>OZ010786.1:584487997-584850533 GCA_963932465.1 Maratus speciosus | reverse complement strand
GAATACCATACAAGGAAGGGTGAAAAACGTCTTTGTCACGTGATCAAAATCGCTTATAACTCAATAGGTAATTTATTTTATTGAAAAACAAAATGGAAAAACGCAGATCGATCGCTTCCATAGTCAAGCTTCCCAACGTTTTGCGCTTGTTGAGCAGAGCAGCTGAGAAAGGCAAAATATGACGTTCATGTATTAAAAATTGCATATAACAACTATTTTAAGCTTTTTTTTTTTCTGATGACCTAATTACGTTGAAGACTTGAAATTTTTGCATACTTATAGCTGAACACCACACATCAAACGACAAATCGTTATATATTATATATTCATATAAATATAAATATTATAATGTACTTTGACAAAAATCTTATATTTAACCTTCTCGGTTCCAACTTGTGTATTTTAAGTTTTTTTTCTAACTGAGCCCCTAATTACGTTGAAGACTTGAAACTTTGCATACTTATAGCTGAACACCTCACATTAAACGACAAATTAGTCAATTTTGAAAAAGTCTTATATTTAACCCTTCGAGCTCCAACTTGTGTATTTTAAGCTTTATTTTTCTAACTGAGCCCCTAATTACGTTGAAGACTTGAAACTTTGCATACTTATAGCTGAACACCTCACATCAAACGACAAATTAGTCAATTTTGAAAAAGTCTTCTATTTAACCCTTCGGGCTCCAACTTGTGTATTTTAAGCTTTTTTTTTTCTAACTGAGCCCCTAATTACGTTGAAGACTTGAAATTTTGCATACTTATAGCTGAACACCTCACATCAAACGACAAATTAGTCAATTTTGAAAAAGTCTTCTATTTAACCCTTCGGGCCCCAACTTGTGTGTATTTTAAGCTTTATTTTTCTAACTGAGCCCCTAATTACGTTGAAGGCTTGAAACTTTGCATACTCATAGCTGAACACCTCACATCAAACGACAAATTAGTCAATTTTGAAAAAGTCTTCTATTTAACCCTTCGAGCTCCAACTTGTGTATTTTAAGCTTTATTTTTCTAACTGAGCCCCTAATTACGTTGAAGACTTGAAATTTTGGTTACTTATAGCTGAACACCTCACATCAAACGACAAATTAGTCAATTTTGAAAAAGTCTTATATTTAACCCTTTGGGCTCCAACTTGTGTGTATTTTAAGCTTTTAACTGAGCCCCTAATTACGTTGAAGACTTGAAATTTTGCATACTTATAGCTGAATACCTCACATCAAACGACAAATTAGTCAATTTTGAGAAAGTCTTCTATTTAACCCTTCGGGCTCCAACTTGTGTATTTTAAGCTTTTTTTTCTAACTGAGCCCCTAATTAAGTTGAAGACTTGAAATTTTGGTTACTTATAGCTGAAAACCTCACATCAAACGACAAATCATACAATTTTGAGAAAGTCTTATATTTAACCCTCTGGGCTCCAATTTGTGTGTATTTTAAGCTTTAAAGCAGATTTCGCAAAAGGATTAAAGTGTTTTAAAAGAAATATTAAACGGAACCCTCTGTGCAATCTGTGATCCCACTTACCCGCTTGTTTTGCAAACGCAACAGATCTGTCAGAAAATAGTATCAAAGTGAGTGTTTTGAACCAAACTCCGGCGCGAAAGAAAAATAATCACACGCAAGAAAGGGTGGAAAACGTCTTTGTCACGTGAACAAAAGCGCTTTAGCTCAATAGGTAATTTATCAAAAATAATGGAAAACACAGTTCGATTCCAAATCGCTTCCACTTTCCAATTTTATGACTTTCCGTTAAAAAACTGAATGTCACGCGATCAAAAGCGCTTATAAGCTCAATAGGTGCTTTATCAAAAAAAAGAAATAATGGAAAACACAGTTCGATTCCACCTTCCAATTTTATGACTTTCCGTTAAAAAACTGAATGTCACGTGATCAAAAGCGCTTATAAGCTCAATAGGTGCTTTATCAAAAAAAAGAAATAATGGAAAACACAGTTCGATTCCACCTTCCAATTTTATGACTTTCCGTTAAAAAACTGAATGTCACGTGATCAAAAGCGCTCATAAGCTCAATAGGTAATTTATCAAAAAAAAGAAATAATGGAACACACAGTTCGATTCCACCTTCCAATTTTATGACTTTCCGTTAAAAAACTGAATGTCACGTGATCAAAAGCGCTCATAAGCTCAATAGGTAATTTATCAAAAAAAAAGAAATAATGGAACACACAGTTCGATTCCACCTTCCAATTTTATGACTTTCCGTTAAAAAACTGAATGTCACGTGATCAAAAGCGCTCATAAGCTCAATAGGTAATTTATCAAAAAAAAGAAATAATGGAACACACAGTTCGATTCCACCTTCCAATTTTATGACTTTCCGTTAAAAAACTGAATGTCACGTGATCAAAAGCGCTCATAAGCTCAATAGGTAATTTATCAAAAAAAAAGAAATAATGGAACACACAGTTCGATTCCACCTTCCAATTTTATGACTTTCCGTTAAAAAACTGAATGTCACGTGATCAAAAGCGCTTATAAGCTCAATAGGTAATTTATTAAAAAAAAGAAATAATGGAACACACAGTTCGATTCCACCTTCCAATTTTATGACTTTCCGTTAAAAAACTGAATGTCACGTGATCAAAAGCGCTCATAAGCTCAATAGGTAATTTATCGAAAAAAATTAATGGAACACACAGTTCGATTCCACCTTCCAATTTTATGGTTTTCCGTTAAAAAACTGAATGTCACGTGATCAAAAGCGCTTATAAGCTCAATAGGTAATTTATCAAAAATAATGGAAAACACAGTTCGATTCCAGCTTCCACTTTTATGACTTTCCGTTAAAAAAATGAATGTCACGTGATCAAAAGCGCTTATAAGCTCAATAGGTCATTTATCAAAAATAATGGAAAACACAGTTCGATTCCAAATCGCCTTCCACTTTTATGACTTTCCGTTAAAAACTGAATATCACGTGATCAAAAGCGCTTATAAGCTCAATAGGTCATTTATCAAAAATAATGGAAAACACAGTTCGATTCCAGCTTCCACTTTTATGACTTTCCGTTAAAAAAATGAATGTCACGTGATCAAAAGCGCTTATAAGCTCAATAGGTCATTTATCAAAAATAATGGAAAACACAGTTCGATTCCAAATCGCCTTCCACTTTTATGACTTTCCGTTAAAAAATGAATGTCACGCGATCAAAAGCGCTTATAAGCTCAATAGGTGCTTTATCAAAAAAGAAATAATGAAAAACACAGTTCGATTCCAAATCGCCTTCCACTTTTATGACTTTCCGTTAAAAAATGAATGTCACGCGATCAAAAGCGCTTATAAGCTCAATAGGTGCTTTATCAAAAAAGAAATAATGAAAAACACAGTTCGATTCCAAATCGCCTTCCACTTTTATGACTTTCCGTTAAAAAAAATGAATGTGTCAAAACGTTTTTGCGCTTGTTGAGCAGACCTTTTCAGAATGGATGGATTATTGAATTTAAAAGAACTCTTTTTATTACTCTGTAAGTCATTGCGCGCGCATGATATTTTGAGAACATATGTATGGATTTCTATAAAATTTTAAATAGATGGCTCGTTTAAAATGACCTACTTTTAATTATTTGCTATGGTAAGCAGAGCTGCCAAGTCTCCGGCCTTTTAGATACAAGTATTTTAAGACAGAAAATGTTGTTTTATTTAATTAGAACAATTGGGCGATTTAAAGGAACAACATTTTCTGTAAAATAATAGTGGTGTGCCGGAGACTTGACAACTCTGGGTAAGATTTTTTGTTATGATTATTGTTATTCAATAAAAAAGAAAAAAAGTTGATTTTTTTTTCCCACAATAAAGAAATTCTTTGAAGATCTGTTCAGTTTCTAATAGTAGTATATTAAAAGGCAAAATCTGTTTTATCAAATGTTCATGTTTATACTTAGACAGGCATTAAAAATACACTCATTCACACTTTGGATGTTTTGATTGATATTCAGTGAGAGACCCCTTCATAAAAACTATTTTTAATGGATTAAGGTTTTTGAAATGTTTTAAATTCAATTGTTTTGAAATTTAATACAGTTATAATTTAAGCAATCATTGCGAAAATTTTCTTGATTTCATTAAACAATACGCAAACGAGTAATGAATTAAATAATATATTAATGAGTAATACACATTAAAAATACTCCATACCCGCAAATGAGTAATGAATTAAATAATATATTAATGAGTAATACACATTAAAAATACTCCCAGACACTATAACTTTATAATAGTATATCAAAAACTGGTATCTCTATGTTTTAATTTCTACAGGAACTTTGTCGTGTCTTGAAGGAATTTTTTAATTTTAAGTATCTAATATAATATTTTGGCTGAAATGTATTTTCTCTCTATTCTTTAAATGTGACACTCATGGATCGGGACAAGAAATGTTGATTGTTCCAATCCAAAGCCTTTTCAGCTTATATTATCTCGAGTCTTTGAAATTTCATGCAACTTTTTTGAAAATGTTATTAAAAATTGTTTTTTGTTTTTAAAATGTCGTTTTCCATTCTCATTGCAGCGCTCCAGATTCCTTCGTATGAAAACAAAGATTTGAGAAGAGTTCCTTTGTGTGTTCCACCTCCAGTCGATGTGTGCCATTGCCGTGTGCCTTTTAGGTGTTCCACCTCCAGTGCTCCCAGACCACAAGAGTCCGAGACTCGGGAGGGCCGCTTGAATCCGGGCTAGAGTCGCTTCGAGTGCCGAGGGCTACCCCCCCCCTCCCCGTGTATGGCAACATCCCCCACCTCATGCATATATAGTGAAGCTATCTATATATCGCATTTTTTTATAAATGCCCTCCCTTTATTTCCAGTTGCCGGGGTCATAAACTGCGGGGGAGCCGCTCGAATCCGGGCTGGATTCGTCCGAGTGCCGAGGGCCACTCCCCCCCTCCTCTTGGGGCGGCTCGATTCTGTTTTTCTCGTGTACCCTCTCTCGCCCCCCTCCCCGGTGACTGTTGGGCCCGTTCTCGACTGCGGACTTCCCTGAGGCTACCGAACGAGTTTTGTTCTCTCGACGGGGTCTTTAGAGGTCTCTGGCAAGGAACCCCTTATCCGGGTTACCCGGGACACTGGAGCGGAAAAGGATTCAACCCTTCTTCTAGTTCCAGACTAGGCATAGCGCCTAAACGGTACCCGATGATACGGAGACTTTGATAGATGCTCGGTGCCTTGCATGGACATTGCTTGTGTGTGTGGTGTCTGGGGCCCTGTCAGAGAGCAACGACTCCCCCCCTTCTATGGGGGGTGACAGGCGTGGAGACGCGCCTTTTCGGTGGAAGAGGCTTCCCGCTCATGCATGCTTTTGTTGCACTGCGGTCCAGGAGCGTGAATGGGCGGGAGGTGCCACGGCTGGGGAAGGGTGAGGTTTAACAAATCTGCGGCAAGTGGTCCAAAGGTGCTCACCCCCCCCCTAGTGGGGCCCTGGGCCTTGTATGGAGTGGGAGAACCTCCGTGGTGTAAAGAGTCGCTTGACCCCTTTCGGCGGTTCGCAGGAGGAAAGGACGGGCCACGGTCGCTGGATAGAGAGAGAGGGGAAAAAGAAGATGGAAGGGAGCCCCGGGGGGCATTGGAGGGATCGAGAGTTTCATTAGAGACAGGGGGCCGCTCGAATCCGAGCTGGAGTCGCTCGGAGGGCCCACCCCCCTCCCCGACACCTGCATATATAGTAAAGAGATCTATATATTGCATTTTCATTTGTACCGGTTGTCCGGGGTGGGGAAGGTCTTCCGGGCTTGATTCGCTCCGAGTGCCGAGGGCCACCCGCCCTCCTCTCGCCCAAAAAAAACCCATCTCGCTCTCCTCCCACCACGAGCGGGGTCCGAGCGGGGTCGCTTGAATCCGAGCTCGAGTCGCTTCGAGTGACGAGGGCCACCGAATTCCCCCCTCAGGGGCGGGGCTGCTCGAATCCGGGGCTAGATTCGCTCGAGTGCCGAGGACCACCGGACATACTCCCCCTCTCCGTGTGTGGCATCTGAAAAAAAGGTAGGTGACGGAAAGTCTTGGATCCAAGGGGGAGGGTCCCGAGCTCGAGTCGCTTCGAGTGCCGAGGGCCACCGAATCCCCCCCCCCCGCTCCCTGGCGCCGGGGAGGGGGGGTCAGAAAAACTTGGGGCCGCTCGAATCCGGGCTGGATTCGCTCGAGACCACCCCCCCCCCCCTTCTGAAAGGTAGGTGGTGAAATAAAAAAAATGTTTTTTTTTTCTGTAGTGTGTGTGTTTTCTTTGACTCTGTTTTTTGTTTCAGGGCGAGAGAAAAGAATACAGTGAGTTCTTTTTCAGGGCGATGGAGAGAGAAAAAAATAAAAGTTCAGGGCGATGTTTCAGAGAGAGAAAAGTATAAAATGGGTTTCAGGGAGAGAGAGAAAAAGAATAAAGAGAAAGTTTTTCTTTTTCAGGGCGATGTTTTCTTTTTCAGGGAGAGAAAAGTATAAAATGGGTTTCAGGGAGAGAGAGAGAAAGAATAAAGAGAAAGTTTTTCTTTTTCAGGGCGATGTTTTCTTTTTCAGGGAGAGAAAAGTATAAAATGGGTTTCAGGGAGAGAGAGAGAAAGAATAAAGAGAAAGTTTTTCTTTTTCAGGGCGATGTTTTCTTTTTCAGGGAGAGAAAAGTATAAAATGGGTTTCAGGGAGAGAGAGAGAAAGAATAAAGAGAAAGTTTTTCTTTTTCAGGGCGATGTTTTCTTTTTCAGGGATCGGGTCCTAACTGTCGAAGGTTTTACTGTGGTTTTCCTTCGACCTCGAGCGTGAATACGGGTTAGGTCCACCCCCGCAAAAGACCCTGCCACAGAGGGCACCCCACACACAAAAGTCCCTTTTTTTTTATTTCGGCGGGGGTGGTGGCCGTCCGCCTAACCGTCGAAGGTTTTACTGTGGTTTTCCTTCGACCTCGAGCGTGAATACGAGTTGGGATGTTTCGAAAAAGACCCTACCACAGAGGGCACCTCCCCCAAAACAAAACTGTGAAACCCATTCTATGAAAGGACCCCTATAAAAACATCGGAAAACCATATGAAACCCACTCCACGATAAACACAACTTTGAAACCCTTACACGGACAACAACCCACTCCACGATAAACACGACTTTGAAACCCTCACACGGACAACAACCCTCACACTGAAAACAACCCACTCCACGATAAACACGACTTTGAAACCCTCACACGGACAACAACCCTCACACTGAAAACAACCCACTCCACGATAAACACGACTCTGAAACCCTCACACGGACAACAACCCTCACACGGACAACAACCCACTCCACGATAAACACGACTTTGAAACCCTCACACGGACAACAACCCTCACACTGAAAACAACCCACTCCACGATAAACACGACTCTGAAACCCTCACACTCAAAACATATGAAACCCACTCCACACAACCCACTCCATGATAGTCACAACTCTGAAACCCACTCCATGATAGTCACAACTCTGAAACCCACTCCACGATAGTCACAACTCTGAAACCCACTCCACGATAGTCACAACTCTGAAACCCACTCCACGATATTTACAACTCTGAAACCCACTCCATGATAGTCACAACTCTGAAACCCACTCCATGATATTTACAACTCTGAAACCCACTCCACGATATTTACAACTCTGAAACCCACTCCATGATATTTACAACTCTGAAACCCACTCCATGATATTTACAACTCTGAAACCCACTCCACGATATTTACAACTCTGAAACCCACTCCACGATATTTACAACTCTGAAACCCACTCCACGATATTTACAACTCTGAAACCCACTCCACGATATTTACAACTCTGAAACCCACTCCACGATATTTACAACTCTGAAACCCACTCCACGATATTTACAACTCTGAAACCCACTCCACGATATTTACAACTCTGAAACCCACTCCACGATATTTACAACTCTGAAACCCACTCCACGATATTTACAACTCTGAAACCCACTCCATGATATTTACAACTCTGAAACCCACTCCATGATATTTACAACTCTGAAACCCACTCCACGATAGTCACAACTCTGAAACCCACTCCACGATAGTCACAACTCTGAAACCCACTCCACGATAGTCACAACTCTGAAACCCACTCCACACAACCCACTCCACGGCACCAGAAACCCATGACACGATCCAAACTCAGTCCAAAACAGGAGTTTCCCCCCCTCGCCGACTCTTTTTAATTCTCCAACCCCCCCTAACCACTTTTAACCCAATATTTTTTCTTGTGTTTTTTCCCTATTGTGTCAGGAATCGTCATGGGTCCGGTGCTCAACATATAAATCAGTCGACTGTAATATAGTCAAGTTACAGTTTCCTATAAAAGCGATGGAGTGACGATGCAGCAAATGCCCCAGATTTTAAACAGTGTCGTCATCCAACTGCTGAAGCCGACTAAACCACGACAGGGGGCAATATGTAAATATTCGGAAGTAAACAAAAAAAAACAATAAAATTATTTAATTTGACTTTAAGTAATGTAATATATATGTGGTGCAGGAGTGCGCACTTTAGCTATATCATTAAATAACAATAAATGAAGAGCATTAAGGGATTATGTTATACTTTATTTATAATTTTAGATTATTAAGCTAACAAAAAAATTGCATTCATCAACTTATAAGAAACACTTTCAGTATTAGTTGAAAAAATAGTATCATCCTAAATGCGCACTTTTGTAAAACTTTTGAGGACCAGAGTGCGCAGTCAAGTGTACCAGAGCGCGCAATATAAAAAAAAAGATGTATTTCACATTTAAATGTCATGTTTTTAGTGACCATGACCTGCGTAGTGTGTGCACTCTTCGTGATACCAGTCTCTGCAAGAAATGCATTCGATTCAAATCTGTTTAGTTGGTTCTCTGCAGATTTCTGGGCAGCCAAGCCATATCCACAGTTTTTTCTTTGTTGCCGTATTTTGGCTTCTTGGGATTACTTTTTTGGTTAAGGCTTTTGCCTTTTTTTTACGCAGCGTCATCTGCAAGCTGCCTTTTGTGTGGTGAACGGTTTAAATTTTCATACTTTCTACTACTCTCATTATA
The DNA here is from genome assembly GCA_963932465.1 of Maratus speciosus. Classification (NCBI taxonomy): domain Eukaryota; kingdom Metazoa; phylum Arthropoda; class Arachnida; order Araneae; family Salticidae; genus Maratus; species Maratus speciosus. Next base: position 584,841,484 of record OZ010786.1, on the reverse strand, counting down.
GTATCGCAGCACGAGTGATTCTTGATATGATAACAACTCTGCTAATTTGCCGTTAGATGAAGCTGTTGAAGTCGAAGCTATACTTTGCGAAATCAAAATCGGGTATTTCTCATTGAGCGTGCGTCTTTTTTAGGGTTCCGTACCTAAAAAGTAAAAACGGAACCATTATAAGAGCACTCCTGTGTCCGTCTATCTGTCACAGCCATTTTATTCGTAAACTAGGAACGTGGAAAGTTCAAATTAGGTGAAGAAGTAAAGTCTATTGACCCACATATTTACGGATTATTAAACATTTACAAATATATTTAGGGAAAATGTAGAGGGGGGTAATTACGCTACTTGAAAAAAAAAATCTTTTATTCGTATATTGTGTGGGATATCGTGTGAAAGCTTTGGTTATGCTAACCTCAAAAATATATATCTTTTAATTTTAGGTATTATATTTTCAGAGATATCGTCGAAAATGTAGTGCAAAAAATATGTCCCACCATGTATTTCCAAATCTATTGAAATTAAAATTATGAATATATTAGAGGTAGTAGACGTTAATTTAAACCTTGCAGAAAAATTATAGCGATTACCCTAGGTCACATAGTTTTTGAGGAAAGCGCATTTTTCCGTTACCCACAAATTTCGATTTGCGGGCATTCAGCAAAGGTATCGAGGAGCGCTTGAGGTACCTATCGTAGCAAAAGTATAAAAGCATCGTTGATAATGATTTTTTAAAACAATCGTCAATAATTAGCCGAGATATCAACCCTTAAAGACACAGACGTTTTGGACATACATAATGACAGGGGCGACATACTCTATGTACCATGGGCTTTTAAAGCCTATGTAACAAACAACATTTGATGAAACATTTGTGTAATACAATGTCCAGTAGCAGTAAAAAAGCAATAAACGTCCACTTGTTAAAAACAGACTAATTTAATTGGAATTAATCGGATAAATACTATGGGATTCGCCACTAGTTTGCATTGACTAGATCTCCCAATATGTCTCTCGTGTCTTTAAAAGTTCATTAAAAACCTATCTGGAAAAACACGGCACGGACCAAGGCAGCGTTCCTTTTTGCGACCCCCTCTCGAAGCGTGCTTAGCAACATGCCAAGTTTAAACTCTGAACAAGTATTTTATTTTAGCCACACTGTAAAAAGAAAAGATTATTAATGCGCTGAATTTAGTTTTATGAAATGCCAAATGAAGTTTAAATATGCACTACTTTTATTGTCAGTGCCGAATTAAGTTCATTATAAACAGATTAGAATATGATTTAAATATGAGTTATACCGAATAGCAATATCTGATATTATTTATGCTTCATATCTCTTTGAACGTTTACGTTATATCCATTCATACTTTTCTACTATATATACAGCTATACAAAACCCTGCGTTGTATAGTTTTTTGCAAAGTCTTATTTTTCTTTTAGTAATTGTTTTTTTTTTTTATTAATACAATTAATAATTCATATATGTATTGTACGGAACCCTCTGAGCGGGAATAATACTCGGACTTGACCGTTTATTACTTTATACATAGTTTTTCTGCCTTTTCTGAAATATCATTTTCGATAGAAAGCAATTCACTTCCCTCCTCATTTTCAGCGTTCTGTGGTTCAACTGACTTATTAGGGACTCCCAACCATAGTAGACCAAGTTCATTTTGAAAATGAATGCGATAGTCCATTTAAAAGGTGCATAAAATCTGTTTTATCTACTCCCACAATGAACTAAGTTATCATATACGTCATCTGTTTATAGATTTGGTTTAGTGTGGGAGTGGATAAAACAGATTTTATACACCTTCAAAATGGATTATCTCATTTTTTCAAAATGGACTTGGTTGGGAGCCTCTCATATGTGATTAAACTTTAAGTGATTTTTTTAACAATATTTGCAGACAGAAAATGACGGAGAAAAGTAATTGACCTTGTTAACCGAAGATATGTATTAAGGAAAGACGAATTAACGATAGTCCACTGCATTAGAATATTTTTAAATAGATTATATGGCACTACTACAATAAAAAATAATACAAATAATTATACACTCTATTATAAGAAAAAACTTAAATAATCAATTTAAATACATATTTTTATTTCAACCATGCATCTGATTTTAACAATATTCCATTTCATTAAAAATCATATTTTTATTCAGTTATCAGATATAAATGTATATTACAAAAAAAAAAAAAAAAAAAAAAACTAAATCAATTGAAGTAATACGAAATTTAATAAAAACTGTATTACGAAAAAATCAAAATCAAAATTTTCAATAGAAAACACATGTACGATAATTACTTTCTTTAGTTTCACTCAAATAATGGAAAATGATCAGTAGTGCTTTATTCCCAGTCGTCATTGAATGCCAGGTCAATGAACGAAAATAATACAGAAATTAATATTTCCTTATATAATAATTTGTTCACTATATAATTTCAGATCAGAAAAAATAACAATGGGGCATATTTCGTGATGATATTAATTTAATTAGACAAATAATACACTGCATATCATATATACATGTAATAGCAATATATTATAATGAAATAATTTGGAATTTCCAGAAAATTGCAAAATAAAAAAACCCCAATTAATAAATAAGTACAAAAATAAAAATATTTAAGAAAAAACACTCTTTTATGTTCATGTTGTAAATCATGCCTATTTTTTTGACGGCAAATCATGTTTTTTCTACTAAATTTCCGTTACAATACATAAATTGGTCGACTTGCATAAAACTAGATTATGAAAAAATAACTGCTTTTTGTACGCTTTGTAGAAATCGTAATCAAGTGAATTCATAAAAAATATACATAAACTATGAAACATATACATATTCTATGAAACAACAACATAATAAAGAAACAGAGCAAATGATCTGTTTCTTTTTTAAGACAAGGCAACAGGTAAGAAGTAACGAAACATTATTTAAAGTACCTCTTTAGGATTTTTATTCATATTATCCTAAATTAATAATTAGTATACCACTAATTGATAAAAATATATTTTTAATATGACGCTCTTCGTCTGTCTGTCCGGCTGTCTGTCTCTCCAAGCACTAACTCGCATAAACATATTTTGATTGCTAGTAACTTATACACGTTATTTAGGTTTACCATGGTATGTTCGTTATTCAAAATTAAGTATGTAGCGGTAATTGTTTTTTTTTTTTTTTTTTACAGGGGCGCTCAAAAGTATTTCCTTATATTATGAACTATGGGAAAAATCATTTACCGTGTATTTTAACGGTGTTACATTATTTTAATCATAATGAAGTTTGTGTACATTATTTAGGTACACTAGAAGATGACTACTATCAAATATGTTATTTGTTATATTTGCAGTATGTATACAGTGAAACTCAAAAATTTTAATTTTCAAAAGTTTATATTATAGTATACGAGGAAAAATTGTTTGCGGCCTATTTTAATGATGTTACACTGTACGAACGTAATGAAATTTGCATAAATCGTTGAGGTTCACTGAAACATCCTCTCTGTAGAATATGGGGTTCAAAGCATTTATTATTCATTTACAGGGCCACTCAAAAAAGTTCTTTTATGTACTGGTCTTCGTCAAAAAACAATTCGTATTTAATTATGTTGCATTGTGAAATTGATATACATCGCTGAAAGTGCTTGCAGTAGAATATGATGTACATCACATTTATTGTTGATTTACAGGAACACATACAATTTTTCGGATACTAAGTTACATCCGAAGAGAAAATTGTTAGAGAAGATTTCTGAAAATGCTATTTCCAGTTATAGTATGCATTTTTAAGTTTTACTAAAGTTTTTCATGTTACGTGGTGTGTATAAAAGTTATAGAACGTATACAGTGCTACGTAAAAGAATTCGTCCTTACTGATATTGAGCGTAAATTGCTTAAATGTACTTTTTCGTTTGAGATATGCATTTTCAAGCTCAGCTACTTAGTATTCTGAGATATCTTTGTAAAATATAAATAAAATCTTATACAAAATAATGTGAAGAACTGTATATATGGCCGCGTATAGATAATAAGTTTTGGAAGTATAATTTCAATAGCTTTAGCGTGTTTTTTCTTGAGTTAAATTTCAACTTAAATTAAACGTGCATAAACGTCTATAGGTAATGTACAGGTCTGAACTAAATAATTCAAGCACGTTTCCATCTATTGGTAAAAAGTGCTGAGGTGCATTTTTAACCGTGTTATACATTTTCCTACTATGTTAAATTTGAGCATACTATATAAAATATATACAAATCTATAGATTATATACAGAGCTAGACAAAAGAATTAAAGTATTTTTCGACCATTGACGGTAATAACTGAAATATGATTTTCAAATGGGTTATAGGTTTTCTAAAATGTTTTCTTTGGGTTGGTTGCAGACATCTGAGAGGAAGAATGCCGAAATTCAACGATTTGTTTGAAAAATAATATGCTTATATATAATTTTGAAGTGCACAAATTCAACGAAACTATAACTTTATGATCCTCATGATGGGCATTAATATTTAATTTTGGAATTGTGATATCGAATTTTATAGTATTAACATACATGAAACAGAAGAAAGTTTTGGAAATGGCTCATCCGAATAGCATGCATTTACATTAAAATAAGTAACAGTAAGCCATACATATATAATAAGTGAATATACATAGCAATGACACCCGTTAAAAAAGTATTTTGGATAACCGATAGTCTGCTGTATCAACTACAGCTGTTTATTTTCAGTTATAATATAGCACTTGGCTTAGCCAAGATTCCGAAGATGAGGTCCAGGATAAAAATAAGTATATTAAAGTATTATTAATATTTATTTTTACTTAATTAATAATTAAGTAAAAATAAGTATAAAAAATATTTTTTTAAGGAATCTTTTATAAGCATTCAATGTTCATCTTGAAAATAAGCCTAATTTCATGATTATATCTCATACCATTATCCGAAAATTCCCGCCTACAATACATTAATTTGTACTGGGCCCCAAAATGTATTATGAAATTTACTGCTTTTAGGTAGCTTTCATTACAAAAAGCTACCTATTGCAGCCGATCGGAGGAAAGCTATTTCAAAAAAATTTGGTATATCTTCATCGATCCTGACCCCCAGACCCCGAAACCACCCTCCGTTCAAAATTGATATATATATATATATATATATATATATATATAACTGACCTATGTCACACTCTAACTCTCGTAATTATGAACCTATTTCGATGTAATTCGGTGTGTACATAGTACATACCAATGTCTCGACCGAGTTCGTTGGCCAGCTTCATCCGCCCTTTTGTTTCAAAAAGGCGGTCATTTAAAATTTTTAAAAAAATTTTAAATTTGAAATGTGGCACCAAAAAATTAAAAATGGAAAAATATTTTTTTTTATGTATTTGAGCTTTATACAAAGATTCTGGAGCAGTTTTTGTTTCGTCTGTATCTTAAAAAATGGCTGAGTTATAGCATTTTGAATTTCTAGCGTGGCTGGCATTTTGAAACGTCCTGAAATTTGTCACGCGATAAAAGGCGTATTTATGAACCGATTTCGATGTAATTCGGTGCGTACATAGTACATACCAATGTCTCGACCGAGTTCGTTGGCCAACTTCATCCGCCATTTTGTTTCAAAATGGCGGCCATTTAAAATTTAAAAAAAAAATAAAATTTGAAATGTGGTACAAAAAAATTGAAAATGGAAAAATATTTTTCTCTTATGTATTTGACGTTTATACAAAGATTTCGGAGGAGTTTTTGTTTCGTCTATATCTTAAAAAATGGCTGAGTTGCAGCATTTTGAATTTCCAGCGTGGCTGATTTTTTGAAACCTCCTGAATTTTGTCACGCGATAAAAGGCGTATTTATGAACCGATTTGGATGTAACTTCGTTTATACATAGTACATACCAATGTCTCGACCGGGTTCGTTGGCCAGCTTCATCCGCCATCTTGTTTAAAAATGGCGGCCATTTAAATTTTTAAGAAAAATTTAAATTTGAAATGTGGTACCAAAAAATTGAAAATTGAAAACATATTTTCTTCTTATGTGTTTGACCTTGATAAAAAGATTCGGGAGCAGTTTTTGTTTCGTCTATGTCTTAAGAAATGGCTGAGTTATAGCATTTTGAATTTCTAGCGTGGCTGACATTTTGAAACGTCCTGATTTTTGTCACGTAATAACAGGCGTATTTATGAACAGATTTGGATGTACCTTGGTGTGTACATAGTACTTACAAATATCTCGACCGAGTTCGTTGGCCAGCTTCATCCGCCATCTTGTTTCAAAATGGCGGTCATTTAAAAAAAGATTTAATAATAAAAAAAATAAAATTAGATACCAAAAAATTGGAAAATGAAAAAGATTTTTTTCGTATGTGTTTGACCTTAATACAAAGATTCCGGAACAGTTTTTGTTTCGTCTATATGTAAAAAAAATGGCTGAGTAATAGAATATTGAATTTCTATTGTGGCTGACATTTTAAAACGACCTCATTTTTGTCACGCGATAACAGGCGTATTTATGAACCGATTTGGATGTAACTTGGTCTGTACATATTACATACCAATGTCTCGACCGAGTTCGTTGGCCAGCTTCATTCGCCATCTTGTTTCAAAAGGGTTGCCATTTAAAAAGAAATTAAATTTAAAATTTAAAATGAGGTATTAAAAAATTGGAAAATGAAAAAGATTTTTTTTATGTGTTTGGCCTTGATACAAAGATTCCGGAGCAGTTTTTGCTTCTGAAAATTTGTTCTGTTGTTTATATCTTAAAAAATGCTTGAATTATAGCACTTTGAATTTCTAGCATGGCTAACATTTTGAAACGATCTTGTATTTGTCATGCGATAACACACGCATTCGCCTATTTCGATGTAAGAAGGCATGTGGATAGTATACATCAATACCTCGACCAAGTTCGCTAGCCAGATTCATCAGCCATCTTGTTTCAAAATGGCGGCCATTAAATAAAAATATATATATATATTTAAAGTGAGATGCAAAAAAATTAGAAATTGAAAAAGGTTTCTTTCTTAAGTATCTGACCTTGATATAAGGATTCAGGAGCATTTTTTGTTTGTCTTTACCTTGAAAATGGCTCAGATATAGCACTTTCAATTTCTATTGTGGGTGACATTTTGAAAATCTGATTTTTTGCATGCGACAGCACTCGTATATATCAACCGATTCCGATGTGAGTGAGCATGTGCACAGCAATTACTAAGATCTCGACCAAGTTCACTGGTTAGCCTCATCCACAATGTTGTCTTAAAATGGCAGGCACTTTAAGAAATCGCCGCATTTGGCAGCCAAACATAAGTTACTTTAAAGAAAAGCAGCTTGGATAAAGCTGACTAATTTCGCGAAATTCTCATTCATTATATTGATAAAAATTAGTATTGAATCTCCTATATTCTTTTTCCACTAAATTGATCTTCGTGTGTTTGAATGATATAAGTTGGCTTTTTTTAAAATAAGAAATATGAAAGCTACCTCTTCCTCCCGGCACTGGCCGGAAGGACTTTTTTTATTCTTGGTCGAAAGCGAAAGATACTAAAGAGAGAGCAAATAAATTTGCATACGGTTACCGCTAACTTGCGGAACAGCGAACTCCTAATTAAAAATGCACCGCGGCCTCTATATTAGAGTTACGTTTTACACCATTTTCACCTTCAAACCACGAGAGAGCCTTTGTAACAAAGTTACTGATTCCTTACAAAGTTTTCGTAAAACTTTTTTTTTATTAGGAGAAAAAAGGCTAAATCCGTTTAAATGGTTTAGTAAAAAACCATGGCTGATGAAATGGTTAATTAAAACATATTTAGCTTCTACTGTTTCACTGTTCTTACTGAATGTGATCGTGATCCACCAATGCATTTTGTATGAAAATTACCGTATACTTTTATTAGTAGAGGAATAAAATAGATTTTATATTGTATTTTCATTAATCAGACATAGAATTCCTGACGGAGCATAAAGGGTTAAATAAAGGAGATAAAAATAGTCAAAGGATAAAACACATATAAAAATGAATTTCAAATAAACTATTTCTTTAAGTAGAAAATATTCATAAATATATAAAATATGTAGCGTATTCAAAATTCGACTCTCTTAAAAGTTTGCACAAAAATATTTCAGAAAAAGAAGAATTTGTTCTTCAAATATTCATAGAACAAAAACAAACCAGCATGGCGCAAGAAAATATCTGAAATATTTAAAAGCACATTCTGTATTAAACAACGACTTTACTTACAATTTTATGAAAAGCATAATTTATATGGAATTTTTAGTGTAAAAGGGATGAAATGCATTTAATCTTATAAATTTCGGGAAATAAGTAAATAAAATTATACCTTTCAAATTTTCTAGAAATGGAAGATTTCTATTCATTTCTCTCTCTTTCTCTTTTCCGGTTATGTGTTTTTTTTTTGTTTTTTTTTTTTTTTTTTTTGGGGGGGGGGGGTAAATAAAATTCTACATTACGTCTATTTATTTATTAGAAAATAAAATAAGAATTCATTGTTAAGTCTATGTACAAATGTTCACAAGCTGAAATTTTATATTAAAGAAAATAAATTATATAAAACTATTACATAAATAATTCCTTTCTTAAAAGATGATTAAAAAATTAAAAATATGTTAAAAATCGAGTATTTCCGGCTAATACATAACCATTATCAGTATTTAAAATTTAGACAGTTGTTACGAATACTACTTGTCTATATCTCACTCATAAAACATTAGTTTCAAACCGTGCATCTGGGTTCCATGGTTGATTCCACAAACACGGCGAAAAACAAAGGAGAGGAGGACGAGTGTTTTTTTATTACAAATTTTATTTTATTGTTTGTGATTAAAGCCATCCATATATTTTTATCGTTGTATGATAAAATGCAATTGCATGCTTTTCCACTCCTGTTTACGATTTCAATAGTTTCACGGGCTGTTAGTTCGTAATAATACTTCATAGGGTATATAATTCTTGCATTATTGAAATCAATTTTAATGTTTTTCTTTTGGTAAAGTCTGGAAAGAGAGGTAGCTGGTCTATTGAATCGTAGGTCACTTTTATGTTCCTTTACCGGATCATTTAACTTTCGAGTAGTCGATATGTTGGAGATGTTGCTATTTTTTCTGTAACAAATGGAACGACCTGCACGCCGAAAATATAATTCACCGTATTACTCTTTGATAAAATAGGTTAGAGTTTAGATACTTATAAACCATGGCATTTAAGTTTTCCTGTTACCTTGAAAGACCGAAATTGGAGAATGTCGACTTTCACCGGTGAATGTCAACACATATCAAATATCACTCACTCAGAAGAAAAGTGATACATCTCGCAGAAATTCATTTTGAGTTTATTCAATTAAAAGGTCTGTCATAGGTGTGTCTTGCTACACAAAATGTTCCATAAGTGTAGTTACACGGAAAATCACTTTATTACGCCATATGTCCATTTGTGACCACAGAAGAGAGGTGGATTGTGTGGGGAGGTAAAATTACACAATTCTCCAAATATCATCTTACGTCTTCATTCTTAAGTGTTTTAATCTTTTATGCATGCTTTTATTTCTGCATGCAGAGCTAAGTGCTATAATTTTATGTTACAGTAAAATCATTCAAATTTACTTTTAATTTACTTTTGTCGAGATGTGTCACTTTTCTTGCGTGTGAGAAGTATGTTGGTGAAAGATCGACTATTTGATCACATTCCTGTACATTCGGACCATCACCGGTGTAAGTCGACAAGCACAGATATGCTCTGGTGTAGATCGAAAAGAGAAGCGGAACAGAAAGGCGACAATACGCCAAATACTTTGTTCTGCTGCTAGTCGGTCTGCTTTGACAGTCTTATGCAAGGTTTGATGGTGCGCGGGGCGCAATAATTTCTTAAATTTTATTTTTTTTATTCGATACCCTAATTTATATTGTATGGATACTGCAGTGAGCCGTGATCCTTTTTTTTGAAAAGTTAAATGCATTAATTGCGAGAAAGCGGGAAGACAATTGTTTTTTTTTTTTCAAGAAAAGTACTCTAAAAGACATTCTGAAGTTATTTCTGCTAAAACTAAGTGCAGCACTCCTTTGGATTACATACGATTAAAACTTTTTGGTGTTTTAAAAATTATTGATGAAGAGAGAAGTTTATTGTACGATTAAAACCAAGAAATCAGGAATATTGTTTACAAATGGAAATATCTACAAATAAATTATCGTATTTCATTTGCAAAATTAATTATAAACTATAAATTTCACATTTAAGTGCCTTCAAACATTAAAACGTGTCAAATTACGTATATGTTGGAATAATTCAATAAATTTTAAACTTTTTCTATATCATAATGGTACTGTATTTATTTTCAAATTTGTATGGAAATTTTCACCATTTAAAAAACTTCAAATCCGAAGGAATTTTAAATGGGATTTCTATTTTATCGGTTACGAATTTTTGTTTTTACCGTGGTTAAAGTATCTAAAATTCTATCCGAATTGTAACAGATTACACTTTCACGTGTAAATTGGATTTTTGTTTCATCTGACTTCAGCATTCTATAATAGTGAACTCTCGTTAAGACGGATGGTCAGGGGCAAGCGTTTTTTGTCCGTATTAACGAGAGTCCATTATAACAGGAGTTCATATATCTGACGTTTTACATTACTGTAAAAAATACTTATTGTGTAAACAACCATTGTAATATGGCTAAAAATTTGTTTTATCAAACCATTGTATGCTACTTTCCTAAAAATACTAAAACAACAACAAACAAAAAAGAAATAATCTTCATTTGTTTTTTCTTGGTAAGTGACCTTTTTTAGATATCATTCTCAAGTTTAGCCAAATGTTCAAAAGTGCTTTCAGAAACATTTTCAATTGATTGATAAAAATTTCCTAATTGTCACCAGCATATCACGGACATCTTGCTCTTTAGGAGGAGAGATTTCTTCTTCCTTTTCACCATTGCTAGATCCTGGATTTTCTTTTATTTCATCGATTATATCCTGATTAGTCAAATTTTCAACGATTATGACATCATTATCAAAACTTACAAAAGAGTCAGCGTTTATTGCTGTCGGAATATCACATCCAATAAATATTTGTTTAGCTTAACGAATGAACTATTAAACTGTACGTATTAAACTATGTCTGTTACATGCACTTCCTATAGACCTTAATAGTCGTTGAGCCAGAAGCCAAAATTAGTTCTTTTGGTTTCATCTCTGAGGACTTGGTGATATATACCTTTTTGGATTCACAATGGTCCAAGGAGTTCATTTTATGATGATACTATGAAATTTGTGGTAGTTTATAGACGCCATATTGAAAAAATGAGCGCCATCTATCGCACATAAATATATATGATATTTATGCCATTATCACATAATTAAAGGGATTTCAATGAAAAAATTGAAAGAACAAGTATTGTTAAATATAAAACGTTTTACAAATTATATATTTATTAAAATTTTATTTTAATCTGATGCTTATTTTTATATTTAACTTTATGTTTATTAATATTTTCAATTGGATAAGCAGTTCAAAAGACATTTGCGATAATAGAAAACCGAAATCTTGTTTTGCATTTTAATGCATATTATTTTCATGTGGATAAGACGCATCAATTAAAAAAAAAATTATTACTGGTGAAACTATTGCATTTAGTCTGTTAAAAATTAACCCCTTCGGCACTACGGGTGCACATATGCACCTTCGAAACGTTTTTCCATCTCTTGTTTTTGATACCACTAAAATAGTAAAGTAAAATTTTCCTTATTTATTTAAGATTTTTTTCTAGATTGCTAAACTAAATTTAATTGTTTGCAAAAAGTGGTATCAACCGAATAAAATTCATGCAAAAGATGCTGGTCCCGAACGGGTTAATAAATAGCAGAAATCTCAGTCTTCTTCACTGCAGTCATGATCGGTTGACATTCCTGTGTCCAAATGACTTCCATCGTCGTAGAACAGTTCTATATTCTGCCTATGCTTGTATAACTGATATTATTAAAAAGACACGCATATGATGGTGAGACACATCTTCTTGAACACGAACATGATATCTGTATCTAAATAGCTTCAGAAGCAGGAGGACTGCTGTTACACTGGACCTCTAGATAGCCTTTTCCTTCATTATCTGTTCCAAAAATCCAACCATATTTATCTGGGGATGGAAGATCAGAATCAGCCCGTAAGCACTTCTTCCAAGCAAAACCGTGGTAATTAGCTCGCATTACCTATAGGTAGAGTGTATTAGTAATTTCAGAAGTGAACTGAATGCAGACATCAATGGAATTCATAATAGAGAGAATTTGATTAATATCCGAATTCATTTCAGCCAGGACATAAACATGATCAACATAACGAACATGGAGTGAAAATTTAAAAATTTCAAAAAGTTTGACCTCAAAATAGTGCATATAAATATCGCATAAAATTAGACTAAGATGATTACCATAGCTTAACCGTCAATCATACGAAAGAAATTTTCATTAAAAACAAAAGCATTTTGCGACAAGCAAGCCCGAGTGAGAAGGATAAGCTCCTCGATTTCAAAATAAGAGAAATGGAATTCACAAAGCTTTTCCTTGAGGCAATCTAAAGCCCCCTCAAGCGGAACGTTAGTAAACAATGATTTAACATCAAAAGAAACCATCATGTATCCCTGTGTCTTAAAAGTATGAAGTTTTTTAACAAAATCAAAAGAATTCTTAACAGTGAAACAGTTACACTTAAAAGTGGAGAAAAAACAGAAACTAAATATTTGGCTAGCGTATAGGAAGCTGTACCAATACTAAAGACTATAGGTCTGAAAGTAATGTCATGTTTATGGACCTTAGGCAAGGCATAAAACCTGGCACAATGCGCGATAGAAGGAATAAGAGACTTCTTAATGTTAGCAGAAATAATGTGTGAAGACTTGATGGCAGACTTAATAGAGCTAATTTCACTAGAGGAAGGTTCTTTGCGGATGTCCAAATAATGACCATCGTTAATTAATTTATGGGATTTTTCCAAATACGAAGATTTGTCGAAAAGAACAATCTGACCACCTTTATCATCCTTTGTAATGATTAAGATTGGATCAGAACGCACATTTTTTAGACATTGTTTAACAGGATTTTTAAGATTGGGCTTATAAACATTAGAATTGAAATCAACAGTATTGGCAATGAGATGCCTTATGGACTCTTTTTGAGAAAGTGATAGAGCGCTATGCTTAAAGGCCCTTTCAATAGGATTAATTAGATTAGGTAAAGAAGGAATAGCAGAGACAGATAAATTGTTATCCAATCTGAGAGAGCTGATTAGAGCAAATTGTCACTTAAAGAAACACTAGAAAAATTGACAACAACTTTTTGGTTAACAACAGGCAAATTGCTGGAGATATTAACGACAGAATTTTTACAAAGTGTATTAAATTTCTTCTTTAAAACCGAACAATGGACAGAAGAAGCTGTGAGAACTCTACTCGATGACCTTCTGTTTATAGACTCAAAACCAGGTGTAGAATTAGCGAGGCTGATATATAAAAGAAATAACTCGCGCTCTATATGAGCAATTTTATAGCGAGTCTCTTAAATTAAAGCTCTTAAAAGAGATAATTTAGAACGAAAGAAGACCTTGTCAATTCTATTAGAAGAAAATAAATTACAACGTATAGAAATGAAATTAGGAATAACATTCTTGCGCCTACAGTCAAGTAAGAAATGTAAGTGCTCCAAAAACCTGTACTGTTTTAATCGGAAATTATAAAACCTATTGATTTGAGACATTGCGAAAAAAAAAAAAGAAAAGAAAGAAATCACAGAGAATAAAGGTCCGTTAACGCCTAATACATTAAAATAGCAATTAAAGCCTTTGTGCAGGAATATTAATAAAAATAATACTGCCCAGTTAAACTGATGACATTGAGCTCACAGGCTATTCACACTAATTATATATTATGCTCTTATTTCAAAGAATAATGCCCCTCGAAAAATAAATGAAGGGATTATCCCTTGTTTCCCCCCTTTATACTTAACCATAGAACCTCCAAATCTAATCAGGGAAGCTCTTTAATATAATAAACTGGCATACTAAATTTGAAGGCAATCAGATAATTCTGCGTGAAAAAACCATTTCGCTAAATTAAGCGGGGTATTAACTCCCCCACTTCTCCAAATGCTGAACCAAATGAACCTTCAAATCTAATCTGAAAAGCTCCTTATCAGAATGAAACTAGAAAAAAAATAAAATAATTAGATAATTCTGCATGAAAACCCATTTATCTAAATTAAGGTGAGGGAACACTTGCCCCGTTTCCTCCTGTTGTAATTAACCAGTGAACCTCCAAATCAAATGAAGAAAACCATATCGGAATAAACTGGTATTTAACTGGAATAAACTGGTAATTTGAAGCAAATCGAGTAATTATTTAAATTAAAGGGGGAGACTAGCCACCGTCCCCCCCTTTATACTTAACTAATTAACCTCCAAATCTGATCAGGGAAGCTCCTTAACATAATAAAGCGATATACGAAATTTAAAGCAAATCGAAAAATTCTGCATGAAAAACCCATTTATCTAAATTAAGAGGAGGGGGGGTAGCCCTCCTTTTATATTTAACTAATGTACCTCCAAATCTAATCAAGGCAGATCCTTAACATAATAAACCGGTATACCAAATTTGGAGTAAATCGAATAATTCTACATGGAAAACCCATTTATCTAAATTAAGGGAGGGGGGGGGGGCTTGCCCCCTTTTATCCTTAACCAATGAACCTCAAAAACTAATCAGGGAAGCGCCTTATCAGAATGAATGTAGAAAAAAAATTTGAAGCAAATTGGATATTTCTATTAAAAGTTATCGCGTTACGTACGTACATACAGAATCGGCAAGCACATAAGCTCTCAGGCTTTGATAGCCTGTGAGCTAAAAATCAGAAAACCAACGTTTAAAAATGCACAAATAATACGTGAAAAGTAGCAAACAGTTGTTTCGAATCTACTAGTGAGATTCCTCTTCAGTGCAAGACAGAACAAAACACAGTGTGCTAGAAAAAGCAAAGCTGAACAAAATGACAGAGACGCTCCAGATTATATATCCGATACGGGTAACGAATACGCCAAAAACAACCAATGAGACGGAGGCAGATGAAACGACTGAGTGGACAAGTAGCGACATCTACCGGAGAGCGAGAGAAAAAGAAACCAAAAAGAGGGAATTAAATTAATTATTTCCAAATACTTGGAAAATCAGGAAAATTTTTAATGATGTGGTAAGCTTCCCAAAAATCAAGGTTAAGGTTAGAAGAACCTTTCTGGATAATGATGGCTGAGGAAAAATTGAACCTATGTTAAAAAGACAAACAATGTTGAGCAATAGAAGAACGTTTAAGATCCTGATTTTTAACATAACCTTCATGCTCTTTTCAACGAAATCTAAGAGTACGTTTAGTCCGTCCAATATAAGATAAATTGTCTAGCCTTAGTAAAAAAGTTGTACTGCAATATAATAAAAAAAATGATAGAAAAAAGAAAAAGAAAAAAAATGCATATCTCGAGAGATAGAAGACAAAGCGATTAAAGACTTAGGAATGGTTGAAAAATTTTGCTTGAATAATCCAGGAGAAGGAGGGGGACCTTCTTGGGAAATCCAAGAATTACGGTAAATACAAGAGATTGATAGAATATAACTTACAATACAATTATTAAGTAATTACGATAGAAAACAAGTTGGAAATTGCACGTCAAACGTGGCACGTCGTACTATAAATAGTTTTATAAATATTTTTTGCACCGCATATTGTACTGAACGTATATTTTAATGCAATTTATAAGTGCATATCAATTTCATTCTATTCGAAAGGCTGTAATATCATTAAAAAGCACTTGAAATATTTTCCCCCATTGGCCGTAATGTAACGGAAAACTTTTGACTGCCCCTGTAATTAAACTGGACATCCTAGTTTCATAAAATTTGAATTTTCCAACAATGATTTATTTAAAATTTCAGACTGTTCGGTTTGGTACTTTTTGCTTTGTTATATGCAGACGGACCGACAGACAGACAGACAGAAGGACCGAACGACGACTGTAGGTGCTACAGATTTATATAATTACGAAAGGACCTAAAAAGACAACAAAAAGTGAGTTTAAGAGGAAAAAAAAGAAAAATTTGTAGAGAGCTTAACAGTGTAAAGTTATTAAGGTCTTCTAAATTAACAGCAATTTTACACCAGTCTATTGACAAATGTCTTATTATTTGTGAGCCATTGGGAAATAAAAATTCTAGATGTCGTTTAAAAACTACTTAACGATTTAAAGTTTAATTAAAGATTAATGCGTTATAAAAAAAAAGTTGTGTAACAATTAAGTGAGAGAATATTAAATATATATATATAGAAAATGATTGTTTAAAAAGTGAATAAATATATTATGTTAAATAGTATTAGATAAAAAATCTGGTGTGAGATGCTTTTAATAAAGGTTGGGTGGAAGTTCATACGCAACGAAAAAGATATTCCATATTCTAATCAGCTTAAATTTGTTCGCATATAATGCATTTGTTAAAATATAAAAAAACATTTCCTACAGAGTACAATAACTATATAAAACATTGTGTGCATAGCTCTTAATAAGAAGAAAGAACTAAAGTATTATTAGTGAACTATTGAAAAAATAATTCCCCCGTTATCCGATTATAGATTATACTCATAAAAGACAGTACCCGTTTCTTTACTTTTAAACTACATTTTTAAATCTGTTTCCATTTTTTAAACAATATTCAGAGTTTTAAGCTTAAAGAATTAAGAAGAAAAAATCGGTATTTTTTTCGAAAATTCATTTACATACTTGGAATACTAGATCAAAGTATGCATTTTTGATAATTTTTACTTTCTACAATCTTTACAAGAAGAAAGTATTGTATTCGTGAAATTATTCTAATTCCGGTTTTTGACGAATTTATACATTTTAGGGGTCAGGGATTCCGAAAAACATGTTTTTACAAAATATCTGTGTGTCTGTATGTGACACAAATATTGTGGGCGCTCAATCTCAATAACCAATGCACGGAATTTAATAAAAATTTATATTCATCTAGTCCCTGATATAGATTGGTGATGATTAGTTTTTGGTGTAAATCGCTCAACAGGTGGCGCTGCTATGCAGCATTTTGTACGATTTTCGCAATAGCTCAATCGCCAGATCTATTGCACGGATTTTCATCAAATTTTAGATATAGTTAGTCCTTGATATCAATTGACGTTTTGTACATTTTGGTGGAAATCGCTCAACAGGCGACGCTGCTATGCTGAATTTTTGCGACTTCCGCAATAGCTCTACCTCAGGAATTAATGCTTGGACTTTCAACAAAATCCCTATTCAGGTATACCTTGATATGAATTAGTGCTGTTTATTTTTTGGTGCAAATCGCTCTTCAGGTGGCGCTGCTAGGCTATATTTTTCAGAATTTCCACTATAGCTCTATCTCAAGAACTAATGCACGAATTTTCATCAAACTTCAGATTCAGGTATACCTTGATATGAATTAGTGCTGTTTATGTGATTTATATAGAAGAAAATTACATTAGGGTCACACCGTACTAGTTAAAATTAATTTCGTTACATTTTTATGGTACAGAATGTATATTTTAAATATTCATGTATATACTTATAATAACGAAAATACAGTTAACCCTCGATTTAACGGACCTCGGTTCAACGGACTATGGATTCAACGGACTAATTTAAAAAAAAAAATTAAAAA
The DNA here is from genome assembly GCA_963932465.1 of Maratus speciosus. Lineage (NCBI taxonomy): Eukaryota > Metazoa > Arthropoda > Arachnida > Araneae > Salticidae > Maratus > Maratus speciosus. The sequence continues at coordinate 584,823,741 of OZ010786.1, read as the reverse complement.
TGAAACAAAAATTAAAGTAAAACAAGTGGGTAAGTGTGATCGCAGATCGCACAGAGGGTTTTGTTTAATATCCCTTTTAAAACACTTTATCCTTAAATTAACAAATCAAAATCGTTAATTTAAAATTATTCCCCTCTCCCTAACCTGAAATTCAACGCCCGTATTTAAAATTTTTATATTTGACAAATGTCAAATATTTATGTATCACTATTATTTACTGGAAGCCTCCATGATAAAACAGCTTCTAAAACGATGAAACACGCTTCGAAAAAAAAAAAAATATATTACTGCCCTTCTCCCCCTGCTCTACTTGAGAATCAACACGCAACCCTCTTTTAAGCTTTTATATGTAAAAAATCAAGCAATGAACAACGACAAAGCATTTCTTTTTACTATTTTTAAAAAGCGATTTCTCGGTAAAATAAAAAAATAATATTTATTATATCTGTGGCGACACAATGTCTCGTGATCAAATGAACGAAACCTTAAAAAAAGGGTTAAAAAATAAAGTTCCGTTGTAAAAGCCAGCCATTAAAAAAACAAAAAAAAACAAATCAGATGTATCATTGTACTGTTAAATTTTCACTGCAATTTTTTAAACTTCTCAGAAACGCACAATTTCAATTTTTATACCGTCATATTGGGAAAAAAAAGTGTAGTTTTAAATGCAATTTGTTTGAAAACTGCATCTCAATTTATTTTTGAGATATTAATTTATTTTTGCAGTTTTAGTACCTTTTTCTTTTGTTATTGGCAACTCAAGTACTCCATTTCTGTAGAAAGTAAAGGAAAAATATTTGGAAAATAGTAATTAAAACTTTTGGTTGCCATTTTCACATAACAACTGAAAAAAAAATAATTAAAATACGTGAAATTTTGAAAAAATATATATAAATGAATGATTTCTGATAAAAAAGGGAGATATTATAAACTATATTTAATTTTAATTATATAAATTAATATCACAAACAAATGAAGGCATATGAATCATTAGATAGTCGATTTTTGTTGTCGAGTTTCTTGAATGCCGACATGTCTTCCTTGGATTTGTGTAGTATTTAGCGATAGTGACGTCATATGCATACTTTACTGAAAATGTTGTTCAAGACTAGATCGTAAATGAGGAATTCTTCCTCCGGATGCGAATTATGTCATTTTACATAAAATAAAAGCGTGTGCTTTAACTGTTAAATCTGAAATATGTTTTGCACTATCTATATTTATATACATATACAGGGTGTCCCAGAAGTAATGGGAGAATCTTTTAGAGGAGGTAGGGAACTTCACAAGGATTCAGATTGGCATAGCAACCCAGGGTCGGGAACGCTTTCCTGGCGCGGTAGTGATGACACAAAACACAAGAAAGACAGGATACGAATAAGAGGAGAAAACATGTTTATTATCCTTAGTACATCAAAAAACTAAGAAGAAAGAATATTAAAGGGACTACGATCGTCTTCAAAGTAGGTGTTCGAAATTACGATTTCGGGCCGTGTTGCATGGAAGCGCATCTCCGGCGTATGGAAGATCTAATGTTCTCGAAAATACTGGAAGTGCCCCGGACTTTCTCAGCAGCTGCGTGCAACAAGTTCCTCAACACTTTCGAGCATTGTCCCGGCATTTCTGTAGTACTAAGAATAATAAACATGTTTTCTCTCCCTGTTCGTGTCCTTTCTTTCTTGTATTTTGTGTCGTCACTACCGCGACAAGAAAGCGTTTCCGACCCTGTGTTGCTGTGCAAATCTGAATTCTTATGATGTCCCCTACCTCCCCTTAAATTTTGTCCCATTACTTCTGGGACACCCTGTATATATAGATTTTCATCGGGGCGACATTAAGTTCTGAAAAAGCAGAATTCCTGTTTTCTAGTATTATAAATTTTGATTTTTCTCATAATTTTTCATATTATGCATTACTCTTATTTCAATGAAAATTAATTCCGACCAGCATGATAACTATATAAAAACTTGATACGACCGCAAAGGATCAATATTTCAAAATAAAATGTACAGCTTCGTTGAATTGTGTGCAACTAAAAGGACATATAAGCATCTCATTTTTCAAACAAATCATTTAATTTTGGCACCCGCACTATTAGATGTCTTATTCCAGAAATCCTAACACAAGGAGCATAAAAACAACACCTGCAGGGCAGTGTACTTCCAAGCCTAATAAGGATATATTTATGTGAAAGTGTAACAGAATATGGAGTTTGATTAAATTCCGAGAATTAGTTTTTGGAATATAGCGTATCGCGAAAATAGTGAAAAATGCAATAAAGCAATTTCATCTGTTACATTAATTACACGGAAGCATAATCGGTACTAACTTTTGTCAAGGTCTTATAGAATGAAAAGTTTAATTAAATTTCCTGCATTAGATCTTCAGGTATGAAATCCTGAAACACCTGTTGGCAGGGCTTAATTTGCGCCGGAGCCCACCGTAGCCCGGCTCCGGTACTTCTCTGTTTTTAGTAAATAATTAAATATTGGTCGTAATTCACCGGAGCTCATAGGTATAGGGCTCCGAAGCCCAGTGTAACAGCGCTTCCGAAAAATCGAAGTCTAAAATACCTTTTTTGTCTTCTATTGCGTACGAGTATTAAAATCAAGTTAATGATTTTTCTATTTATTTTGTATCATGCACGGTACCCATGCTAAGGCTCTGCTCTGCACATTTACGAAGTCACTTTCATTTGTAAGTACATATAATTGCCTTATATTGTTATTCTGATAGAAAGCAATCGAGTAGTGTTTGCCATTTTTCTATAAAAGCATCGATTCTTTCCGTTAACGGTGTAAAATTTTTAATTTAATATGATTTCCAGAGACTCACCACAAAAGATTGTTATGCGGAAGGAATCGAGTATAGTTTAAGATAGGGATGCACAACCTGTGGCCCGCGACATTCGTCAATTTATAATTGGCAAAAATCGCAATTTTTGACCATAGGTTGCAGGAAAAAATCGTGAATTTCGTCAATTTGCCACGGAAAACAATTGCAAATTCCGTCAATCAGTTAAAAATCGCGAATTTCATTAATCGCCCGGCGATACTATTTGTATCAATATAGGAAATTTCCGAGTTGCGAATTTCGTCAGTTGCTAGTCGAAAAATATCTCGAATTTCATAGATCGGGAGTGGAAAAATCGCGTGTTTCGTCGATCGCGCGCGGAAAAGTCGCGAATTTTGTTGATTGCGTGCGGAAAAGTCGGGAGTTTTGTCAGTTTATCCCGAGAAAAATGTTGCGAATTTCGCCAATTTGCCGAGGGAAATTGCAAATTTCGTCAGTCATTTAAGATATGCGAATTTCGTGTACTGGAAGTGGAAAACCGCGAGATTCGTCGATCGGCTTCGGAAAAATCGCGAGTTTCGTTGATCGGCTGCGGAAAAATCGCGAGTTTTGTCTTTTTATTCCAAGAAAAAAGACGCAAATTTCGCCAATTTTCCGAGGGAAAAAAATAAAATTTCTTTAGTCAAGAATCGCGAATTTCGTAGTTCGGGCACGAAAAAATTGCGAGTTTTGTCAATCGGACGCAGAAAAATCGCGAATTTTGTTGATCGCACACGGGAAAATCGCGAATTTCGTTGATCGGGATAGGGAAAATCGTGAATTTTGTCGATGAAGCTCGAAAAAATTGCAAATTTTGTTGATCGGCTATGGGAAGGTCACGAGTTAAGACAGTTTACTAATATAAAAAGTGCGATTTTTGCCAATTTTCCAAAGGAAAAAATCTTAAATTTCGTCAGTCCGTTAAGAATCGAGAATTTCGTTGACTGGACGCGGAAAAATCGCGAGTTTTGTCAATTGGATCCGGAAAAATCGCGAATTTTGTTGATCGTGCGCGGAAAAACCGCGAATTTTGTCGATCGGACGGGAAAAAGTCGCTAATTTCGTTGATCGGACAGTGTAAAAATTGCGAATTTTGTCGATTAAGTGCGAAAAAATTGCAAATTTAGTCGATCTGCTACGGTAAAATCGCGAGTTTCGGTAGTTTATCGCGTGAAAAAGTCGTGACAATTCCCCGCGGGAAAAACTTGAAAATTTTGTCAGACAATTAAGAATCGCGAATTCCGCAAACTGGGCATGAATAAATTGCGAATTTCGTTGATAAGATGTGGATAAATCGCGAATTTTGTCGATCAAGCACGGGAAAATTTAAAATTTTGTTAATCGACTGCAGAAAAATTGCGAGTTTTGCGAATTTAACTTCGTTCATAAAGTTCACATTTTTTTCAGCCTTTTTCATGCCTATGTTTGCTTTTTAGCACTTTTAAAAAAGCAAAATTTACTCCCCCGAATGAAGTCGAGGAATATTTTCACTCCTTGAAAATAATCCTCGCTATATCCTTGTTATATATACAAACATAAACTGCTAATATATCCTTGCCAACCGAAATGGGTATGTTGAATGGGTAGGGGAACCTAAAGGGGTAAAACTGCCACTCCTCTGAAATCATGTTTTTTTATAAGCCACAGATTTCCCCACCTCCAAGAAATAGAATTATCTCTGTGTTACTGACGTGGCCCTCGACAACCCAGGCATTTTTGTAAGTGGCCCTTCTCTCAAAAAGGTTGTGCACCCCCAGTTTAAGATATGCACCATTTATTAGAAATTGTCAAACATTGTTCCATTTTTCCGCATATAAATATTAATTTATGTAAATTTCATTCATTTTTTCTTAAAAATGCATAGCTGCGAACTATCCCTTTTTTGTGTTAACACCATTTCCTAATCATAATCGTTACCCTATTTAATCGCAGAATTCTGAAATTAATTAACATGAAAATAAGCAAAGATTACTATTCAGAAGGAGTTTTAACTAAAAAGTGGAATAGCTGACAGCTAAGTATATGCTGATAGGTATATTTGAAATTTTTATTTTGCTAAAGAAAAAAAATGTACGAAAAATAAATATGCAGATTGGAGTGACAGGGGGGGGGGGTACGGTTGTTGTACCGGCACCGCAGAATATTAGGGCTCCGGTACTTTTTTTGTTAGAAATTAAGCCCTGCCTGTTAGACTATTTACAACAAAACCCAATCAGCAACAAATTATGTCAACGTCTATATAGATGAACTGAAGTCTTATGAAAATCCGTGGCATTAGTTCTTGTGATAGAGCTATAGCGGAAATGGTTAAAAATGGAGTTTAGTAGCGCCCCTGTTGGGCGAAACACCAAAAACTAATAAGCACCAATTCTTTTCAAGATCTAACGAAATTTTATAAAATTCCGAGTTCTTGAGAAAGAGCACCCGCAAAATTTTTAACAGACAGAGTAACAAACTCACAGACTCAATCACAGACAGACATATTATAAAAACAATAAATCGTGTTCAGTACATTCTAAATAGTATGAATCGGCAAAAGACAGGAAATCGAAATTTTTCATGAATCCTGTACTTTCATCTTGTAAAGATGGAACAACTAGCAAAGGGTATTACTGCAGTCATTTCACTGCATAGGAATTATTAACTGTATTTAATCTGGTGATTGTACAAACGGAATATAAAATACTTTCAAAAATGTTAGATTATAACTGGCGTAAATCTAATGTGGATTTACATTATCTTTAGCTTAGTTTCTAAAAATCAAAATATTTGCTCTGTGTAGAATATGTCGTTGTTGTTTACATAAATTTAAGTTTTATTTATCTTTAATATTATTAGTAATAATATTTATTTATGAATAGGGTTAAAATTTTTTTTTTATTATTATTATTCTGACTTTAAGTTGAGCATCTCAATATATCGTAAAATCGCGATATTTAGCTTGTGACATATCATGATATTGAAATTTATTTCTCTGGAACAGAACAACGATAGAAAGAATGGTTGTTCGCAGATAGACATCATTAATAATAATGCAGATGTAGCATTAAGTTTATTTTTAATTTCTCGTAACATTTTCAAATCATTTTTAGTAAATAAAAAAAAGAATTATATGCAATTTTAGAAACGAAAATTTTAATTTCTGGAATCGAAATATGAAAAATTTAGCGAAAAATCTTTTATACAATGTTTTAAGCTGTGTATACATTTGCTATTACTATTAGTTCATTTACTCAAAAATATTGATCTAAAATTATGTCAAAAAGCTATGCTTTTTACTTTCTTCTATCTTTACAAGAGCAAAGTATTGTATTCGTGAAAAAAGTCTTTCAGTTTTCGACGGATTTATGTTTTAGGAGGACCTGAACATAATTTGACTGTTTTCAGCAAATGTCTGTCTGTCTATTTGTGGAACAAATATTGTAGGCTCTGTATCTCAAGAACTATCACATGGAATTTAATCAAACTTCAGATTCAGTTAGATCTTGATAAAAATGGTGCTAATAAGTCTTGGGTGCTAATAAGACTTGGTGTAAATCTCCCTGCAAGAGGCGATGGTATGCTTTATTTTTTACGGTTTCCCGATAGCTATACCTCATGCACTAATTCATAGAATTTTTATCAAGCATCGTATTCTGTTAGACCTTACACAAGTAGACGCTGATTAGTTTTTGGTGTAAATCGACTAAAAGGTGGCTCTACTATGCTACATTTTCACTTTTCCGCAATAGTTATATCTCAAGAACTAATGCATGGAAGTTCACCGGAGTTTATTTTCTGTCAGACCTTGATATAAATAGATCTTTATTGGTTTTGGGTGTATACAGCCCAACAGATGCCACTTCTGTGCTCTATTGATCACGATTTACGCCATAGATATTAGACTACCTGAAAATACCTGAAAACCGGATTTTAGTTGCTGACTCCTATGTTTACCATTTTCTTTTCCTGCTCATAGTCCTCCATGTTTTCATACCTTTTGTTGCAGGAAAACGCAATGGTAAACATGCGAGTCAGCCGCTAAAATCGGATTTTCAGGCGTTTTCCACCAAGATATGACTTGGCAGACCGATTGCGTTTTAATATGCGAATCAAGATTTAACTAATCCTAGATTTTCATCCGTAAACTCGATGAGGTGATTTTGTCTGTACTCTATATTTTGTTCTGTACATATTTTGTCTATATATCTCAAAGACGACCACATTGTCATTTAATTTTGGTTGCAGATAATTTTATTTATATTGAAGAAAGTTATTTGATGATCACAACATGCTAGTTAGCTTAACCCTCTAAGTGTTTGGGGCGTAATATTCCGTTCACTAAGCTGCAGGTTTCACAGCAATACAAGCAATATTTAAGATAATATAATTCTGTAGATTTAATTAATTTTAAATACATTGAAGAATGATTAATACTCTCAAGGATTGCATTCATATTTGTAATTGAGATTTTTTTATAATGTTGAAAAAATCATATTTTCTTAACATTTAAAACAAAATTTAAAGAAAACAACATTACAATTTTACCCTTTCGCAAGACGCTCGGAGGGTTAAAGATATAAATCATTACTAATTTTGATATTACGTAGAAAAAAAAAAAATTATAGATAAATTATACATCTTGACATGTTTTCATACCTGTTAAAATAATAAACGATTTAGTAAAAAGCTTATATCATTGTTCTTTTTATATAAAAAATTTGAATTTATCGAAAAGTACAAAAGATGTTACAAAGAAAAACGAATTATTTGACTTCACCTTTTGATTCTAATTCAGTGTAAATGTTTATATAGTGATGATATTTATGAAATGTGATTTCAGTTTTTCTTTTGAAATTATTTCTTTTGTATTCTTTAAAGAATAGCAGACCATTTAGATGATTATTTGTATTATGAATTGTATTTAATTCCTAACGAGATTTATTGAAATCCTTTTGTAATAAGATATAATATAATAAGATATGTATTGAATAGGATTTATGAAATAAAATACTTTTGTATAAATGTTTCATTCAATACATTAGAAAGTTTTCTAAGTAAAATGCCCTAGGAATTTTGAGATGGTGTTCGTTTATTTTTATGATTTTATGTATTTATCTTTTGTAGTCGCTTTACAGAAAATGAGAAATATATGTTGAATGAAGATAAGTCAACTGTTCAGGAAAAAGTTATATTTCAATATATAAAATTTTTGGTTGCGCCAATAATGCACTAAATGTTTTTTAATTACAGCGCAATTCCATTGTAATTGACGTAACATTTTATCATCGAGTTTTGTTTTCAAATCTATGTAGAAAATTTACTAATAAAGCTAGAACAAATTTTTAAAATTTAAAATATTTCTTACTAAGGTCTTAATACCCAAATACCTGTAGATTATTTCAATCTCTCTTTGAGTCACAAAAATTGCAATTCAAAATTCTGTAACTGACGTAACACAAAATATACAAATATTTTTTCTGCCTTCACTGAATTGTAAAAACTATCAAAACTATCCTGTTAAAAAAAGTGATTTAATGTTCTCAACAACACTAAGTAATGCCAAATTATAACAGTAACTTGTTTAATTAATTTCTGAATAATACAAAAGAAAAAAAATGCATTTACGCGTTAACTGATGTAACTTTTATTGTGTAACTGACGTAACATTATGGCTTTACAAAGACAATAATGGTACTTAACTTAGTTTGTAAACAATAATTTACAATGCCTTTTTATTAGACTTTTTCTATAGAATATAAAAACATCAAGTTTTCCAATCATACTCTTAAATTAAACATATTATAAATTTGATTCCCCCCCCCCCCAAAAAAAAATATATATATATATATATGATTTTCTATGGAATTGCCCTACACTTGGCAGTAAATTTAATGCTAATTTTGCCTTAAAAAATAGCTTAAATATTTGTAAACATGGATGTCTGTCGAACTCTCATACTGTGACATAAATGACCCCCGCTAAGATATTTTCTGTTAAGATAAATTTCTAGATTTTATTAAAATTTTCTTATATTAAAAAAAAATTATCATTTAAAGAATTGTGTTGATTATCGGTCACACACGCAAGTAAGATAACCGTTATTTACAGGGAATTTTTCTTTCTTTCATATAATCAAGGCAACGTTCTAAACATTTATTCCCTTTGGAACCACCATTTTAAATCGACAATATTTTATATATATTTTTTATTGCACAGGTTAAAGGAATCCAGTTACCTCCGTAACACAAATGTAGTAATGAATGACCTCAAAACTCAATCTCTTGTTAATCATATTAACTTTCTTTAAAAAAATTCCACAGCCAAATTTACAAAATACCTAAACACCCAGGCTATGTTTTCAATCCTTCGAATAATAAAAGACCCCCGTTATACTGTTTTTTAGAAGAGGAATCGCGCTCTTCGGCTAAAACTTATTTGTTTTGTCTGTTTTATTTTTAGATAATATTAAGTAAACCAATTATTTATATTTACTTTTTTGCTTTGCTTCTGTAAAGTTTGTTAAACTCAAATTTACCCTTATATATAAAAATGTATGGCAATGTAAATTTACCTTTTTTATTAGGTATAAACAGCTTTGCTTAAAATCTAGATTTTTGCTTCAGTCGACTATGACGGGTATCTCTACTGCTTCGAACAGTTTAAAACTTTAATTTTCTCTTAAACTCACTTATTGTTTATTTTTTAAATCCTTTTTTCTATCATTAATATTCATTTTTTTTTAAATTATAGTCGCTCAAACCCTTCTACTAATCGTATTTCTTGGGTTTCCGAAGAAACCCTACCTCCTTCTCTCGGATTATCCAATCCGGATTTATCACCTCCTATATTTTTAATTGCTTTATTTACTTTAACACTATAACCGCTCTAACGGTCATTTTGACCGGTAAAAAATGAAAATATTTGGATTCGCGCAAGAATTTTTTTTTTAAATAAGTTAAATATGTACCACGAAGAGATAAGTTAAATATATAAGTTAAATAATTTTAAATACAAATTCTGGTGTAAAATAGTTTTATAACGATTGAGTAAAAGTTCCGGCGGTTCTAGTGTTAAAAACGCATCTTTTTCTCAGGGATGAGAGCATTCGGACCCAAATGACCGATTATTACCACCAAATTTTAATAGTATTTCTGGTATTATTTAATGGATACACTTTATGAGATTTAATAAAGCAAAGAATACTATTAAAATTTATTGGTAGTAATCGGTCATTTAGATCGGAGCGCTCTTATGAATGTTTTCTTAATTTTTATTTTCCTTTCTTAATAATATTATAGTACAGTGAAATATCCCTGTGCGACCACCTCCCTCAACGACCATTTTTTTCATGGAACGAAATTTATTCCCATAGTCTCAATACTAATTTTACTTTCATTCAGAGGCCATCCCAGATGAACACCCTCCATAAGCAACCAAATTCTTTGAAGAAAATGCCGTTTTTTCCTGATCGCTTGAGGAAGGTTTTATTAGAAAAATAATTCCGGAGAGCGCATTTCACCAAACTTCTAAACTATGTTTAGATTTTTTTTTATCCCGGTAATTTTTAAGTATTTAAACCACTTTGTGCCTTTTTAGACAATGAATTTAACTCTGACGACAAATTAAGAATGACGGTCAATAAACTCACCTGCTCTATTCTGTCGGGAAACTCTCAAAGAAAGATAAATTAATAAAATCATCATTATTTGTTCTTGTGCAAAAAAAAACTGCATTTATCAACTAAACTTTGAAAGGACTGGGAAATAAAAGTTTTAAAAAATAAAATCGTAAAATCTAAGCAAACGTCAATGTATTCATTTTTTAAACTCTGCAGTCTTAACTTATGTAATTAACTTTTGTTTTGATACTTAAATTTTTATATTTTTTTAATGGGAAAAATACATTCTAGTAACATTAATTGTTACCTTTTTTTCAACAATTAAAATCTAAATTTAAATATGAACTCCATTAAGAGACCTCCTCTCGGAGCGACCATTTTTTATTGGAACGGAACGTGGTCGCTTTAGGGAGGTTTTACTGTATATCTTTTGTACTATGAGTAGACTATCCTTTATGTCTCATGTAAGATGTGATACACAATTACTCATACACAGGGAGTGGAGTTGCATTACAATTGGGTATCCCATCGAAGCATTCACCTGTTTCCCTTTAAAGGAATTCACCACAGATATATTTGATTTAAAATAGTTTTAGAAATGGGGTAGAGATTTAGAGACACTGCGGGTCACGAGTTTTCAAAAGAAAACATTTTGCTAGAAAACCCGACATTTGGATCTCAAACTGACCCAAATATCCAAATGCTGGAAAGAGATTTCACCATATTATGGTAGCAGCTATTACAGCACCAAAATTGGGTTCAGCCGAGCAAAGCATTTTTAACAGTGTATCTCAAACACAATGGATAATATTTAATTATATCGAAGTGAATCAAACCGTTAGTTATAGACCGGCAGCCGGCAGCGCAGACAATCATCTCATTGACATCACGGATAAAATTCTAGGATTAGTTAAATCTTGATTGGCATATTAAAACGCAATCGTCTACCAAGTCATATATTGGTGGAAAACACCAGTAAACCCGATTTTAGCGGCTGACTCGTAGGTTTACTATTATGTTTTCCTGCTCCCAGTGCTCCATGTTTTCATACCTTTTGCTGCAGTAAAACACAATGGAAACTCGATAAGGTGATTATCTGTGATACGGGCTCTCAGTCTACAGTGGTGGTCAAAATTATAAGGACAAGGGAAAAATCGCCAAACCTTGGCTACATTTGGCCGGAAACTTATGCAAATGTAATGGATGGAAACTAAAAGAAAAATGAAGAATATTTTTTAAAGTTTTTATGGAAATATGTGGAAAATTCATATTCATAAAATGTATTACGGATTTATACAGCCGTCTGATATGGACAAAATTATAAGAACAACTGTATTTGTGTGTTCTAAAAAGTAAAATTTGCATGTTTTTTGCTCTGCACACGGAACTCAGCGACGATATAAATGCGTAGTAAGCATTTGGAATCGTCATATTCTGTTTTTCAGTCATGCCGCTATGTACAAAGCTTTCGGAGTTTGAGAAAAGGAAAGTGGATGCATTTAAAAGTTCAGGACTTTCCGTACGCCAAATTGCGACAAAGCTTAATAGATAAAGAACGGTTATTTACAATTATCTTAAAAATACCGGTAAATATGGACGGTAAAGACATTCAGGTAGGCCATCTTCTGTTTCTGTACGGGAGAAAAGAATTATAATAAGGCGAGCTTGCTCCAAAAAACAAACGTCAACAGAAATAAAACGTGAATTGAACTTAGAATGCAGTGCTCGAACTGTTCGACGTCTTTTACAAAAAGAAAAAAAGGTTCGCTATGGTAAACATATGTCACGCCCGCCTCTTACAAAAGTTCATAAGAGGCTGAGGATGGAATTTGCCACAAATAATGCATTACTATGCAAAAAAGGTGGGATGATGTTGTCTTTTCAGATGAGAAAAAGTTTAATTTGGCTGGACCAGATGGTTTTCGCTACTTTTGGTATGATCTCCGTAGAGAAAAAGAAATTTTCCCAAAGCGTGCATTTGGAGGTGGTACAATAATGTTCTGGGGAGGTTTCGCAACTGGTTGAACTACTCCAATAGTTTTTGTGCAGGGTAGAATGAATTCTGACAGTTATGTTGATGTATTGGGAGATAATCTTTTACCAAAATCACCGTTAATAACGAGTGGAGACTATTTTTTCCAGCAGGACAATGCCCCAGTACATGTTTCCCAAACTTCAAAATCGTGGTTTGATGCTAATTTCGTGAAACTACTTCATTGACCGGCCAGAAGCCCTGATCTGAATCCAATGGAAAATCTGTGGGGTATTATGGCACACGAAGTACACAAAAATGGTATACAATATGAAAACAAGCAAGAACTCATGTCCTACATCGAAAAAGCCTGGTCAAAAATTTCCAAGAACGTTCTTAACTCCTTGAGGGGCGGTGGGATAAAATATATCCCACCTAATTTAAACAAGATTCTCAATAGAAAATTTTAACTAAATTTTTTATTTTTAACTTTGGGGGGAAAAATCTCTGAAAAATTGATTTTTCTTAATTAAAAATAAATTTTTTCCATTATTCCGGTGAGAATTCAATATTTAGAACCATTTTTGCTTGCCCCTCAAGGGGTTAAGGAACTGTCAAACGCCATGACGTCAATACTGATCAAAGTGATTGAGAAGAAGGGGAGATTATTAATTATTAGTGTGCTTCAGGCAAAAACATTCATTGTCCTTATAATTTTGTCCAATTTTTACAATGGCATATTTTGTTAATTATGGCAAAACATTCATATTTTGCATTTTCCAATGTTTTCCATTCTATAAGGATTTCTTGCATAAGAAAAAGCATTTTATGTATAAATTTCACTTTATTTAGTTCAGAAGTAAACTTTTTCTGTGCAATTTTTACTTGTTCTTATAATTCTGACCACCACTGTATTAGTGAAAGCAAAATTTCTGGAAATTCGTTAAAGAGTAAAGTAAATGCAGCTAGTAAACAAACAGGAGCGAAATACTGTTATCCAGTTAGCACGATATGAGAGCATTAAAGGTAGGGGAAGCTGGCCTAAAATGATCCTAGCGGGCAAAACGAGCTACATAGGTTTTCTTCCAGACAGGTTGCGCTATCTACAGGGTAACACATAGACTAGTAGTGCCAAGTGAAGAAGAAGCAATGACAGTATTCAAGCGATCGCAGTATTACGCGCCTGAAAAGAATTCTTTATAAAAGTGGTTTTTATAACATCTCTTATAAGATAAGCGCTAACTTTCATATTTATTTAGATATACAGTCTTTCATGTACAGAAATATGACTCGCTTTACTTAATAGAGTATGTTTTTTTTATGTGAATTACACTTGCTAAGTTTGTTATGTTACACGGCTTCATCCAGTTATATGACCTAAAATAGACGACCATGTTGCCGGGTAAAATGATCCATTATGTGGATCATTTTACCACCATTTCATTGGCTGAAGAAAATCCGGTCTTCATGGGAGCCAAATGTGTGACTACCCAAAGCTTTCTCTTTGAGTCGATGTGTTATCCTACGATCATATTTTTCAAATATTTCATTTTATTGTATTTTCAAAATTTTCTGTGACACTTTTTTTATTTTAAAGTTCACATAAAATAAATTATTTATGCTATTTCATTGCAAAATTTGTTTTATTTCATTATGTATTGTCATAATCACTTTTATATCCTTCATTTTGCCGATAAAAAACAATTTACAATTATTTTTAAATGAAGGATCGTTTTGCCCTTGGGTGAGGTTAAATGATCCTTTGGACACTTTTTTAAGAAATCTATTTTTTTCATTACTCAATTTGGGTTTAAAATATTATTAAAACATATTTATAATGCAAAATATAGTGTAAAACATATTAGCATAGGACTAAAGTTTCATTTAATCATTTATGTTATTTTACAGAAGTTTTTCTCTTAAGGGGATCATTTTAGGCCACCTTCCCCTATATATGAGAAAAAGGTGAGAGCGCCACTGACTGTAGAATTTGAAGCTTCGGCATAAGATCACCGCAAGCATCTTAAACAAAATGTTACCGCTGTTCAAAGATTGGGTACAAAAAATACAAATGAAGGCAACAGTAAGAACTAGCTAAATGATTTCTTAGAAGAATTCAAGAAAAGAAAGAAGCATTTTTAAACTGGTTGAATATAAGAAAATGATATTAGATTAGAAGTATGTAAAAATAAGAAAAAAAGGGATATTCAAAGAAAATCCACGATGCGACAATAAAGAATGAGACACAGCATATCGAATAAGATTCAACCCTTAAATGCATAGTCATGCATATCTACATCACTTATTACTTAGTTTTCAGCAACCAGTATATTTATATAGAAATATTAATGCCGCAAAAATTACAAAAATATAAATTTAAAAATATATCTTAAAATTTCTGGTGTCTGATCTTTAATAAATGAGTAAAAAAATAATTCAAAAAGAATGATTTTGCATTTAATGGTTAGGTTTTACAAAATAAAAAGTATATAAATAAAATAAGGTATTTAGATTCATATTTATTAAAATATTTACTAATTTGCAATATTTTAGTTTTTACTTGTATTGCAGATGTGCAACATAAGAAAAGGTTAACGTATTATACGAAAAATGAGAAATGTTTATATTTTCCTGTGTTTTAAAAACTTTCAAAGAATCATATATAATTTTTCAAAACAAAATAAAAAATCATGCATTTAAGGGTTGAAAACCTTCAGCAACCGGAAAGATTTAACCCTTTAATGCGCAGCTTTGCATATATGCAAACAACGTTGTTTTGAATTTAATAGATTTTTTTATTTGCATATGCCTAATTAACACCAGAAAATTAAAATAGCGATAGTTGCTTTAATTAAAAAACAGACATTCCGTATTTAAATAAATCGAAAATAACCATTGAAACTTTCTGGTGCATATTCTAGAACGTAAATTCTAGAGCGTATTCCATTGTGAGAATTAAAGGGTTAAAGGTTAAGTTTTATAAAATAAATAATTATATAAAATAAGGTATTTCGAGAGATACTTATTAAAGTATTTAATAATTTGCAATATTTTAGCGTAAAACAGCCACACGACAGTAGTTAATACTTGTATTGTAGATGTGCAACAAAAGAAAAGATTGACGTATAATAGGAAAAATATATCTCTGATTTTTTTCATTATTTTTCCTGTGTTATAAACCTTTCAGAGTATCATATATAATTATACATCTGGATCTTAGCCAAAGCAACAAGAAAAAATGTAGTATTTAAAAACATTTTTTAAGAAAGAAGAGAAAATCTATAGTAAATACTGGAATGAAGAGAAACAAGGGAAGAAAAACAGGGATTGTATTTGTGGATTTTGAAAAAGGTTATGGCATTCTACCAAAAATTTGCTTTGGGAACCACTTAAAATTACTACTATAAATAAGTCAAAACCTTAGCAAGCAGTGATGCAAGCAGTGCCATGACACCAAGCGCAATGTCTGATAGGTGCATTATCCGTATGTTATGCCTTACTACCAAAGTATATTGTTTTGGTAGAAGAAACAAAGAATGCCTCAGGTAGCAGAGACAGTTTCTGCGGCGTTTTCACTAAGAAAACTCTTTCGCTGCTTCTGACCAATTTTATTTATAATATACATTGATACCTGCGTCAGAGAATAGCGGGCCAAAATGTCATAAATCGGACTTAAAATTGAATAAATACTTCATTTGCCTGAATTTTTACATTACTAACTAAGCGTACAGCGAACAACATGAAACAGTGTCCAAGACTGGATTCGAACCCGGGTCATTGGTATCGAGCACCAACGTCCTACCAACTGAATCACTCGGACGATCCGCAGCATCTTCATGAGCTACAAACCTGTGGCAAATGTGAGATGCAATTAAACCCAGCAAATGCAAGAAAAATTATATATGTTGAATAAATCCATTAATCAATTATTATTCTCTGACGAATGATCATAGCAGAAGATGAAGAATTCTCTATACATGTTGCATACATACATGCTGCACTAAGTTAAGGACACTTATGATGAATGGTGGTTAAAAATAAATACGAGAAAAACTGAGCACTTAATAACAAATTTGAGCTTAGATGCATTATTGAATGACATGCACATAAAAACCATTGAAAAATTCAAATACCTTGGATTGACATTTATCAGGATATATCTTGCCAAAGAGATATAGAGCAAAAAAAATGGAGATGGCAGAAAAGCAGTTGTAATAGTTAATTCTTTTTTGCAGATTTGCAATATTCTGTTCAAAACTAAACCATCGATTTATAGAAAATTTGTTCAAAGCATTTCATATTATATTGTTCGGGAGATGGACCCCAAATCTCTTCCACACAATAAAAAATTATCTCCACCGAAGTATATTTCTGGCGAAGATCATCAAGGCTGAAAAACGTAAACAATTCAAAAATACACGAAATCATGTAAGTCAATCTGGATGCTTTACAGACGATCAAAATTAAACCATTATGGACCAGTATGTTTTACATGAATTTTATTAAGTTCACGCCCCTTTTTTTGTTAAACAGTTGCTTTTACATTATGAATCTCTGAAATGCGTAAATTAAATAAGACAAATTTGAATTTTCTATTTTATTGGTATAAAAGAATTTTAAAAATCACAAATATAATGTTGCGAAAACGCAGCGTCAGTCCTTAATGGGTTAACCCCTTAACCTACAGTGACGGGTATAGCCCGCGTACGGTGATCGAGCCAAATGTAAATTCTTCTTACCACTAAAATTTCACAGTAAATATAGTTAAATTTAATTGTCGAAATTCTATGATTAAACAAGGCGAAAATCTTTATTAAATTTTAGTGGTAGCTATGGATTTGCCAAACCGTGGAGCTGTTAAAAGTAAATCGTAGGTTAAGGGCTAGCTGTTTAACACATTCTTCTAACGGGCGTTTATGAATTTAATTCTAAAACCAAAATAAAAAATAACTATTCGATTTAGTAAGATATTTTTCTACTACTCAGCATTTTTTTAAAATGAAATTTAAGTTATCATGTTGCTATGGCAGCAGATGATAAAACGATATATTTGTAATAAGGGAATAAATAGAATTAAAATTTTTGTTGATGTTTATGATAAAATGTTTTCCTTTACAACAAAGAGAACGAAATTTTTTCGTAAAGTATTGTTACGGCAAGCCAAGTATCGAGATTCGATTCCTGGTCTGAACATTTATCGCTTTGTTGGTAAAATCTCAACGGTGCTACTCCAGCCATTGAATATGTTTTTCTTTATTTTTTAAAGGTAATAATTAAGCGCAATTAAAGAATCTTTAATTATTTGCATGTGAGGTAAAAGAATTAGCGTAATAGCCGCTACAACTTCTTAGCATTGCAGAATGATGTACAGTCGGGGGAAAAAAGTAAACACCCCCTACTCACTCTTCAACAAATTATTGTAGAAGAAAGTTACTGGTACCGAACGATTGGAAATAAAGTCTACTTTTAAATGCTGTATATAAAATTTGCTTAGAAGGCTATCTACATATTAAAACGAACCATAACTTTGTTTTTTTTCAATAGCAGTACAGTACACAATTCTGACAGCATAAATGAACTCTACACCCTTCAATTAGTCTAAAACAAATTTTTATGCAATTAGTACCCTAAGTTTCTGAGAAATCAATTATTTTAAAACGAGCGTATTTTAAGGGCTGTATCCAAATTGAAGTTCGGTACTCGATTGTTAACCGAGAGAGCTCTCTTTTTGATCAAGGCGCATTAAGCAGTCAATTAAGCCTGTTAGATTACAGGATAGCATAAGAAATTTCAAAATATTTAGTGACTTCTATCATAGACGGCCCCTTAAACCATCATTTTGCTGTTTTTTTAAGCTTAATTTAAAAACTACTTGGAAGAAAAATGTGAAATTTTGGATTTCCATAAAGCAGGACGTAATAAATCTAAATCCATCAAAAAAATTGTAGGTTGCGATTCATAGTTTTTTCGAATATTAATTTCATAATTCATAATTCGTATCAGAAAATTATAAAAATTGCAAATTCAACGTATTTATGTTTGGGTATATTAGTATTATTGCTACACAAAAAAATAGAACATTAGGATCATAATTTCAGAAGTTATAAATAAAAATATGAAAATGTAATTTAACATTAGAAGCACTAAATTTTGAATGCATATAATTCAAAAACTTATCATTCAAATGACTTGACATTTGGTGTCTAAACATAGTTTGAACCAAAGATTTGAAGCATCTCGTTAAAATTGGGTATTGCCATTGAAAAAAATGAAGTTTGGATTCGGTTTAATATGTAGATGGCCCCCTAAGCAAATTTTATATACGTCATTTAAAAATAGACTTTATTTCCAATCGTTCGGTACCAGTAACTTTCGTCTACAGTAATTTGTTGAGGAGTTAATAGGGGGTGTTTACTTTTTTTTCCACGACTGTACGTAATATGTATATCTTAGATTGGTTAGAACTCGCGCGATTACGGGTTGAACATAAAAAAAAGCAAAAATTCGTCAAAAACGTAGGAAAAATCTATTATTTAAAATTGCCGAATTTTTTGCCCCAATCGTTCATGGGCCCCTGCCAGCAACCAGTGCGCGAAATTTCGTATGCCTGCACCCTGCGGTTTCCAAGTTTTACAGGTTACATATAGAACGGAAGCCGGGAGCATAGACAATCATCTCATCGAGTACACGGATGAAATTCTAGGATTAGTTAAATCTGGATTCGTATATTAAAACGCAATCGGTCTGCCAAGTCCTATCTTGGTGGAAAATACCTGAAAACCCGATTTTAGCGGTTGACTCGTAGGTTTACCATTGTATTTTCCTGCCCCCAGTTCTCCACGTTTTCATACCTTTGGGTGCATTAAAACAAAGTGTTTAACCTAGGAGTCAACCGCTAAAATCGGGATTTCAGGGGTTTTCCACCAATATAAGACTTGGCAGACCGAGTGCGTAAAAATATACGAATTGAGATTTAATTAATCGTAGAATTTCATCCGTGAACTCGATCAGGTGATTGTCTTTGCTGCCGGCTACCGGTCTAATAGATACAAGCATGGATTTTAACAGGGTAGATAATATTCAATGATATGGCATGTTTGCAAAATGAAAGAGGAACGCCAACCAAAAGTTCTTAGTATAATAGAGGTAAGCGGACAAGGGGCAGACCAAGGATGAATTAGAAGAATGCAATTAAAGAGTCATTGAAGTGTATCAAATTAACTTTTGTTTTTTCCCTGAACAGGAAGGAATGGAAAAGAACCCTCCACAGTATTTTTATGTTTCGAAGAATCCATTACTTAATGGATATTTCAATAGAAGTAGCTGGTTCGGCGTGTTGTTATAATCAGGATAGAAACAGTTTAATATATATATATATATTTAAAAGAATTTTTTTATATATAAATTTATCATTTGCTTATATATTAAAATACTGCTACCAGAAAAATTACAAACTAATGATAATTTGGTAAAATGCTGATAATGATGCAGATGCTTAGGCGTATGATATTGTGGTGTAAGGTCAAGTGAGTGCTGTCTAACTCAATGTTAGACGGCCTAAAACAAAATTGCTGCGTTTCATTAAATTTAATTTGCGAAATATCACAGTGACAAACGTAAAAAATTAATAAATGAGGAATTATGTCTAAATTACGTTAAACAAACTGTCTTCATATTGAAATTTAAGCCAATTGTGAAACTTTAATTCCGAATAACCAATTTTGAAGGCATAAGTGGATTATTTGGTACATTTTACCTTCAGGCGCTGTACATATATAACGTTAACAACTTTTTAGTAATTTTTGACCCCCTACTTACGATATTACGTTATCATCCTTGGACCCCGCCTCCTCCGTAATGCTGTCATTATCAGTGTCTAAAAATTCTATTGACTTTTGGAATTTTTCTTCTTTCTTTGGAGTGATATACAAGTATGCTTACATTTTTTTTCGCATACTTTATTCATTCAAATGGAGAGAAATAAATAAAATATAACATTATATGTGAAATAACATTATATCAAATAAAATTTAAAAGAAATGGTTACTAATTAAAAGCATTTAATAATAGCTTTTTGTGACATAATGCATTCAACAGTAATAATGTGTTCTTGCGGTTGCCCCCGTATGTGCTGGAGAGCAGACAAAACTTCTTATGAATAAAACCGGTGGAAAACATTCTTTCTCTTTTAGTTACTATGAAACACAAGTAAAATTTCATACTTCGGACATAGTTTCTGGAACTGCTGATATATATGTATACACATGTGGAAGAAGACGAGGAATGCCAAACGTTGGGGTATTTCATATTTTGGAATTAAATAATTTTATAATCATTTAATGATTTTTATAATAACTTTGTATTTTTATAAAAAGTAAATAACATACTATTTTGATGTAAAGACCAAGTTACAAATAAAAAGAGACATTTTGGTTGGATCAAAAATCATAACGATATCGAAATATAAATCCACCTCTCCTAGAGATATCTTACGATAATATGTGTCACAACCCCCCCCCCCCCCTAAATGGATAACGTTATATATGCACAACCTCTCAGATGCAAAACGAGAAGTCATTAGTTTAAATTGTTTAGGGATTACAAAAATAAAGATTTGAATCTCGAAATGTTAATTTGTCTTTCGCTGAAAACAGTCTTTCTCTAAGTAACAAGTAGTTCTTTAAGCATAACTTAAAATGTAGTTTTGATTAATTCTAATTTCGGATTCGCATATTTAAACTTGTAAAAATGGATATCTGTCAAAAATTTCATAATTACAATTTATCTTCTTCTTTAAAATCATTTTCAAAGTACTATATTTTCGAAACAGTTATGAATTCCAGCGTATAAATATTTTAACAGAAATAGATTTTTAGTAACTTTAATTATGAAAATTCAAAATTATAGCTCGTCTCGACAAGATGTTTTGAGTTATACTTTCGATAACTAAACGCACTCCTGTTTTGCAACGATTAACACTTTGCGGTACACCCAGATTCAGGATCATCTTTCTTTGTAAATTTTGCTTTTGGCACCAGTACCCAGTGTTGCCAGATTGGGGATTTTTTTAATTCAGATTATTTGACTGCCACCACTTTTTAAAAAATAGTATAATTTGCTTATTTTTTAGAATTTTTAATCTATTTTTAAATAGAGCGAATATTTCTATTTCAAAAAAGTGGTGACAATCAGCAATCTGGGAACACAAAACTGCCCAATCTGGCAACACTACCATTATCTACCCAATTAAAATCCGTCCCGGTATCTACGTAACCTCAAAAACTCGGAAACCACAGGGCGCAAAGCTACGAAATTTGGCGCACGGGTTGCTGGTAGGAGCTTCATGAACGATTAGGGCAAAAAATTCGAAAATTTTAAATAGATATTTTTTATGTTTTTGACGAATTTTTGCCTTTATTATGTTCAACCCGTAATCGCGCAAGTTCTGACCAGTTTTAAATGTTTACTGCAATGTGAGGTATACATATTCTGTACGCCACGATGTAGTACTAACAAGCTGTAGCGGGTATTACGATAATTCTTTCAACTCGCATGCAAATAATTAGATATTAATAAATTGCGCTTAATTATCACCTTTTTTAAAATAAAGAAAAACCTTTTATCACAGATATCAATAAAACTTTTTATTCTATTTATTCCCTTATTCCAAAGATATCGTTTTATCGTCTTCTGCCATAGTAACATAAATTAAATTTCATTAAAAAAAAGTCACAGTAGTAGAAAAATTCTTTTCTAAAACAAATAGATATTGAACAACTTAACACTTTTACAGAAGAATTTTTATTTCTTATTTAGATATTTTAAAGTTGTTTGTTGTTATTGCGTTTTTAAGTTAAATTTCTTTTCATTTTCGATTATTACAGCTATTTGATGATTATTATAGCTATTTTTAGGTACTTCTACTTTTCACTACGTATTAAATTTTGCTTTTTTTACTTTTAGAATTAAACTCATGAACTCTCATGTGTAGAACGTGTTAAACAGCTGGTTAAAGTAATAAAATCTGCCTTATTTAATTACAGCATTTTCGAAATTGTTTAATTGAAAATCACTTCATAAAAAAAAAAAAGGTGGTGCCAGCCGAATAAAATTTGTGCATGCGTCACCGAAACGAAAGGGTTAAAATAATATAACAGTACGATTCCAAAATTTGAAACCCTCATAAATTCTAGCATGTTTGCACGACTGACCTCCCGTCATGAATCTGAATATAAAATATACTGAAAAATTCAAATATGCTGTCAAACTCCGTTGTTCTTATTAAAAATATCAGTTTTGAATATTTCTGTATGAAGACGTTACCTAAGCTCATTTTTTAACATAAATTTAAAGAAGACATACTTCATATTCGAATGGCTGTTTTTCTTTTTCTCTGCTATAATTTTCAAATTACATATTATGTGGCACATATTCTATACGCTCTTTTAATACATTCACGACGGGAAACGAGAATTCTGGTTTTCATCCAAAAACGTCATTGACTAAGGGTGTGGTTTCTACCTTACAGAAAAATACATTTATATCATATTGTCCATATTTTTTTTAGATTTCAAGACATTTTATATTAAATTCGTACATTGGAAGAGATTTACCGATCCATAAACTGGGGAAACATATCTAGAACACCAATTTACAAAAGACTTTCATAACAGGGAGAAGCTTCAGCTGTTTTAATATTCAGATTTGATAAAAATAGTCAGTGGGCAATGTGCTAATTTAGTTTTTGTATATAAAAACGGGATTTTGTAATCGATGTTTAATCCCTTCAAGGTCGGTGGTTCATCATTTTTGGACCACTTAATTTTAATCCCTTAATGGCATATTGACACCAAAATATTAGAATGAAAAATTTCCTTTTATTAAATATGTAAACAAAAGCTTTTGCTTATTTTGAAATAAATTCGTTTCAACATTCTGGTGCCATTCGCTCATTTCATCATTTTGCGAATATAAGTACCTTGCCCCTGAAAGGGTTAAGGGAATCCTGACAAATTTTTGAAATTTTAATTTTTTTAGATGTTAAACTATTATCTTTTCGAACATTTCGATATCATTGTTTCCTTGAAATTCCGGTTAGAACAGAAGTTGCGGCTTTTAGAATTATATTCATCCAATTGTTGAAGCGGTGTTTCCTAAACCATGAAGTCATTTTTCTCCAAATGACGTTTTTGGGCATAATGCGCACAATATATCAAAAACTTTTGATTTGTTTTTCATGACATTTTCAAAATATATGTTTCAAGTTAGTCTGTATAAACTGAAACTAAAATTGTCTTTTTATTGTTCCCAGAAAATTTTTTATGTGATTATACTGTTGAAATTTACTAAATTTTGCATTATCTAAATACAACTTTGTATGAAAAATATAAAATTGCTTTAAATACAAATTTCTTTTAAGTTCAGGGTAATTATTATAATATGAAGTATAACGAGGCACCAAAAGTTTCGTTCTAGTTCCAAAATTTATTTTGTAATCGTGCGTGTAATCGATTATGCTGATTTACTGATCGTCAAATGTCTGACAGCTTGGAGCCCCCTGTAAATGCTAATTTTGCATCTTGCAATTTTTTTAAATACATGTAATGAAAGGACACATATATATTTTTCATCCCTATAAAAATTGTGTATGAAAATCAAATACATTTTAAGATATTAAATGTTGAAAATGGTCTTTTTTCTCATTTTTTCCAATTTTAAGAGCCATGAGACACTTAGGTAAAAAACTTTGTCTACTCCCCATACGGAACCCTAATGTAACACACATATATTTTTCGAACAAATTTGACACACTGGGGTCTACAAAACTCATAAAAAAAGTTTATTTTTTTTTATCAATGACACGCATATTATTCGAGCAAATAGGGCGTACGGGGATCTACAAAACCAAAAGGCTTCTGGGCTAATTTTTTACAGTGTTAAAAACACCATTATGTTAGTTTTAAAAAGTTTAAACAATAGGTAAAAAAGAACACCAAAGAAAAATGCATCAATCAGCAAATTCTTGAATCTCTCCAAGTCTCCGCATGCAGCTTTCTGAATGTTCTCAGACATTCCAAACGATATCGAAGTTGGTGTCAAATTTTAACTGACAATCCACTGACAATTATGGAACAATAAGGGTGCATTTATACTCAATATGTGAGTGGTCTTCAGAAATTGTGGATTTCTGAGATTGTAAAAATTGGCAAAATATAGATAGCGTTACAACAAAGAGAACAATGAACAATATAAGTATATTCTTGGATATCTAGTTGCGTTGCAACTCAAAATCCAGTTGAAATGTAAGTGACTTGCAGAAGCAAAATGGAGCCATTGAAAGAAAAATGTTTAACCACTTAAGCTTCGCGCCAATTAAGTGTAGGCTGCTTTTTAAAGAAATCAGTGGTTTGACTGCCACCACTTTTTAGATGTACAAATATTCACCTTATTTGATAACAGGTAAAATTAGGCGAGAATACAGCTATTTCAAAAAACTGGTGGGTATCAAACAATCTGAATAAAAACAAGTTGGAAATTGCACGTCAAACGTGGCAAATGAGGTGCGTTCGTACTATAACAAGTTTTCTAAATATTTTTTCATCGCATATTGTATTGAATGTATATTTTAGTGCACTTCATAAGTGCATATCAATATCATTCTGTTCGAAAGGCTGTAACATCATTAAAATGCACATGAAATAATTTTTTCCCCATTGACCGTAACGTAACTGAAAGCTTTTGACTGTACCTGTAATTTTATCCGTAACACATCCGATTTTCTTAAAATTTTAAATGACTTGACAAAATTTTACAACAATTATAAATTTAATATTTCAGACCATTCGGTTGGGTTGTTTTTGCTCAGTTATATGCGGTCGGACGGACAGACAGACAGATGAACCGAACGACGACTATAGGTGCTACGCATTTATGTAAATGCGAACGCATTTAAAAATGGAACAATGTAAGTATATTCTTAGATATCTAGTTGCAGTGAAATTCAAAATTCCGTTGAAAGATAAGTAACTTGCAGAAGCCTCTTGAACACAACAGCTTGAAACTCATTAAAAATAGTGTTAATAAGTAATATAATAAGTAATCTAATATAATAAGTAATAGTGTATTAGGTAATCTAAATTACTTAATAATTACTTTTTTATGCTCAAATAAAACATTTCGTACAGTAAAATTCATGAAGGAAATTTTATTCATCAAATATTGTACACCAAATATAACAAATATGCACATTCTGTAGTATGAATTACATATATCTGTTTATTAACAGATGCCTGGTTACTTGAAAATAAATTCATTAAGAATACTCGCGTTACATAAAGAAGATGTTTTAACGAACAAAATTAATAAAAGTTTTAAAAATATAAAAGTATTGTACTTTAAGTTTCACATTCGATACGCAAAAAAAGAATAAGAGACATAATAATACCTTTTTGAAGTATGAATATTTAAATTTCAGATAAATATGTGATAGACACAGGGGAACAATGTACCGAAATGCTAAATTTTCTAATGCAGCATCATGAGGTCCCACGTGATATGTGCAACTGTAGCGTAAATTTAATAATATGAAAAATACGTCTTCATTCGCCTGAAACGTGAACTTCAAAGTTAGTTCGTGAAATCGCAAAGAAACATTATAACGAAAGCCATGCAATTTCTTATTTTGAATTCTGAACACGTTTTTCCCTCCTGTACACTATAGTTAGAAATTTATTTAAAATTCTTTTAAGCTTCGTTAAATATTTCTCACTGAATTTTACATAAAATTTTTCACATGGTAAAATATATGAGAATTAGTTAAAGTTGTTTATACATTGTAGAGAACGGTGCAGAACAAAATAGCTATAAAAGAAAGAATTTTCTGTCACTATTAAAAGAAAATGCAGACAATGCCTAAAAAAATTAAGCTGATTAACTTTTGAAGTGCAGTGGGATATAATCTATATACCACATAATTTTAATCCTTATGTGTCCTATGTCACTGCCCACGTGACATCGGGACCACCAACCCTTACACGAGTTTTTCCGTTGCACTTTTACTTATATTAAAAAGAAGAAAAACCAACGTTTAAATTGCACAAATAATATATGAAAAGCAGCAAACAGCTGTTTCGAATCTACTAGCGAGATTCTTCATCAGTGCAAGATAGGGAAAAGGAAAAGCGTGCTAGACAAAGCAAGGTTGAGCTGAATATTGTTGCACAAAGGCTTTATTTGCTACTTTTACTTATACTTTGACAATGTGCTGAACAGGTGAGCAGCACTGAGGGGTTTCCTAGCTGATATCAGCTTAACACCCAGACTAGGAATTGAAGGATCTTATGTTATTATGAGCCATTGGGATAAAATTAAACTGTAGAATAACTACTAAAGAGAGAAATTTAATTGAATTGAGAATAAATTAAAAATTAAGATTAAAAAAGGGAAAAAGTTACAAATTAAGTTAAGACTTAGGAAGAATAAAAAAGGAAATTAGAATCTTAAAAAGTTAAATAAATAGTCAAACTGTAGATGAAAAACTACTATAAGGGTTTAAAAATAGGTAAAAGTTAGAACTGTTCAGTGATGCTCTCGCCAAGCTTGGGCAAGAAAAGCTAGAGGTAGCAAAGTCCACATTAATAAAAAAAAGGGACTAGGGCCATACACTTTTATATTTTACAATTTTTTTAGTCTAGATAGCACTTAAAGAGATATATATATATATTTTAAATAAAGAAATAAAAATGGTTATAGTTAAAAAGAAATATAGACAGAGGCAATCTTTGCGTGGTGTACCCAGATGTTAATGGGTGTCCATAATCATGGATAATCGGGGGCGTTTTGTGGTGGTGGGGCTCAAAGGCATCATAATCCGGAAACTCCGCTACGATTTTGTTAGAAAGATCAAAGATTTTACCATAGAATTTCTTTGCTAAGTCGTTGATACGCTTACGCAGGGTGGTTCTTTTTAGATCCCTACGGACCGTAGAGTTACGTAAGTAACGGGAACCGTTACGAACAATACGCAGATGCCTTAACGTTGTCCATAGAAGTCCTACAGGTGAAGCCCCAGACCGGCTTCGCATAGATAATTAATGGGAGGATGCATGAGTTGTAAAGAATAAGTTTGTTATGAACTGAAAGAGTTTTAGTGTTAACCCCTTTGGGCCGGGAGCCTTTTACGAAATTTTTAATCTTTTGTCACCGTTTTTTAAAAACAGAAATTTGTGTCTTCTTCAATCGGGAAAATGCGCTGATTAAATAAGGCAAATTTTACAGTAAAATTTTTCTGGTGAGGAAAAGCAAGGATTCTGAGCGCTTCGTGCGGCACGTATACGTGTCGCTCGTCACCAAGGGGTTAAGAAGAAGTTTAATAGAGTTGAAGGCACCAGCGAAATTCCCTCTAATGGAAAGTATATGCTTACTCCAAGTTAAACGACGATCAAGAGTAACCCCAAGATACTTAGCATGGTCAGACCAAGGGATGACAGTGTTATTGATTATTATTCTACTAGGGAAAGTTAGTTTACGAGAGAAATATACTGCAGTGGTTTTGTTTTCATTTATTAAGACGATTTCGCTAGCAAGTTCAGTCCATTTACCTTTAAATTCTATATAGAATGGATGATTTTTTATTTTTTTAGGAGTCGAATCTGTAGCGGAGCTACTGGCTGAATCACACTCGGAGGAGGGGGGGGGGGTAGATAATTCCATATTATTATCATCATTCTTTAAATCAGCTCTAGATCTGCACGTTTTGAGGAATTTGCGTGATTGAAACCGTCATCTGTGTCCACCACAATTGCCTTAAATTTTGAAAGAATATCGATTAAGTCGTAGTCATGATTACAGATAAATGATTTAAATAACTTTGACAAGAAGTGCAAGATAAATGTACTACAAAATTTATTTTTAAAATATAGTGGCATAAATAGAATAAAAAAAGGAAATCATGTGTAGAAAGCTGTCGTTAATCAATAAATGCAACAATGACAGCAGGATATTGAAATAAAATTTTGTCTTTATAATGTACGATAAGAAAACCTTTTGCATATTTCCAAACATTTTTTTTCTGTAAGTCCTGGTGCAATAGAGTCATTTCTACATTTTAGCAACAGTAGTACTTTAACGTTGAAGGGATTAGATAAAAATTCTTAACATACTGTTGACGACTAGTTTTCGTCTCTAACCATGAAGTATCGCCCATGGGCGTTACTCTTGCATATTGCACTTCTCGAACAAAAAGATTAACTACGTTCATATTTATATTAAAATTAATGTATATAATAATGACATCGATTCTAATTGGAGTATTTATACCGCCCTTTTGTGAAGTTACAGGTATTCAAAATACGTGAATTTTCGTTAGACTTCAACAATGTGTTAATTTGCAGTACTGTATATACTCGCGCATAAGCCGACCCCTACATTCGAGTAAAAAATACATTGAATACCGGTATTTTCGATTAGTTATATTAGACTTTATTAATATCAGAAAAAAAGTAACAAATTCCGCATGTTAGGTAAGATGAAGAGAAATTTTTTAAATACAAGTATTCATCCTGTTATTCGTCTCGAATTTTGGACCGACTTATACGCGAGTATATAGGGTATGCAATTTATAAATGTAGCTGATTCACCAAAAAAACATACATTTTAAATTGCAGAATGCAAAATATCTACTTACATAAAATCCTAGTGTAGGAATGTGTAGGTAACCATTCCGGGGTGACCCGTCAATTTTTATATAGTATTTAAACATAAGACTGTTTTTTAGTCATCTGCCCTGAGTTTTATACTAAACCGATTTTGCTATTATTTTTTTAAATGAAAACTGCTCATTTGCAAACGTGCCCGCACTAGTTATTTTTACAAATATTCCCATTTTTATATTTTAATTTTAATTTAACTTATTGAGACCTTGCATCCATTAAAATACATGCTTTGGTTTAGCCAGAGATGCAAGCTCTGCGCCACAAATGGCTGACTGCTACCACTAAATTTTTATAGGATTTCTCATCTTATTTGATGACAGAATTTCTGATATTTAATAAGGAAAAGAATACTATTAAAATTTAGTGGTGAAAATCAGCCACTTGTGGCGCAGCGCTTGCATGCCTGGGTTTAGCCTACTAATCAAATTAAATATTTCCTTAGAAGTAAGTCCTGATACTCCAATATAATAGGGGAGAATTGTTGGGTTGACCATACGGGAGGCTTGAAAACATCAGTTTTCATATTTAAAAGAATTTCCGAATTTTATCAATAAGTGTCAACCAAAGCTACTGGAATGCTCAAACAGTCTCTCTTTCATACAGATAACTGATATAGGTGTTAAAAAATCAATTGTGAGGTGTTTTAAGCCTAAAATTTGTGTTTTTTAGAAATATTCTGTAAACTTTTTTCGGAAAAAAAATTATCATAGAAATTTAAGTAAGTATGTTTTAAGTAATGCGAGTAAAGTTAAGTAATATCGAGCTTTCATTCCAGGCATAAAGATTATACAGTATATCAGGCTTAACATAGCAATGTTCTATTCTTTAGAAAAGGGATATCTGGGAAGGCTTGGCCCAGTCAATGTGTTCTTAACACATTCACGACGGAAAACGAGAATTCTCGTTTTCATTCAAAAAACATCATTGACTCAGGGCGTGGCTTCTAACTCACGGAAAATGCATTGATATAATATTGTCCAGATTTTTACTTTCTTCTATCTTTACAAGAACAAAGTATTGGATTCATAAAAATTTTCGAATTCCGGTGTTCGATGGATTTACGTGTTTTAGGGGTCAGAGAACCCGAAAAACATGTTTTTACAAAATGTCTGTCTGTGACTCTGTGAGTCTGTCTGTCTGTGTATGACACAAATTTTGTGGGCTCTCTATCTCAAGAACTAATGAACGGAATTTAATAAAAATTAATATTAAGTTATTCAATGATATAAATTGGTGCTGATTAGCTTTTGGTGTAAATCGCTCAACAGGTGGCGCTGCTATACATCATTTTTCACGATTTCCACAATATCTCAATCTCCAGAACTAATGCACGGATATTCATCAAACCTCAGATTCATTTAGTCCTTGACATGAATTGACGTTTTGTAGATTTTTGTATAAATCGCTCAAAAGGTGGCGCTGCTATGCTGCATTTTTTGCGATTTCCGCAGTAGCTTTATCTCAATTCTCACCAAACTTCAGATTCAGGTAGGCCCTGATATCAATTAGTGTTGTTTATGTTTTGGTACAAATCGCTTAATAGATGGCGCTGCGATGCTACATTTTTCAGAATTTGCGCTTCAGCTCTATCTCAAGAACTAATGCACGAATTTTCATCTAACTTCAAATTCAGATATACTTTGATATGAATTGTTGCAAAATTGATGTAATTTCTTGTATTATTTAAATGATTTAATTGACGTGATTTATATATTAGAAGAAAGTTTTGTGATGCCCACAACATACTAGTTTTAGATTGTAAGATATATTAAATTCATACAGTTAAAGATATTTACCGAAGCATAAACTTGGGAAACCTGTCTAGAACACCAATTTACAAAAGTCTTTCAGAACAGGGAGGCGCTTCTACTGTTTTGAAATTGAGATTTGATAAAAATTGCTCGTCGGCAATGTGTCAATTAAGGGTTTTTTGAAATCTTTTTATTATAGACTGTGTAATGAAAGATTAATGGTTATATATAAAATGAATATAAATTTATCTGCAAACCTACAGTAAAATATGGTGATGGAAAAGAAAATGTATAAAACTGAATAAAGAAAAATGTGGAAAATTTCTATAGCATCCACTACTGGAAAAAAATTAAGGAAATATAAATATGAAAGGTGATAGGAACTTTTTTCCATATAAATATTACTTACAATAGGTATGTAGAAGCAGTGGAAAATACTAGACAGTACGAAAGCAGCAGTTATAACCGTTCCTGAGGTCGGTGTATGTTTATGAAACCACTAAATTTTAATTCCTGAACACAAAAATGGTACCAGAATTTTGCTAAAATCTGTTCCATTTAATATGTATGTGAAATACAGACTTTTTCATATTTGCAAATGAATTTGTTTTTATATTCCGGTGCCAGTCATTTATTCAAGCATTTTAGTACTGAAAGTACTTCGCCCCTGAAAGGGTTAATGATAAGTTAAGTACTCATGCGGCTGATAAAGAACATAGCATTGATTGGAAAACTTTAGGAAGGTATGTAGACAAATTTCAACATGATGAATGGAATCACATGAAGCCAAACTATGTGACAACTAAAATTGTCAGGTCGAATGTTACAAAAAGTAGGACAAGGAGATAAAAAAGGGGGACAGTGGGTAATAATAATAATGCATGAAACCCTATGAAAATGGAACGTGTCTCTAACGAATACTGACTTAAATGTTAAAATTTCATTTTCCTAGCTGTACAATTATACTTGCTCTGATAAAATTCTGTTTAAAACAAAATTTTTCTCCTCTGACTTGCGACTAAGCATACTATTTTCAAAAATATATTTTTATAATGATTAAAGCATGTAGCATAAAGTTATTTTGCCCTTTTTGAAACTGATTTTATTTCTCTTCACAAATATTTCAATATAAAACAAAGGGGTCTATGTCATTTAGCAGACAACCAAATAGCCGACAAGACATTTAGCAGACAGCAAATAGACGACAGGACGTTTAGCCGACAAGTACATTTAGTCGACACGTACATTTAGTCGACAGGACAATTAGCCGACAGCGACAGTTAGCCGACAAGACAGATAGCCGACAGAGACAATTAGCCGACAGGACAATTAGCCGATAGGACAGTTAGTCGACATGGACAATTAGCCGACAAGACGTTTAGCAGACAGGATGATTAGCCGACAAGACAATTAGCCGACAGGACAATTAGCCGACAAGACAATTAGCCGATAAGACAATTAGCCGACAGGACAATTAGCCGACAAGACAATTAGCCGACAGGACATTTAACCGGCAGGACAATTAGCCGACAAGACATTTAGCCGACAGGACATTTAGCCGACAGGACATTTAGCCGACAGGACGATTAGCCCAGTTAGGTTTTGGTTTGGATACTGTTAGGTTTCGGATAGGTTACAGTTAGAATACAGTTAGGTTATAATTAGTTTACGGTTACGTTGAACTTAGGTTACAGTTAGGTTACGGTTAGGTTACTTTTAGATTACGGTTACGTCACAGTTAGATTAAATTTAGGTAACATTTAGGTTACATTTAAGTTACAAATAGGTTAAGGTTAGTTACGGATACGTTACAGTTAGATTAGGGTTAAGTTACGGATAGGTTACAGTTAGGTTACGGATGGGTTACGTTAGATTACATTTATGCTACGATTAGGTCACAGATAAGATACAGTTACGTTACAGTTTGGTTACAATTAAGATTACGGTTAGGTTACGGATAGGTTACAGTACGTTACGGATAGGTTCCAATTAGGTTACGGTTAGGTTACCGCCAGGCTACAGTTAGGTTACGGTTAGGTTACAGTTAGATTACGGTTACGTCACAGTTAGATTAAATTTAGGTAACAATTAGGTTACGTTTAAGTTACAAATAGGTTAAGGTTAGGTTACGGATAGGTTACAGTTAAATTAGGGTTAAGTTACGGATAGGTTACAGCTAGGTTACGATAGGTTACGTTAGATTACGTTTATGCTACGATTAGGTCACAGATAAGATACAGTTACGTTACAGTTTGGTTACAATTAAGATTACGGTTAGGTTACAGTTAGATTACGGTTAGGTTACGGATAGGTTACAGTACGTTACGGATAGGTTCCAATTAGGTTACGGTTAGGTTACCGCCAGGCTACAGTTAGGTTACGGTTAGGTTACAGTTAGATTACGGTTACGTCACAGTTAGATTAAATTTAGGTAACAATTAGGTTACGTTTAAGTTACAAATAGGTTAAGGTTAGGTTACGGATAGGTTACAGTTAAATTAGGGTTAAGTTACGGATAGGTTACAGTTAGGTTACGGATAGGTTACGTTAGATTACGTTTATGCTACGATTAGGTCACAGATAAGATACAGTTACGTTACAGTTTGGTTACAATTAAGATTACGGTTAGGTTACGGATAGGTTACAGTACGTTACGGATAGGTTCCAATTAGGTTACGGTTAGGTTACCGCCAGGCTACAGTTAGGTTACGGTTAGGTAACAGTTAGATTACGGTTACGTCACAGTTAGATTAAATTTAGGTAACAATTAGGTTACGTTTAAGTTACAAATAGGTTAAGGTTAGGTTACGGATAGGTTACAGTTAAATTAGGGTTAAGTTACGGATAGGTTACAGTTAGGTTACGGATAGGTTACGTTAGATTACGTTTATGCTACGATTAGGTCACAGATAAGATACAGTTACGTTACAGTTTGGTTACAATTAAGATTACGGTTAGGTTACAGTTAGATTACGGTTAGGTTACGGATAGGTTACAGTACGTTACGGATAGGTTCCAATTAGGTTACGGTTAGGTTACCGCCAGGCTACAGTTAGGTTACGGTTAGGTTACAGTTAGATTACGGTTACGTCACAGTTAGATTAAATTTAGGTAACAATTAGGTTACGTTTAAGTTACAAATAGGTTAAGGTTAGGTTACGGATAGGTTACAGTTAAATTAGGGTTAAGTTACGGATAGGTTACAGTTAGGTTACGGATAGGTTACGTTAGATTACGTTTATGCTACGATTAGGTCACAGATAAGATACAGTTACGTTACAGTTTGGTTACAATTAAGATTACGGTTAGGTTACGGATAGGTTACAGTACGTTACGGATAGGTTCCAATTAGGTTACGGTTAGGTTACCGCCAGGCTACAGTTAGGTTACGGTTAGGTAACAGTTAGATTACGGTTACGTCACAGTTAGATTAAATTTAGGTAACAATTAGGTTACGTTTAAGTTACAAATAGGTTAAGGTTAGGTTACGGATATGTTACAGTTAAATTAGGGTTAAGTTACGGATAGGTTACAGTTAGGTTACGGATAGGTTACGTTAGATTACGTTTATGCTACGATTAGGTCACAGATAAGATACAGTTACGTTACAGTTTGGTTACAATTAAGATTACGGTTAGGTTACAGTTAGATTACGGTTAGGTTACGGATAGGTTACAGTACGTTACGGATAGGTTCCAATTAGGTTACGGTTAGGTTACCGCCAGGCTACAGTTAGGTTACGGTTAGGTTACAGTTAGATTACGGTTACGTCACAGTTAGATTAAATTTAGGTAACAATTAGGTTACGTTTAAGTTACAAATAGGTTAAGGTTAGGTTACGGATAGGTTACAGTTAAATTAGGGTTAAGTTACGGATAGGTTATAGTTAGGTTACGGATAGGTTACGTTAGATTACGTTTATGCTACGATTAGGTCACAGATAAGATACAGTTACGTTACAGTTTGGTTACAATTAAGATTACGGTTAGGTTACAGTTAGATTACGGTTAGGTTACGGATAGGTTACAGTACGTTACGGATAGGTTCCAATTAGGTTACGGTTAGGTTACCGCCAGGCTACAGTTAGGTTACGGTTAGGTTACAGTTAGATTACGGTTACGTCACAGTTAGATTAAATTTAGGTAACAATTAGGTTACGTTTAAGTTACAAATAGGTTAAGGTTAGGTTACGGATAGGTTACAGTTAGATTAGAGTTAAGTTACGGATAGGTTACAGTTAGGTTACAGATAGGTTACGTTAGATTACGTTTATGCTACGATTAGGTTACAGATAGGATACAGTTACGTTACAGTTTGGTTACAGTTAAGATTACGGATAGGTTACGGTTAGATTACGGTTAGGTTACGGATAGGTTACAGTTAGATTACGGTTAGGTTACGGATAGGTTACAGTTAGATTACGTTTCTGCTAAGATTAGGTTACGGATAGGTTACAGTTACGTTACAGTTACGTTACAAATAGGATTACGGATAGGTTACAGTTAGATTACGGTTAAGTTCTGGATAGGTTACAGTAGGTTACGGATAGATTACAATTAGGTTACGGTTAGGTTACCGCCAGGCTACAGTTAGGTTACGGTTAGGTTACAGTTAGGTTATAGTTACATCACAGTTAGGATACGGTTAGGTTATAATTAGTTTACGGTTAGCGTACCGTCATGATACGTTTATTTTACAGATAGATTACGGTTAGGTTACTGTTATGTTACAGTTAGGATAGGGTTAGGTTATAAGTAGGTGACGGTTATGTTACGGTTAGGTTATAATTAGGTTACGGTTATGCTCCATTTCCGTTACAGATAGGTTACGGTTAGGTTACGGTTATGTTCCATTTCCGTTACAGATAGTTTACGGTTGGATTATGGATAGGTTACAGGTAGGTTACAGTCACGTTACATTTAGCTTAAAATTAGTTTACGTTACGGTTAAGTTACCGATAGTTTATAGCTACGTTACGGTTAGGTTACGGTTATGTTATAATTAGATTAAGGTTAGGTTGCAATTAGGTTACAGTTGGGTTACGGTTAGGTGATAATTTGTTTATAGTTAGGTTGAAGGTATGTTACTGTTAGGTTACCGTTAGGTTACGGTTATGTAACATATTACAGCTAGGGTACAGTTAGGTAATGTTTATGGTAGAGTTAGATTAAGGTTATGTTACAATTAGATTACTGCGCCCAGGGCTTAAATTCTAACAAAAAAAGTTTCGGAGCCCTAATATTCTGCGCTACCGGTACAACAACTGTACCGTTCCACCCCCTCCCCCCTGCCCCTGTAATCTGCATATTTATATTTCGTACATTAATTGCAAAATTTAAAACATTTTTTTTCTTTAGCAAAATAAAAAAATTAAATATATCTATCAGCATATATTTAGCTGTCAACTATTCTACTTTTTAGTTATCACTTCTTCTGAATAGTAAAAATCAGTGCCTATTTTTTATGTTAATTAATTGCAGAATTCTGCAATTAAATAGGGTAACGATTATGATTAGAAAATGGTGTTAACACAAAAAAGAGATCGTTCGCAGCTATGCATTTTTAAGAAAAAATGAATGAAATTTACAGAAATGAATATTTATATGCTGAAGAATGGAACAATGTTTTACAATTTCCTGTAAATGTGCATATCTTAAGCTATAATCATTTCCTTCCGCATAACAATCTTTTGCGGTGGGTCCCTGAAAATCTGATAAAATTAAAAATTTGACAACGTTATCGGAAAGAATCTATGCTTTTATAGAAAAAGGAGAAACACTGCTCGATTGCTTTCTATCAGAATAACAATACATGGTAATTATTCTACTTACAAAGGAAAGTGACTTCGTATAGGTGCACAGAGCCTTAGCGCTGGTACCGTTCATGATACAAAATAAATAGAAAAATCACTAACGTGATTTTTATACTCGTACGCAATAGAAGACAAAAAACCTCGAACAGACAAAACGTCAAGCTGATGCTTGTTGGATAAAACAGAAAATATTCTTTTCAGGTTAGATATCGAAATAAAAAAAGAAAACCCAGCCAATAAAAAATTATCCTACTGTCACAAAAGAAAATCGAACTGAAAGCAAATTTATTGTTCACTCTCTTGAGTGGCGCTGTATCAACACGTCGCCGATATAAATTTGAAATAGAAAAACACGATTTCTGTTTCCCCTTCATTCTGATCAAAATAGCATTAAAATGATTTGAAGTGGAATATAATTCGTAATTTTAAAAGAAGATTTTTTTTCAATACATGAATAAATAAAATTTTAAATGTAATACAGATTGAGCTCGAGTCAGTTTAAGCCTAAAAACTGATATAAAAATTGAGTACGTTTCATCTCCATCCCCTACGCGTGTGACACATTAGGTTACATATAAGTGTTTTGGTAAAAAGAATGCAAAAGCTTGGAGATGGGAAAGAAAGGAAAGGGTAATTTAAGCTTCGGTTTTTCGGAAACGCTATTGCACTGGGCTCCGGAGCCCTGTATTTATGAGCTCCGGTGAATTCCGAACAATATTTAAATATTTACTAAAAACAGAGAAGTACCGGAGCCGGGCTCTGGTGCGCTCCGTCGCAAATTAAGCCCTGGTTACAACCGAATTTTATACAGTGTAATTTTATATCACACTAGCTGACCCACCCGGCGTTGTCCAGGCCCATCATAATAACCTTAAATAAAACTCAAGTTTGTATGATTTTATATCTTTTGAAAATCTTTTAAATGGACCTAGTTTCGGAAGTCCCATTACCTTCCACAGCCTCTCGTGTGTTCCCAACATATCTCTTTCCGAACGAACCTATGATCTGGGTCTCCGCTACCTAAAGCGGAAGTGCTCCGCACGTACCGCAGATAATCGAAAACCAAGTCGAGTGAGCCAAACTTCGTTGTAATCAAGCCCATAGAGCCCGAAAAATGAATGCATCATTAATGTTCGAAAATGTTGGTAACTGAAGTCTAAGATAAAGTTTCATAATACAGAAAGTAGCTGAATTGTAATCTAACTTAAATGAACCTATTCCCGTTGAAATCGGGCCCCTAGAACCCGAGGAAAGAATACACCCCTAAGCGGTGGAAGGTTGCACCCCCACCCCCCCTCTCTGTAAATTTCACGGAGTACTTTTAAAATTAACGCAATATTATTTAATAAACGGATGAAATCCCGGGCGGCAAACAACTTAGCTACGCTACTGCACCTAACGAAAATTTTCATATGAATTCGACATTCGTTTTATTCGATGTTAGTATAAATTAGAGGCCCCGATGTAATTATGAGCACGCTAGAGGGCGAAGCCAGCTAGTTTAATAAAATATTATTATTATCACGCTTATATGTTAAAGCCTCGATAACTCGACATCCTCATAAATAAGTATATTTAGTTAATATTACTATTTATACATTTGCTCTAAAAACTGTATAACTTGAAGATTCATTAATCTGTTTTATTATATATCGAATACAAGTTATACGGTTAAACCTTGATGAATCCTCAAGCTTATAAATCTATGTTTTTATTTAAACAATTATCATTGGTCATTGTGGTTAAAACCTTGATAACTCTATATCCTCATAAAGCAGTGCTTCTATGCAATAGAATCTAATTAATTTTCTTAACATCCGCAATAAAATCAAAATAACAAGTTAACCCAAACGATCTCTCTAAACGAAAAACCTAGTTACTTCGCCATCTCTTTAAATTTATATTTCAATCAGTTTGATATAAATTCTGTATGATTTCCAAAAAACCTCGAAAAGTCGTCATCCTTAATCATCTGTGATTTTATTAAGTCGAATGTCATTAATGAATTATATATATCCAATCTTGATAACGACATTCTCAGAAATTTGTCTTTTTGCGCATCGAATTTATTTAATTTATATATTAAAAGATCAGTGATTCGCCAGCCTTATAAACCTTTGTTTTTGTTGAAAGAAGTAATATTTATTTGTTACTGATATGGGGGCACTATAATATCGATAGCTCATCAATTTCATAAATCAGTGCTTATCATCATTAATATTTTATACATATGCATTAAAACCTCAATAACTCGTCAGTTACTAAGAGTGTGTTTGTATTTAACTGTAGAATAAGTTTTCAGCGAGATCGAATTTAACGACAACCCAGTTTTTAGTGAGGAAAATTGAATAAATCGTATACCAATAAAAGAAAGTTTCGCTCTGTCTGTGTGTATGTGTGTGTGTGAGTGTCTGTGTGTCTGCGCTTGATGACTAGCAAAATCTACCGCACGTAGAAGTCTGAACATTTAGGTGAGAACAGTCCAAGACATGTCCTGATGCACCTGACAATCAGATTTTTCTTTTTTTAAGGTCGGGGCCCCTGTGCCTCTAAGTTTTTATGCTCTAAATTGTTAATAACTTACTCCCTTTATATCCGATCTTCTTCGTTCTTGGGGCCAATTCCCTATTTAGTTATTCCCTCATTTCTACATTCCAGTTAAGACCCTGGCAGCCTGGGACCCGGTACAGCACCCCTTAAAGTTTTTGCGCCCTAAATTGTTAATAAATTGCTTCCTTTTAATCCGATCTTTATTTTTGGTATCCTTTTTTCATTTAGTTATTCTCCCCTTTCTACACCCTAGTTAAGACCCTTGCTCCATTCTCCCCCCTAGGGTCCCGTAGGTCCCTTGAATTTTTTGTGCGCCATGCATTTTTCACCCTCTAATTTTCTCACCTTCTCAGTGCATAATTTTAAGACTGAGTATTGGACACTTCTCCCAGGACCAACACTCTCATATTTTATTTGGGCCCTAGGACAATCATTTAAGCATTTGCCCAATTTTTGGCGCATTTCTTTAAATTATTATTCTAAGGAATAATTCATAACTCTATGGCTAATTTTGAATAATTGAAGATCTAAGATCTTTTAACATATTTTCATGTTAGGGCCCTGCTCTTAACTATCAGTTGGCCTCTTTTGGGCCCTTTATTGTAGCTCCCTTAAAAATGACCCGATTCATTAGCTTTTTTTCTAACAACTTGTTAAGTCTTCTAGCAACTCCATGAACGACAAAAAAATTTCTCACTTCAGCTACCACCAATTTTGAATATTAATCTCCTTCTTGGGGCCTTTGTTGTAGCTTCTTTAAAAACGATCTTACTCTATTACAATTTTCTACTTCATAGTTCTTGCGTCCTACAGCTACTTTAAAACTATTAAAAATTTTTCCTTTACCCAACTATACATTCCAGTTAATATCCTGCCCCCTGGGCCCGGTCCTTCTTTATACCCAAGCTACCACCTTTTTCGAATATTAATCTCCTTTTTCGGCAACAGCTTACGTTTACTCACTACATCCGTAAATTAAAAATAAAAATCGCGTTACGTTAACCCTTAAATGCGCGATTTTTTATTTTGCTTCGAAAAAATTATATATGATTCTCTGAAAGGTTTATTACTCAGGAAAAATAATGAAAAAAAAATCAGAGATACATTTTTCATATAATACGGAACTCTTTTCTTCTGTTGCGCATCTGCAATACAAATAATAACTACTGTTGCGTGGCTGTTTTACGCTAAAATATTGCAAATCAGTAAATATTTTAATACCTATGTCTCCAAATACCTTATTTTATATAATTATTTATTTTATAAAACTTAACCTTTAACCCTTTAATTCCCATGATAGAATGCGTTCTAGAAATTACGTACGCAAGAGAATCTGACTTTACACAAGAAAATTTCAAAGGTTAATTTCGCTTTTTTTAAATACGGAATGTCTGTTATTAATTAAAACAAATATTGCTATTTTTATCTCCTGGTGTGAATTAGGTATATACGAATAAAAAAAATCTATTAAATTTAAAAAAACTGTTCTTTGCATAAAAAAAAACTGTTCTTTGTCCCTGCGCACTAAAGGGTTAAAGGTAATTTCAGAAAAGGGATTTCATCCGTTTATTAAATAATATCGTGTTAATTTTAAAAGTAGACCGTGAAATTTACAGAGGAGGAGGGAGGCAACTTTCCACCGCGTAAGGATAAATTGTTTCCTCGGGTTATAAGGGCCCAATTTCAACGGGAATTGGTTTATTTAACTTAGATTACAATTCAGCTACTTTCTGTGAAAATACTACTTTCTGTGATTATGAAAGTTTATCTTAGTCTTCAGTTAACGACATTTTCGAACATTAATGATGCATTCGTTTTTCCGGTTCTATGGGCTTGATTACTACGAAGTTTGGCTCACTATTAGACTTTTTTTTCAATTGTTTACGATATGTGCGGAGCACTTCCGGCACATGCTGTGTTAGGTAGCGAGGACCCAGATTACAGGTTCGTTCGGAAAGAAGTTTGTTGGAAACATACGAGACGCTGTGGAATGCAATGGAACAACCGAAACTAGGTTCATTTAAAAGATTTTCAAAGGATATAAAATCATACAAACTTGAGTTTTATTTAAGGTTATTATGATGGGCCAGGCAAACGCCGGGTGGGTCAGCTAGTGTGATATAAAATTGCATTGTATAAAATTTGGTTGTAACGTAGGGAACTAAAAAAAAAGCAAGCAAAAAATTCATACCGCACAGTTTGTTTTTTATTTTTAATTCGATATAGATTTCGTTATTCATATGTCTAACTGTTTTATACGTTTAATATAATATGTTGAAACATCACAAAGAGATTATTATTTGTTAAAAAAAACCTTGTTTATATAACTTACCTTTTTCTACATAAACAAATTGCAGTAGTAATCCTTATCTCAGTTCATAAAATATTTTTTTTTTTAATGCCAATTGCAAATATCCGTTTATTTTTCAAAAAAAATCATGAAAATTCAACAAACTGTTGTATCGGAACATTATTTGTGCTATAAAATTTATCAAATAATGATATTTTTGTGCAAAATGAAAAAAAAAAATAGTTAAAATTCTCACCGATAAGCGAAGTTTTAGGAGCCTCATTATAAAAATGTATGGCAAATAAGCAGATTATGGATT
Source organism: Maratus speciosus (assembly GCA_963932465.1). NCBI lineage: Eukaryota > Metazoa > Arthropoda > Arachnida > Araneae > Salticidae > Maratus > Maratus speciosus. The sequence goes on along the minus strand of OZ010786.1, from coordinate 584,781,903 downwards.
CTTAAAATAGTCTCACACTAAAAAATTAAATTTGATTGTTTAGTATCTGAATGAAAATAGCTGTACATTTTGTGCTTGTAAGAAATAAAAATGGTTTTATATGAATGCGTTAGAAAATAGCCAATTTGGATTTGAGAAAATCATTTTAAAAAAAAGAAAGAAAAGAAAGAGAAAAAAATCACTCCCGGCTCGGCCTGCAGGCACAGGTAGATTTCGAAGTTAAGTACTAATTTCACCAAAAAGGCTAAATCAAGAATAGAGATAAACACAGTTTGACAATTTTTTCTGGTCGCTTTTGACGAGTTTTTAATTTCATTTTTCTAAACTGGTTTTCTCAGAATCATGTTAAGGCTGTGTTCTCAACTACACTGCTCAACAAGGTTGATATTTTCTGACACAATGACGTACAGATTTTTTAACGTAATTGTATAAAATTGGCAGATCTACTACAAGGGATTTTTCTCCCTTCGTTCAGTGTTTTTTTTTTTTTTTTTTTTTTTTAGATTTGTTGGGAAATTTGGTTCAAACTGTGACAGTATTTTCTGAAACATCTATTGTGTTTACAAAAAAAAAAACGGAAAATGTCTTTCAATTACATAGTTTCCTTATAACAACACCTTCCAATTTCATGCGTTTCCGAAGAAAAGGGAATTAAAACTTATGTCATAAAGTTGCCCCTATGGATTTGAGAACAGCCTTAATACGATATTTTTTTCTTGAACCTCCTTTTTTTGTGTAAGAGTTGGTTTTATCAAAATCTTGCCAATATAAAAGTTGTAGATAATATTAAGAAGATTTATAATAAATCTAAGCGGATTTGATATCTTGTGAATTAACGAAGTTATGACTTTTTTTTTTTTTTTAAGCCTCTCCCTTTTCTCTGTAAGAGTTGGTACTATCAAAAACTTGTCAATATAAAAGTTGTAGGTCAGATTAAGAAGATTTATAATAAATTTAAGTGGATTTTATATCTTGTGAATTGACGAAGTTATGAATTTTTTTCTTCTTAAAACTCTATTTTCATTGCCCCTTGAGCCCATTTTTAATGATATCAAAAATCTGTTATGCATAATTTTTTGGACCTTTTCCTAGAAGTAATAATAACTTTAAACTGATTTGATATGCATTATAATTAAGAAGTTATTGTTTTTTTCTGTTTTCACAAAATCCTTCCCTATTTCCATAGCCTTGGGTCGGTTTTGCCCATTAACGAACTTTACCGAGATTTTCTGCCCCTTGATTGTATGGTATGGCCTTGATCAGTTTGGAAGAGGTTTGTGCAGAGTTATGGAAGTTATCGTGTCCATAAAAAAGTGATATATATGGATAGATAGTTAGATAAAGTTTTGAACTGGGGGTGGTTTGGTGTTCTATGGTTTCATGATCGGCGTAGATCTGCAAAAATGTTGGTAAAATGTAATATGTAGTATTTCTTATTACGAAATCTACCTAAAAATGTATTACCCTGATTTTATTCCTCTAAATATCTACAATATTCTGCTTAATACTTTACGAAATTCGTTAGATCCCTAGCTGAGGCTGGATACATTCTACGACTAAAAATGCAAACTTTATTAACAAGAATGAAAAAAATAATATTAAATAAGAACCAATTTTATTAATATAAAGGAGAACCTAGCTTCAAATTTAAAGAAAAATTCTATATGCTTACCATATATATCTAATTCGATAAATGCTTTTCTTAAATTTTGAATATCAAATTAAATTAGAATTATTTGAAAAAAATATTTTTAATTTTCTCAACATATATTTTTTAACTTTAGAGTATTATTGATTACAAAGAAACCGTTATTGAAAAATTAAGTTAATACAAATAGAGGAATAAGGATGAAACGTAAAAAGTTCTCAATAAACTTGAAAATTGGTGAAACAATTAAAATTATATATCACGTTTAAAACAAAATGTTATTAGCCTGCGGTACGGTATGCTATTTCTTTCTCCTAGCTTATTTTGTGTCCAAAAAATAACGTTACCTTACAGAGGCTAGCCGTAAAAGAAAGCATTACGATTAAATACTGTTTAGCAATTTTTTAAACTTCTAAGCATCGCGCATTTTCAATTTTTATACCGTCGTATTGGAGAAAAAAAGTTCTTTTAAATACGTTTTGTTTGAAAACTGTATCTCCATTTATTTTTGAAATATTAATTTTTTTGGAGTTTTTAATTCACCATTTGCTTAATATTGGCAACGGAAGAACTCGATTTCTGTAGAAAGTAAAGGAAGAATAGTTTTAAAATAGCAATTATATATTTTTGTTGCCATTTTTTCGTAACAACCGAAAGAAAATGTAATTAAAATACGTGCTATTTTGAAAAAAAATATATAAACGAATGATTTTTGTTAAAACAATGGAGCTATTATATACTATATTTAATTGTATCTATGAATCATTAGATCGCCGTTTTTTTTTTTTTTTTTTTTTTTTTTTTTTTTTCTTGAATGACGGAATATTTTTTTGCATTTGTGCATTATTTCGCGATAGTGATGTGCTATGCATGCTTTACTGTAGATGTTTAAGAGTAGATCGTAAATGTGGAATTCTTAAGCGGATGCGAATGACGTCATTTTGCATAAAATAAAACGTGTGCTTTAAGTCTTAAAATTGAAATATGTTTTGTACTGCAGTAGAGTCCCGCTTAACCGAGTTATTTTCTTCTGATGGATTGGTGGCTTCTATTATTATGAAACAGCCATTATAAATGAGGTGTTAGAGGAAGATGAAAAAGCAGTCCTCAAAAAAAAAAAAAAAATTATAGCCATTTTTTCCCCCATTCCGACAGAAAATCAGAGCTCAAACTTTTTACGGCTGCTCTTTCATCGTCACCTAACACTTCATTTATAATGGCTGTTTCATAATAATAGAAGCCATCAGTCCATCAGAAGAAAATGAAGTAATGGAAATGCCGGGGACGACACTAAATTCTCAAAAAGCACTTTTCCTGTTCTCTAGTTTAATATTATTCTATTAAATTTTCAGTTCATTTGTAAACGTAGGTGTATATGATCCAGCAATGGCATTCATTATACAAATAATAGTTTCTCCAAAATAATTTTTTACATTCCGTGTTTAAATGTTTAAATTTCTTAATTAAATCAGAAAGAGAAAGAGTCCTAATTTTTTTAAAAATCATTAACAGTGTTGAATTCATGGAGTGACCCGAGGGAGACATTCTCCCCAGAGAATAAATGTCCTCATGCATGATTTGAGATTTTGTGTTTTCAATGGTCAAAAAGTGCAAATTCCACACCCACCCCCACCCCGGAGCTACAGAAATCCAATCCTTCACGGAGTAAAGTGTCTAAATTCAACTTGATCAATAAGAGAAAATTAGGAATAATCCAGTTTAATGCCATAATATGCTTTATTTGTATAAAATAGACTTATTTGCACGTCTAAATTGGTATCAAATAATAGCTCTTTTTCGTTAGTAACCGAAGAAAATGAAATGAATAAAGAAATGACCAAACATGATGATTGATTTCTCCTTTCAACTGTTGCATCATGCTTCCGCCAAATACGCATATGTTGGCGCAACACTGTCTGGAATAAATAATATTAGGGTGGAATAAAAATAAACAGCTCTTAAATTTACGATTATCTAGTCAAAAATAAATAACAAAATAAATAAATTACTGATAAAAGGAAGTTAGATATAAAGGATTTTATTTTGATGTTTTTATGCATAAAAATGTCTCCATGAATATTTTAGAAAGTTTTGGAAAGTTGAGCGTTTTTTTTTAAGAACTTCTTAATATTTATTATCAATGAAGTTTATGGATGGTTAAAGGACATGGGAAGTGTATAATATGAAAAAGTGACCACAGTGCTTTATCACATTGATATATCACATGTGGGGTGTCGGCAAAAGTTAGAAAAGCGCCCCTCCAGGGAGTCACGCCCCTCAGAATAGACCCTCCCTTTCTTTGAATTTTTTATATATTATAAACATTATCTATCAGAGGGTTACGTAAAAAAATTCCGATCTAAAATGATGAAAACGCTACGATTTCAAAAAACTTCAAAAATCCCTCCCCCTTGGGGTGGCAAAGCAGTGTGTGTGTGGGGGGGGGTGGAACATGGGAGGTGTATAATATGAAATAGTGGCTATAGTGTTTTTCAATGATATATCACATGAGGGGTGTCTGCAAAAGTTGGAAAAGCGCCACCGGTGCACCAACTCTCACGCCCCTCTGCAATAACCCCCCACTCTTTGGAATATATTATAAATAATATTTATAGGAGGGCTACGTAAAAAATTCTAATCTAAAATGATGAAAACGCTACGATTTCAAAAAGTTCGAAAAGTGCCCCCTGGGGAGCTAAATTGAGGGGAGGGGAGAAGAAATAATTATAACATGAAAAAGTGGTCTTTCCGGTGATATACCACATAACTGGTCCGAAAAAAGTTTGAAAATTGCCCCCTGTGGGTCCACTCTTTAGCCACCTGAATACACTCTTAATTCATGCATCCCCTCTTTTAAATTCTTATATTTAAAAAATAATATTTTTCGGAGTTATCCGTCAAAAAACCCCATTTCAAACAATATTTATTGTAGAAAATGTTACTTTTTTAAAAATTTGTTTGTTATAACTAATTATAGCCTAACCGTAATAGTAACCTAATTATAACCTACCCTAACCTAACTATAACGTAACTGTAACCTATCCGTAATGTAGCCGTAACATAACCATAACTTAATTGTAACGTAATTGTAACCTAAAAGTAACCTAATTGTTACCTAAACGTAATCTGTGACCTAACTTAACCTGAGTGTCGGCTAAATGTCCTATCGGCTAAACGTACTGTCGGTTAATTGTCCTGTCGGCTAATGGTCTCTGTCGGCTAACTGTCGCTGTCGGCTAATTGTCTTGTCAACTGGTACTACTGGTACTAATGTACGTGTCAGCTAAATGTACTTGTCGGCTAAACGTCCTGTCGGCTAAACGTCCTGTCGGCTAATTGCTGTCTGCTAAATGTCTTGTCGGCTATTTGGTTGTCTGCTAAATGACATAGACCCGAATAAGCCGGTATATCAAATTTGAAGCAAATCGAATAATTCTGCATGAAAAACCCATTTATCTAAATTAATGGGGGAGACTAACCTCCGTCCCCCCTTCATGCTTAACCAATAAGCCTCTAAATCTAATCAAGGCAGCTCTTTAACATATTAAACCGGTATACCAAATTTGGAGCAAATCGAATAATTCTGCATGAAAAACCCATTTATCTAAATTAAGTGGGGATAGCCCTCTTTCCCCCCTTTATTCTTAACTAATGAACCACCAAATCTAATCAATGCAGCTCCTTAACATGATAAACTGATATAGCAAATTTGGAACAAATCGAATAACTCTGCATCAAAAACCAATTTATCTGAATTAAGGGGGTGGGGGGCTAGCTCCCCTATCCCCCTTTATTCTTAACTAATGAACCTCCAAATCTAATCAAGGCAGCTCCTTAACATAGTAAACCGGTATATCAAATTTGGAGCAAATCGAATAATTCTGCGTGAAAAAACCATTTATCTAAATTAATAGGGGTAGCCCCATTTCCCCTCTTTATTCTTAACTAATGAACCACCAAATCTAATCAATGCAACTCCTTAACATGATAAATCGATATAGCAAATTTGGAGCAAACCGAATAACTGTGCATGAAAAACCCATTTATCTAAATTAAGGGGTGGGGGGACTAGCTCCCCTATCCCCCTTTATTCTTAACTAATGAACCTCCAAATCTAATCAAGGCAGCTCCTTAACATAGTAAACCGGTATATCAAATTTGGAGCAAATCGAATAATTCTGCGTGAAAAAACCATTTATCTAAATTAATAGGGGGTAGCCCCCTTTCCCCCCTTTATTCTTAACTAATGAACCTCCAAATCTAATCAAGGCAGCTCCTTAACATGATAAACCGGTATAGCAAATTTGGAGCAAATCGAATAAGTCTGCATGAAAAACCCATTTATCTAAATTAAGGGGGGGGGTGTAGCTCCCCTATCCCCCCTTTAATCTTAACTAATGAACCTACAAATCTAATCAGGGAAGCTCCTTAACATAATAAACCCGTATACCGAATTTGGAGCAAATCAAATAATTTTGAATGAAAAAAAACATGTATCTAAATTAAGGGGGGGAAGCCCTCTTTCCCTTCATACTTAACTAATGAACTTCCAAATCTAATCAGGGAAGCTCCTTAACATAATAAACCGGTATATCAGATTTCGAGCAAATCGAATAATTCTGCATGAAAAACTCATTTATCTAAATTAAGGGGAGGGACTAGCCCCCTTTTCCCCCTTTATCTTTAACTAATGAAACTCCAAAACTAATCAGGGAAGCACCTTTCAAGAATGAACGTAGAAAAAAAAATTGAAGCAAATCGGATGTTTCTATCAAGAGTTACCTCGTTACGTGAATACGTACGTACATACTTACATACATACAGAACGGCGGGCACATCAGCTCTCTGACTTTGATAGCCTCTGAGCTAAAAAGTTGAATTATGATGGTGACGAGTTATTGAGGTTGACATTGTTGGTATATCACCGACCGATATCAATGTGTCTTCTAAATTCTTTCGGCAAAATGTATGTTTCTGATAAATATCATGTCGGCTAATTGTCATGTCTGCTAGTTGCCCTGTCGGCTATTTGACCCGTCTGCTAATTGTCAGGTCGGCTATTAGAACTGTCGGCTAAATGTCCTGTCGGTTATTTGACTTGTCGACTATTTGAACTGTCGGTTAATTGTCATGTCGGCTATTTGTCATGTCGGCTATTTGACTTGTCGGCTAATTGTCATGTCGACTAAATGTCTTGTCGGCTAAATATCATGTCGGCTAATTGTCCTGTCGGCTAAATGTCTTGTCGGCTATTTGACCTGTTGGCTAAATGTCCTGTCGGCTAAATGTCCTGTTGGGTAAATGTACGTTTCGGCTAAATGTACTTGTCGGCTAAACGCCCTGTCGGCTAATTGGTGTCTGCTAAATGCCTTGTCGACTATTTAGTTTTCGGCTAAATGACATAGATCCCCCGTAACGTAACTGTAATTTATCCATAATCTAACCGTAACCTATCTGTAACGGAAATGGAACATAACCGTAACCTAACCGTAACGTAACCGTAACCTACTTATTACCTAACCATAACCTAACTGTAACATAACTGTAACCTAACAGTAATCTATCTGTAAAATAAACGTAACATGACGGTACGCTAACCGTAACCTAATTATTAACTAACCGTATCCTAACTGTGATGTAACTATAACCTAACTGTAACATAAATGTAACCTAACCGTAACCTAGCTGTAGCCTGGCGGTAACCTAACCGTGATCTAATTGTAATCTATCCGTAACCTACTGTAACCTATCCGGAACCTAACCGTAATCTAATTGTAACCTATCGGTAATCCTATTTGTAACCAAACTGTAACGTAACTGTATCCTATCCGTAACCTAATCGTAGCAGAAACGTAATCTAACTGTAATCTATCCGTAACTTAACCGTAATCTAACTGTAACCGAACCGTAACGTAACCGTAACCTACTTATAACCTAACCATAACCTAACTGTAAAATAACTGGAACCTAACAGTAATCTATCTGTAAAATAAACGTAACATGACGGTACGCTAACCGTAACCTAATTATAACCTAACCGTATCCTAACTGTGATGTAACTATAACCTAACTGTAACCTAACCGCAACCTAACTGTAGCCTGGCGGTAACCTAACCGTAACCTAATTGTAATCTATCCGTAACCTACTGTAACCTATCCGGAACCTAACCGTAATCTAACTGTAACCTATCCGTAATCCTATTTGTAACCAAACTGTAACGTAACTGTAACCTATCCGTAACCTAATCGTATCAGAAACATAATCTAACTGTAACCTCTCCGTAATTTAACCGTAATCTAACTGTAACCTATCCGTAACTTAACCGTAATCTAACTGTAACCTATCCGTAACATAACCTTAACCTATCTGTAACTTAATCGTAACCTAATTGTTACCTAAAATTAACATAACTGTGACGTAACCGTAATCTAACTGTAACCCAACCGTAACGTAACTGTAACCTAAGTTTAACGTAACCGTAAACTAATTATAATCTATCCGTAACCTAAAAGTATCCTAACCATAACCTAACTAGGCTAATCGTCCTCTCAACTAAATATCCTGTCGTCTAATTTTTCTTGTCGGCTAATCGTCCTGTCGGCTAAATGTCCTGTCGGCTAATTGTCTTGTCGGCTAAATGCCCTGTCGGCTAATTGTCTTGTCGGCTAACTGTCTTGTCGGCTAATTGACTTGTCGGCTAATTGTCTTGTCGGCCAAATGTCCTGTCGGCTAATTGTCTTGTCGGCTAATTGTCTTGTCGACTTATTGTCCTGTCGGCTAATTGTCCTGTCTGCTAAATGTCCTGTCGGCTAATTGTCACGTTCGGCCAATTGCCTGTCGTCCAATTGTCTGTCTGCTAAATGTCCTTTTCGGCTAATTGTCCTGTATGCTGTACGTACGTTTCGGCTATTTGTCCTGTCGGCTAAATGTACTTGTCGGCTACATGTCCTGTCTGCTAAATATACGTGTCGACTAAATGTACTTGTCGGCTAAACGTCCTGTCGTCTAAGTGCTGTCTGCTAAATGTCTTGTCGGCTATTTGGTTTTCGGCTAATCGTCTGCGACCGAAAACAAAGTGGGTCAAGCCTCCCATATAGTGCGTCAACCCTCCCACATTTGGGAGCCTTGACTCATTATTTTCTCATGATTAAAATCAACCATGTTTCACATTTTTTATATATTACACTTATGTAGCAATTTTATTTTGATACCTGGTTGTATAACGAATAAAATGATATATAAAACTTTATTCTACGTTCAATATTTAAAAAATAAAAAAATATTTTGTAAAAAGTAGGTCAACCCTCTCTAGTCTCAATAATGTAAATTGCGAGTTGTTTCACTTATTTAATTTTACACGGTTAATCGTATGAGTAAATTTTGAACATTTTAAAATTTTTACTGTCGTTAAAGTGTCATTTAAAATAAGTATTGTATTTATCAAGGTTCATAATAATCAATACTTCGTAATCGCCAATTTTAAATAAAGCTGTTGTAAATCGTTTATATTAAATTGCACGAACACACAAATCTCTCAGTGTATAATACAAATACTTACGCACTATCAAAATGTTCAGATTTCTTTTCTGAAATGCCTATTTGTGACTTTCGAAAATGGTCTAAAACAAGCCTGTCGAACCTTTCTCTAAGCTGGGGCGCACCTCAGTTGTTGGCAAAAATGAAGGGCGCCATTAAAGGCGCGACTGGAAGCATATAATTTTATCTCACTTCGGTAGTGTTAAACAACGCATTCTCGTCTTTTGATATGCACATAAAATCTCACACTGATATCTATGCCCATGTAAAAATATATACTACTACAGAAATATAAATCATGGTAAAATTAAAATTACATTTCTTTGAGAAGAGCTTATCTGAAATACTTTTCTAGGATAAGGTGCCAAAACCTTAATGCCCCTTACGATATAAAAGTCTGCGAATGTTAATATGTTTTAAAAATAAACCATTTTGAAATGGAATTTGAACTTTTAAAAAGTTTGCAATGTGAAACCTTTGAGGATAAGCACACGCAAGCGTATACATCTCCTAGGGATAGTCATGCTCATCTAAAAATAGAGTGCAGATCAAATATAAATCATAGTAAATTAAAAATTATATTTCTCTGAAAGGTGTTCATTTGAAAAACTTTGGTAGAGTAAAGAGCATTGATGCATTAACCCCTTAACGGTCGCATTAAATTACGGTTTAAAAATTCAATTTGTTTATTGGCACCACTATTTTGAAAAGAATATTCACCTTTTTTAATGACAGGTAAAATGATACCATAATAAAGCTAATTACACTAGTTTATAAAGCTGGTGGGAATCAAGCAAATCTGAATAAATCTAAAAAAAGACACAACCCGTGAGTAACGGGAGCGAGAATTAAGGTGTTAAAGTTGAGGAAAAAACTTGATGCTGCCCACAATATAAAAAGCATTCAAACATTCATGATTTATAGATTTTAAACTTTAAAAAATGGATCTTATATTTAAGAAAGCTAGTAACAGAAACATTCGAAAAGGTGCCATTGTGCCCGCGGGTGCCGGGTTGAACAGCCCTGGTCAAAAAAAAAAAAAAATATTTAAAGCAACGTTATTAAACAGTCAAAATTTATATATTTAAAAAATTTTAATGTCATTAACCCCTTGAAGGGCAAGCAAAAATGATTCTAAATATTGAATTCTCACTGGAATAATCGAAAAAAATTATTTTTAAATAAGGAAAAGCAATTTTTCAACGATTTTCCTCCAAAGTTAAAAATATAAAATTTAGTAAAAATTTTCTGGTGAGAATCTTGTTTAAATTAGGTGGGATATATTTTATCCCACCGACCCTAAATGGGTTAAAGTGTGATTTAATATACGAATTTTTCTAGGTACTATATTATGTATTTATCAAGGTTCATATTAATCAATATTTCATATTCGCTAATTTCAAATTAATAGTCACCAACTCTTTGCACAAGCACACAAATCTCTCAGTGCACAAAACTTGAAAATGAAATGTTCTGCAATTGTTTCCAATATCGAAATAATGATGCAGTAAAGATTTTTGTACTTTGAGTATTTTACGAATATCTTCCATAAAGAGTTACATTTACGCAACAGAAGAAATTTCAGAAGGAAACTGAATACATTTCAATACGTGACCCAGAGAAGAAACGACCTGCATTAAGTTTATAGAAACGCAATCAATGAAGCGTTGCAATAAAAGAACAAAGTAATTCAGAAATTTGCGGAAATTAGATATATTCGCTAAATGGTTTAAGAAAGAGTGAGCCGTAAAACCGTACATATTATTTCTGATTCCATTTTTCTATGCACATATACTAAATGCACAACGATACATATGGTATAAATCGAAAAGCATTTTAAGCATTAAGAGCGGTGGTATGTTTATAAAACCTCTTAACCCTTAACGGACCAATATCGCCATATAAGCTGCATTAGCATCCCTAGCTAAATTTACTCGCTTGGCAGCACTTTTTAAAGAAACACTTGTACTTGCACTTTGAAAACATATGCAAGTGAAATTTACTGAAAATTTTTCTTTTAAAGTATAGCGATGCGAATAGAATATAAAAATAAAATTATGTATTTAAAACTACTGTCCGCTAGTGTAAATTTTAATTTCCAAATACCAGAATTTCGCCATATTTTTTCCCCTCTTTATTATGCATGTAAAAAATAGCTCTTTGTTGTTTTCAACCAATTTTGTGCGTAAATTCCGGTGTCATTCATACATTTCTACAATTTAGCATCAGAAGTGCCTTTTTCCTGAATGGGTTAATAGGTTTTAGACAATGCACAAATTGTAATGTCCTAAAACACATTATTTGACAATAAATTGCAGTTATTTAAAGATCAATAAAAAAATATCAGCAAATAATCTCGAATATGTAAGCGATATATCTACTGTATGGCTAATTCCATGAAAACGTGTCATGTCTGTCACACAGCTGAAAATCGCTATGCTTGTTGGCTACCAATATTTTAGAACGGAAAAATGTGACATATTTTATCGGAGATATTTCATCAATTGAATAACGCGAAGCAAACTTTTCGAAAATAACGGTGGCCAGCAAGCATAGCTGTGTGACAGACATGACAAGTTTTCATGGAATTAGCCGTAGAAGGTCAGTGATCAATCAATGAAGCGTTGCAATAAAAGAACAAAGTAATTCAGAAATTTGCGGAAATTAGATATATTCGCTAAATGGTTTAAGAAAGAGTGAGCCGTAAAACCGTACATATTATTTCTGATTCCATTTTTCTATGCACATATACTAAATGCACAACGATACATATGGTATCGTTGTGCAATCTTCTCCAGCAACCAGATAATACACTGGTTGCTGGAGAAGATTGTCCTGACTAATTGGAATACTAATAATTTTAAATTATGATTAGCGAAAACATGTTATTACTGATAGAGTAATAAAGATTATAAGATAATGACATAAAAGATTATAAGATAATTTAATAATAAATAATTATTTAATTTAACTGTCTATATATTAAATTTTATTTGAATTGGCGTATTTTAAAGACCGTTCTCAAAATTTTGTTTTTTCTTCTGAGCAACGCGAATTTTTTGTCGCATTCACTCTTTTATAAAATGAAAAAAAGTTGAAATTGGCACACCTGACTATTGAACTGATTTGGAATCAAATATCGTTTTCATTTTTATATCAACATCTTCAACAGCAAGTTATGGGTCACAGATGAAGATCTATCTTGGGCCGCTCGCCCGATTGTATTGAATAAATTCGTTAATATTGGTTAAAAACACCAATTTCAAGCACTAATGAAAAGAAATACGTGTTTTTAGTACCGAAAATCATGAAAATATATAAAATTCCATGTATAATAACGCAGTAATTTTATATAGAAAAGGACAGAACTATATTTATGTCCTTCTTGGAATGAGGGCAAATTTTTTTCTAAATATATATTACAGGAAAGAAAATGAGAGGAAGTAAAATTACATTTCGTATTTAGATGAGTATGCAGATCCTTGTGAAATAAATGCCATTTCTGAAAGTTATACTTGATTCGTATATATTTTTTAATTAGACATATTTTTTCTATAATCAATATTAAACAGAGAATATCGCCATTAAAAAATAGATTTTCAATAACCAGGTATAATGTATACATATAGTATAAGGTACATGAAAGAAAGGTTGTTTATGGTCATCTATAAGAGCAGATATTCAATTCTACTTTTTAGGTGCGTTCATAATTGTATAAAAACGTAGCACCTTATGTCATCTCTGTCTGTCTGTCTGTCTGCATATAGCAGTGCAAAATCGTTGGCCAAAATCGTTGCAGAATTTTGACATGTTATTTCAAATTTTATGAAAATCGAATCAAAACTTAAAATTAAGGTAAAGCCAGGAGAGATCGCACGGTAGAAAAGATCGCGCACAAAGAGGCTTGACAGGAAGGAGTAGAGTGCGCGTGCAGTGTCTCCAGGTAGTTGCACAGCAGCATTAGTGCAGTGTCTACATGAGTGTGTACATTGATAGTTCCAAGTGTCTTGGATAAAGCATTGCTATTTTGTTTTGTTTTTCAAAAGTAAGTGCTTGAATTTGCATAACTGTTCGTCATATTTTTTTAGAATGTCAGTAGTACAAAATATTTTGAACTTAAACTATTTCACATAAACTACTAACCTCGACTAAGGATACGAAAACCAACAATTCATTTTAGAAGTGGCCATGTTCTGCTACTTAGGAGAGATGGCGCATTTCCCCATAAGATTCAATACAAGGAGAGATTACGAAGCTTATTGGTAAATTTGCATGAATTGCAAATTACTTGCAAAACATATGAATGAATGAATTTTTAAATAATTTCGGAAAAACGCATAATTATCGAAACTAAATTTGGCAACAAATTAATTTACAAAAAAAAAAAAAAAAAAAAAAAAAAAAAAAAAAAAAAAAAAAAAAAACTTTTGTCGATACAAATTTTATTAATAAATTAATAATATAGTTATATTAATTAAAAACAACGTTTAAACACACATTAAAATAAGTTGATTTGATCAGACGTATACGTTTCGTGAGTACTAGGACTCACATCCTCAGTGTAAAAAACTTTAAAAACAATATTCCCCCAACTACATGTACGGTGAAAACCCAAATGTCAAAACATAATACCAAAAGACCATCAAGTTCCAACAGCCAATGAAATTAATGCGGAAGTGAAGTGTCGTGACACAACAAATACACCTAGAAAGTTGAGATGTATGGTGTACTAGATAAATCATTAACCAAGGAGTCTTTAAATTTATGGATATGAACAGCCTGAAAAAAGTCTAAATCCAGAGGAGTAATACATTTCTTGATAATGGTAGCTGAGTCAAAATTAAAATTATGTCCCTCCTTCCAGCAATGAGAGGCGATAGAGGACTTCTGCAATTCTTTTTTCTTTACATAGTTTCTGTGTTCATTGACTCTGAAACGGAATTTTCGTTTAGTTTGTCCAATGTAGGACAAACAAATTTATTAACCAACATTAAATTTAAATTAACCCATTTTGTATTTTTAAGCGTTTACCCTAAACCTTTTGCTGTCACACTCTCCCCCATTTCAATTCATGTCACCCCCCTTCCCAAAAACTTCGGCTTTTTTTTTATTTGATTAATAGAGCTCGCTTAATTTGTTCAGATAATAATTCACTTATTACAGAATTAAATTACATTAGATCTGTGGCTATTGATCGAGGTTTTAGTTTATCTTATATCAATAATTTAATTTCTCATAGTCTTAATAAATGTGTTAATAATCTTGATTCTCCTGTTACTGCAGTTTCCATTTCTAACCTTATCATTTTACCATTTTATAACAGCATTAGCTTTAAGATGGCTAATATCTTAAGACATTATGATTTTAATATGGTATTTAAACACGTTACTAAATTAACATTTTCGCAACTTAAGGATCAAATTCCTCTTCATAATTATTGGGGCGTTTACAACATTCAATGCCAATGTGGTTTGTCCTACATTGTACAAAGTAAACGAAAACTCCGTTACAGAGTCAATGAACACAGAAACTATGTAAAGAAAAAATAATTGCAGAAGTCCTCTATCGCCTCTCATTGCTGGGGGGGGGGGGACATAATTTTAATTTTGACTCAGCTACCATTATCAAGAAATGCATTACTCCTTTGGATTTAGACTTTTTTGAGTCTGTTCATATCCATAAATTTAAAGACTCCTTGGTTAATGATTTATCTAGTACACCATACATCTCAACTTTCTGGGTGGATTACTTGTGTCACGACACTTCACTTCCGCACTAATTTCATTGGCTGTTGGAACTTGATGGTCATTTGGTATTATGTTTTGATATTTGGGTTTTCACCGTACATGTAGTTGGGGGATATCGTTTTTAAAGTTTTTTACACTGAGGATGTGAGTCCTAGTACTCACGAAACGTATACGTCTGATCAAATGAACTTATTTTATTGTGTGTTTAAACGTTGTTTTTAAATAATTTATATTTCCACACAAGTTCTGTACTTACTAATAATACAGTTGTTGTTATTATGTAATTATTTTGTTAATAAATTAATAATATCTTTGTAAATGAATTAATTAAATACTTTTTTAATTTATGAACAATTTATTTCTTAATAAATTAAGAACGCCTACAATGTTTTGGAAAAGCTTTCACCCATTGCAAGTAGTTTAATGCCATCGAAATAAAAAAGCAACAGAGTGCAACTAATGTTACTGATCCACAAAATATACATGAAAATAAGGCTTAAGAAGGATGCCGCTACAAAAAACAGCTGAAGATAAGATGCTTGCTTCCAGAAAAATTGGGATAAAAAAACTGACTGAAAAAAAGGAAGGTCAATGAGGATGAGTGCATTGAATGTCTGGAACTGTACCAGGAGACAACTTCGACCACTGACTGGATTCAATGTATTACTTGTGGCAGGTTATTGTACGAAAGCTGCATTATTTACAACAATGAATGCATCGATTGTGGACAACGACAACTTCGGTTAGTACGAAACAAAGTACATCGAAACTGTGGAAATGAAAATGATGTGATTTTCAAATAATACGTGTTATCAAGTAGATTAATGTTATTTTGTAATCTTAGTAGGTTTGTTTTTACTGATATTTCAGTCTTCTTCTTAAATTAAAATTCTTTCTTTTTTTATTATTTAAACATTAGGTTGAAATATTTACTCCCAATACCATAATATTTACTAACAAAAACCTTACAACAATGCCATTTATGTGTAATTATTATTGTTAACAATTTAATTGTAGTTATTATTAATAACGATCTCTTCTAAATATGTGCGCAATGTCTCCTACCTATGTGCGCAATCTCTCCTACCCTGTAAGGAGAGATTGCGCAAAATAGTTTTCTTGGTATTGCTGTTCTATTAAATTACAGCAGAACAACAAAATAACAATGAAAATGCATAAAAAACAAACGAATTTAATATTATTCCTGCATAGTTTAGCAAAAAATTAATATTTAGATTTTTTACTAT
The DNA here is from genome assembly GCA_963932465.1 of Maratus speciosus. Taxonomy (NCBI): domain Eukaryota; kingdom Metazoa; phylum Arthropoda; class Arachnida; order Araneae; family Salticidae; genus Maratus; species Maratus speciosus. The sequence continues at coordinate 584,765,724 of OZ010786.1, read as the reverse complement.
TATTCTTTTGAAATGGTTGCAGACTCGCCAAGCTTTAAAGTATATTTTTTTTTTCATTTTATTAAATACTATCGTCCGTCATGAATTCAATAATATCCCATATTAGGTAATAATTCTAGGTTGCCATGGTGATTACGTCCTTTTTAAGATGGAGTACTATTATTTCCGTATTACCGAATTTAATATATATAATCATAATAAAATTTGTATTCTTGCATTTTTGCGTAAGAGTGCCATAGCTATTGCACCAATATCTGAATATTTATAAAATTATTTACAGTACGAACGCACCTCATTTGCGACGTTTGACGTGCATTTTTCTACTTGTTATGAGGAAGAAAGGTAGTTATGCTGAAAACGTTCCGATTTGTACCCTTCGTTAATGAAACTTTGTTACTTTCTATTATCACCTTATGTCATTTTTGCATATCGTTTCTCACTGCTACTGTACTAGGTGATTCAAAATACAGGTTAAGACGATTATCTATGACGTAATGACAGAAAAATATTTCAAAATACTAAAAGTAGACAGTTAAAGCGTAGCTTATAGATATGAAATTTATTTTACAAGCGGGTGTATATACAGGGTGAAATATGTTATCTATCGCCGACCTTTAATTTCTCAACCTTTGATCGTAGATATATAGTTTCAATTACAAAAAAGTTTCAAATGAGGAAAATATTATTGTCGGGGCATTATTTAAAGTAAAAAATCAATTAAAAAAATTACGAAATCTAACTTTTTATACGCTCCCCAAGTCTCTATAGTTATATTTAGTAAAAGTCTATACATATCATAACAGATATAACACAAAAAGTTTGACATCTGTACTACAAAAACTGACACAGTTATTAAATTTCAAAGTTTGAGATTTTTGCACATGATTTTGTCTTTCATTGAGGGACATGAATAAAGTAATTCGATATCAAAATCTGCGTACGAGGTCCTTTTTACGGCGAAACCACCTTTAGCCGTTATCGCCAAATCGAGGTATCACTAAACAGGGTTATCTCATCTAAACATTTCAGCTAACTTTTATGGGTCAAATAACATTCAAACGTCAAAGTAGGTAGAATCGACAACCTGAAAATAAAACATACTCACTAAGGACTAGATAAATGGCAGCAGAATGCAAACGACCTGCCGAGCTATAACGAGCAAGAAAATTGAGATTATGCACATTACAATAGTACCGCAGCGCCACACTTTCGGGATAAAACACGAGCCATCTAGCAGTAGACATGCTAGTCAGCGCTGAGATCGTGATGGCAAGCTACGCATACATGCAATGATACTTATTTATGGTTAATGTCAAAGGAACGCCAGAGAGGCTGCGAAATCCAGGCTCAATTTTTCGGCCTGTCTCTTCTTCCATGGGAAAAAAGTATATTAAAATGTATAGAATGAGTCCCGAAGTACCAAAAATCGGGTTTAGTCTGGACACCTATTTGGCTCAGAGCCATCTATTGTTTGAAATTCGAACTAAAATTAAAAATCGCAGTAAAAAAAAAAAAAAAAAAAAAACTCCTGAGATCATACATAACCCTCCTGTAAGAATTTTTAAATATTTGTAACGGTTTGCAAGTTATTGATTTTAAAATCCATCAGTCATTTTTGGGTATCATCTAACGAAGATACCGCGTGTCCCAAAAATGACAAACAATACAAACAATTATAAATACAAACAATTAATAATTAATATTTATAATTAATATTTTATAAATACAAACAACTGAATAATGAGGTATGCATGCATAAACAATTTAATGCAGTCATTAACAATGAAAAATATAATACAGTTTCTTACAGTTAATCATTTCCCTACTGGCAATAATTTCGTAAGTCATGGTATATTTTCTTAGTAAATATTGAAAGGATCCATATTATACTATCGAACTGCATTTCGATAAAGTCAATGTCATTTTATTAAAATATATATATATATATATAAAACCCAGAAAATTTGTAAAGATACAAAAGCTCAAAAATACAAATTACATTATATTGCAAGATCATTGTAAAATATATGTATATAAAAAATTGTTCATTTGAATACATTTTTAGAATTTTTTAGAAATAAACTTTCTAAATAATCATGTTAATGTTACTTATCAGTAAAATCTATTCCTTAGAAAATAAATATATTTCTTCTATACAAAGAGCGATTGTTCAAAAGAACTCTAAGACACTTAAGAATATAAATGAGGGACATTTATTAAAATATATACTTTTGAATAATTCAACTTAAGAACATTCGATTGAAAATGACAATGGTCTATTGAGTTACTTCATTCTGTGTATATTATGCGTCAATATGCATAAGCAGAAGTGTTAGCAAGATATAATCAAAATTGATTATGATTCATATAAATGATGATTGATACAAAAGTAATGAAAAGTATGTACGAATCTTAATGTCTCTATACATAAAAATGGAAAATTTATGTTATTACTCATCCGTAGAATTTTAGAATGTCATAAACATTAAATCCCATTCGATTTAAAGTGCATTACAACGACCACTCACTAATATGTGATGAACAGTAAGTAATTTGCTGAAGCTACTTTCAGCTAGGTATGAAGATGGAAATGATATGTATATGTATATGTATATATATATATATATATATATATATATAACCATTCATTAAACATTGCCGACCACCCACTGAATGGATACCAAAAAACATAATATACAAGTTGCTATGTATAAAATAAAGTCCCTTGAACTATATTACAAGAAAATATGGAAGAAAGAAAAAGAAGAATATGGGTACCGATAAAATAATTGAAAAGCTTACATATTGAATTACGTTATCAAGAGTAAAGAATTCAATTATATAAGCAAAATAGTCGTTTTCTGTGAAAAAAAAGCTAAAAGCTGAATTTTTTTTCTCCTGTGCTCAAACGACTAAAATATCCAAGAGAATAGTTTCAAGATGAAAAACAGAACAATATTAAATACTATGAAATGGAAAAAGCATAACAACCTTTTAAATATTTAATTTATAGCAAGGAAAAATAGTAATATTACACAACATACCTGATAAATTCCTTATATATATATATATATATATATATATATATATATATATATAGTTAAAAAATTCCAATAGTAATTTCAAACATTACCACAAACTATAAACCTTAAGCAATGATAACTATATTTTAACTTAATAAATAATCTCTAAGAAACACAACATAACCAACATTAACTTAAACAAAATCAACCATAAGAAACAAGACAAATAACTAACTAAATATGGAGACAGGTTGCGTGGTTTATGACACGCTAATTCGGGGTTAAAACTGTTTTTAAGTATGCAACATTCCCCAGATTTACCTGTCGAGACCATACTGAAAAAACGAAAGAAACAAGATTAAAACTAAATGAAACCGACCGACCAAAATCAATCAATATCAAAAGCGATCTGTTTCCACAACATTTCGTAAACCACTCGCTTCGAGTAAAGGCATCAATTCACTTCTGTTCTTGCAAGTTCTGACATAATTATACGAAATATTTTTAATCAGACTCACAGGATAACCCTGTTTCACAGCAATGACGTACCATTTAAGCATATCCTCTTTCAAAATGTCTCTATCTGATGTCAATCTGTTTAATCTGTTTAAACCGTTAATATAAATGTTTCTGGATACCGATATAGGGACATTTGATTTGAAATTCAATACTGCAAATGTTTTAAAATTAAAGTTTTCTATTTCATCATAAACCGATGTAATTAAATTTCTGTTTTCTAATTTTAGATTTACATCCAAATAATTTGTATTATAACTATTTTGACTACCAGAAAGTTTCAATTCTAAATTTTTTGGATAATAGTTAAATTCATGGTTAGTCTTCATTCCATTCAGCTCAACAATCAAAACGTCGTCTATATATCTGAACTGATTATGACTTTATGTAATTCACTTTTATTTTCATATATATCTGGATACATGTCGGCAAAAATTGAACTGCAACTCCCCACCATAGGGATGCCTTTAATCTGCTTATATACCTATATGTACATATATATATATATATATATATATATATATATATATATATATATATACACGTCTAGTTGTTGGTTTTCGATGGGTCTTGGCAGCTCATTCAATATGTCAGTTTTTTCCATTTGGTCTTGACAGGTTGTTGGGGGAGCGTTGTGTACATAAAACTGGTTTTAACGCCGCAGAGCAAGTCGCAAGTGCTTGCCGCCTGTCTCCATTGATTCAATTTTTTTTGGTTTTAGTTTGAATAATTTTAAAGTTTGCCGTTTTTAAAGTATGTTGTTTTTGAAGTTAGTTGTTTTTAGTTATTTTGTCGTTGTCATTTGGTTTAGTATATTTATCTTCGGATCAGTTCCGTGGTTTCGAATTTTCGGTTTGTTTTTTGGATATATATATATATATGTATGTATATATGTATATATTTCCAATTTAATTGAATTGTGAAGTTTCTGTCTCCCCACAAAGTCATGCTAAAGTTCCTTTTATTAGAGTTTCGTTCCTCTGACGAAACCCTATTCGTCTCACTCCTTTGTTTGACTGCCTGTCTGTCACAGAGACGTGTTCAGAACCCGTGTTCAGAAACTGCATATGTTGGAGACTTGAAATTTTGAATACTGTTACCTGAGCACCTCACATCAAACGAGAAATCATAAAATTTTGAAAACTCTTATATTTACCCGTCTGGGCTCTAACTTGTGTATTTTGAGCTTTTTTTTTTCAACTGAACCCCTAATTAAGTCGAAGACTTGAATATTTGAATACTTATAGCTGAACACTTGGGATTACATAACAAATTATATAAATTTCAAAAAGTCGTATATTTACCACTCCGGTCTCTAACGTGTATTTCAAGCAATTTTTATAACGTCCATCCTTTTCACCCGGTAGGTACTTTTCTAATTTTTGCCGACATGCCTTTGACCACTCTTTCATGTTATGCACTCATGTTATGCCTTACATATTTTACTTCCACTTTTGTCACCAGGGGCGCCTAACTATGTCGGGTGCTATGCGCCGGATCCCCTTGACTAATATATCTACCGATAGGTTATAAAACGTTTCGTTCAGATACAGGTTTGTTTAGAATAGAATCCGCCCCCGGGTTGCGAAATGCGGAACTAACAGATTTTGCAAAAGAATAAAGTGTTTTGAAAGGAATATTAAACGAAATCCTCTCTGAGATCTGAGATCACACTTACGCACTTGTATTTAATCACATCATAATTGTCTAATATTTTTCAATTTCAGCTAATTCGTCGTGGCTTTGGAATTTGATATTATTCCACTGAAAGATCAGATGATAATACTTCTATTAATAGACGGATTTCTCATGTTGGAAATTCAATTCTATATTTCAAATTAGATACCAGTATTTTCAGATGATCCATAATGACAGTTACAGTAATATCTTTCTCCTTGCATTTTTCCAGCCGGTAAAATAGGTCAAACGTTGTTTTCAAAATATTTTTCTGCCATATCTCTAACAATGAACAAAAGCAAAATTTTTTTGCTCAACAAGCGTACATATTTTCCTTGAAGTTACTGATTAAATGTATCCAGTTTTCAAATATATTAGTGTTTAATTTCGGATCATTTTCAATTCCTTTTCAAGTATAACGAGCAACTACTGACAAATGCTTCTCCATCATCTGTATGCAGATACTTCATGTCAAAATCTTTTCAAGCAACACCACGTTGAGCACCATCATTCATGATCGTGAACTAAACCTGTAACAGCTAGTGTGATCTGCACTTCTGTCTTCACAAATACGTTTGAATAGACGCTCACATTTATTATTAGATTTGATGGAATTGTTACATTTTGTAACTGATTTCAATATATATTTCAAAATAGTAAAACATTTTTGGATACAAAGCTCACTCTATTGATGTCGCAATGCACAAGAAGCATTTATGGATTCTAGTCTTTAATTAGTTTTAAGTAACTCCCATTTGAGAGTCATACTACACCAGAATGAATTAAAACTGTAACATCTAGCGTGGTCTGCACTTTTGTCTTCACAAAATTGTTTGAATAGACGCTCACAAGCTCACATTTATAGCTATATTGATGGAGTTCGTACATCTTATCACTGATTTCGGTACATTATTAAAAATATATAAAATGATTTTGGATACTAAGCTCTTTCTATGGATGACGTAAAACCCAAGAAGCATTTATGTATTCTAGTGTTTTATAAGATTTCGACGCTCGCATTTATAGTTAGATTTGATGAAGTTGGTGCATATTATAACTGATCTCAATACATCATTAAAAATAGGTAAAATGTTTCAAATGAAAACCAAATCTCTCTGGAAAAATTTCCAAATATTAATATAAGTTAAATGTTTTTGGATATTAGATAATGTCTCTCTGTGGATAACGCAATGCGCAAGTACCATTTGTGGAGTCTAGTCTTTCATTATTTTTAAGCATCTATTTCTTTCCCATCATAAAAGAAGTATCATCTAGAGCGCAAGCTATTACATTTGCCATTGGCATATTATTTACATCTAAGAATTTATTCAATGTACAAAAAAAAATATTAAAAGTGGTAGTGGTGCTCTCTAATGATTTGAAGAAAAGCATTTCCTCAGCAAATTCGACTCTGTAAAAGAAATTCATTCATTGCAAAATGTATTTGATTTTGACCATACTGTGTATTACACTGGGGAACACACATTTTGTTGGCTTAGATCTGGCACTTGTTTTTGGCTAATTATTGGCATCTAAATCCAAAAATGACCCTAGTGTTTTCCTATCACGCCAACTTTTTAAGCTATAGGATACCCACAAAATCATACATAATGTGGATACAAAGGAAAATAAAGAAAAAAAAATTACCGAATGTATTATTCATACAATGGCTGTATATACTTACTGTACACTACATTGTGTTCATACAAGTAGTAAAATCCTTTTACAGAACGAAAAAATTACATATTAAAGTGAAAAGTTTCGCTTGTAGCTTTTCCTGGAGTATTCAATTTGTGGACAATCTCGCTTGATGCTCCAACAATAGTCAGTCATCATATGTTCATCCCATGTGCCTTGATACTTGAGCTTCAAATCTTGATGGAATCGTTCACCCTGCTCATCACTGACTGCACCATGATTTTCCGGGAAGTCATCAAGATGGCTATGCAGAAAATGAAGTCTGATGCTCATGTTGCAACCATGCAAATATAAAAAAATAAGCTGGCATAATAGCCATCTTTTATCTTTAACAGGGTCGTTCAGAAAAATGTGTCAAAAATTTAAAGGTAATTAGAGGGGACCTAAATAAGCAGTTTTCGTATTGGAATATGGGTGTGGAAATGCAGCGCTGAGGCTGTAGAGGGCGTGGTCGACTTACGCGGATGAAAGCACTTCGCTGACTTCAATTAAGTCATTCTCCGTTCGGATTTTGAGCAACATTAGGAGGGTATATGATTATTTACATGAATGCGGAGCTTGATGGCAAGCGTTTCATATGTGGGGTTGCACAGGGAAATGGAGCGATTGCTCAAAACATGTACATGGAACGATTCCACGTTAGAAATCTGCTGGATCTCCAAACATTTGAGCATCTTCATCGGGAGTTTTTTGCGAGTGGATCATGTTATTATTCGAGGCGTGTTACGGGCACTGACATATATATCGCAGAATCCAAGCAGTTGAAGAAGCAGTATTACGCACAATAGAGGATAGTCCTTCGACTAGCTCAAGAGCTGTGGAACATACGATGGGTGTGAGCCATTTCCTTACCCCCACACATGAAAGGCATATCAGTAAGCTTTGCGTTGATGTAACGATACATGTTGCTCAAAATTTGGCGGGAAATGACAATACAAGTTAGAGAAGCTCTTTCATCCGCGTAACTCAAAATCTCTCTCTACAGCTGTCGAAAATGTGAAATAAAAGGCAGGTGGCGCTGCTAATTCGATAACCCCCACTTTGAAGTGAATCGAAGAGAATACTTCAGTGCTTATTGTTGAACCACCGATGTAACGATTTTGTGTAATGTTCGCTTCAAAAAGAAACTATGAAGGAGAAATCCTTATAATATCTTGAAATACTCATGATGAAGTAAATGCGAATAAAATATGTTGTTAAGTTTAAGAAGCTAATGTATCATTTTAGAAGTAACACATCTTATGTAAATATCTACACCCGGCATAAATTGGAAATAAGCCAATTTGGGTTTCTATATGGTGCAACCGGCCAAAGGAAAGGAAGTAAGGTCATTTAATTATTTTGATTGAAAACATTTTATTTGCAATAAATAACAAAAAAGTAACTTTGATGATTAGTAGAAAAAAAAACATGCTGTTTGTTTTGAAGATAAACTCTTGTTCTGATGCATTTTATTTTGAAAACGAAAGTGATCATTCGAATTCAATAATGTGATATAAGAAAAAAAATCTGTATAATTTAATGATTAGAAATTTAATTATTTATTCCGATTGATGTACATTATAAGCAAATAAACATGAATGATTTACTAAAACTCAAGAAAGAAAGGGCTGTTGTGAGAACAGCGGTAACTAAGTATATGAATAAATTGGAAAGTGATGATTTGGGAAAATGTACAGAGAGCTCGCTAGAAGAACATGTTGGTTATTTAGATCAAATGAGTAAAGAATTAAAAACCTTTGATAATGAAATTAAAAATTTAATTAATGAAGATAAAGAGTTCGAGAGTGAAGTGCAGAATGCTATTGAAAATAATAAAAAAATAACGACTTGGATTAGCAGAATTAATGCGAGGATAAAAATTATTAAAGAATCAAAACAAATTACGCTTCCCAGTCCTGATAGTATACCGCAAAGGGTTATATCTAATAAACCTAGCGAATCACCTGAAAATGCAGGAAATGATAGTTTAAACTTTAATAATGTAACAGTGAAATTGCCTAAAATTGCGATTGCAAAGTATTATGGTGATCCATGTTTGTGGATGGAATTTTGGAATCAGTTTCAAAGCTCTATTGATAAAAACGGAAATTTGTCAAAAATAGATAAATTTTCATATTTAAAACTCTTTTAGGAGGGGTCGCGTTCAATGTTGTAAACGGATTTGCTTTGTCAGATGAAAATTATGAAAAAGCAATAAAATTACTAAAACAAAGATTTGGTAGACAGGAATTAGTTATTAACGGTCATATGTCAAAATTGTTAAACCTTAATCCCGTCAAGGACTCAACTAATATATTTGAGTTAAGAAAATTATATGACTTTGTTGAAATTCAAATTCGAAGTTTAGAGTCGTTAAATGTAACGACTGAAATGTACGGTCATCTTTTGTATCCCATTCTGATTAGATTAATCCCAGATGATCTCGCTCTAAATTTTAATAGGAAACGTTTAGAAAAATCAGATGAAAATGAGTTTAATGTTTTAGAACTATTGAGTTATTTAAAAATCGAAATTGAGTGTCGGGAATCTTCTCTAATGCTAAATTATTTTAAAGATACTAAACGAAAGTATACAGGTCCCCTCGATAAGCAAGGTAGTAAAAATTATTTTAAGGATTCGAGTTGTGCTAGCGCTCTTAATGCACAAATTCTATCATGCATATTTTGTTCTTCTTCCCATGATTCATTCAAATGTAGCTTGCCCCCGCAATATAAGTTTAAGATATTGAAAAATTCTAGTCGCTGTTTTAAATGCTTTAAACTTTTTCACAACAGCAAAAAGTGTAGAAGTAAATTCTCTTGCTTTAAATGTAAAAATCAATATCACCATGGTTCTATTTGCACAAAAGACAGCAGAGGGTTAAATGACGCTCGGGAGGATAAAATAAGCTATACGCGGCCATATTCTGAATCTCCTAATTATGGATTTGAGGCGACAGTAAATGCAAACAGTTCTAGTTCCGAAATTGTTAGTTCTGTTTCGTATTGTAATAATAATCTGACGCATTCTAAAAATGTATATTTGCAAACATGTAAAGTAGTCACGAGTTCTGATTTCAATTCAAAGTTAACTAGAATACTTTTAGATAATGGGAGTCAGCGGTCATTTGTCAGTGAAGCATTAGTGGATGCTTTGACTTTAGAGCAAGTAGGTCAGGAGATTTTATCAGTGTATTCTTTCGGAATGCAAAGTCCGTTAGAGAAAGTATATCCAATAGTAGAGATAGAAATTAAAAGCTTACATCAATCTTTCAAAGCGAAAGTCCGAGCGCTTGTTGTTCCTCGGATATCTGGCGCCGATATGTACGAACCGTCTGTACAAATTAGGGAATTTATGAGGGATAATAAAATGGAAATGGCTGATGCTTGTGTAGGAAAAGATTTGATGAATGTTGAAATACTAATTGGATCAGACTTGTTTTGGGAATTTATTTTAAACGAACGAATATTCATTAATAATGACTTAGGCGCTATAAAAACGGTTTTTGGATGGGTAATTACGGGACAGGAATTGAGAAAAGGAAATAGTTGTTCTCAAAATATTGCAGTAATGAAAAATGCGGTTGAATTAAGTGATTTAAGAATATTTTGGGAAATTGATTCTATCGGAATTTCGGACGAGAGTGATGAATTATCTCAAAAGGATAAATTGTTAATAGAAGAGTTTGAGAGAAAACTGCAATACAAAAATAATAGGTACACAACTAATCTTATTTGGGATTCAGGTTCACATGAAATTAATAATAAATTTTGCATTGCTAAAAATCGGTTCGATAATTTGAAAGAAAAATTGAATAAAAATAAAGTTGTATGCGCTGAGTATAAGAAAGTTATCGATGAGCAGTTTCGTGAGAGAATTGTAGAAGAATCTAAAAATGATGCGTCTGGATACTATATGCCTCATAAGGCTATTTTAAGGCCAGATAAACAAACTACGCGCGTGAGGATAGTTTTTGATGCATCATCAAAGGAAAACCATTCGAAATCTTTAAATGATGTTTTGGTATCAAGTCTAAATTTAAATCCTAATTTATTAGGCATGATACTTAAATTTCGAACATATGAAGTTGCTTTTTCTTCCGACATTGAGAAAGCATACTTAATGATAGAAATAGCAAGAGAAGATAGAAAATACTTAAAATTTCTTTGGTTTAATAATGGTGACTCTAACTCCTTTAGGGTAATGAATATGATACGTTTACCTTTTGGAATTAGATGTAGCGCTTTTGTCTTGGCGGCCACAATTAAGGCACACATTAAAAAATATAAAGAATTTTATCCTGAGGTTTTTGAAATGTTAAATAACTCCATGTAAGTTGATGATCTTTATTCTGGGGCAGATACAGCTGAAAATGCTTTTAACCCTTCATCAAGTGCTAACACTATACTTAAAGACGGTAGCATGAACTTGCGTAAATTTAATTCAAATTCAACTTAGTTAAGAGAATTGTGGCAACAAAACGGTATGTTAGATAACCCATCTGTGCGGTCTATGTTATTGGGACTGGAATGGGACAATAATAAAGACATTATAAAAATTGATTCATTGGAATTTCAGAATGTTACAAGTAACACTAGTTTGGCCACTAAAAGAACCGTCCTGCGTGCTGCAGCAAAAAATTATGATGTCACTGAATAGTCCCCTTTATAATCAGAATTAAGCTGTTAATGCAGAAAATACAGCTAAAAGGGCTAGGGTGTAACGAAGAATTTCCCGAAGACCTAGATATTGAATTTAGAAACTGGTTAGTGGACGTTCAAGATTTGAAAAACATATCAGTTAATAGAAAATATTTTCTGGAAGGAGCCTATCCAACAGAAGTAACTATACATATTTTTTGTGATGCTAGTGACAAAGCATATGGAGCTGTCGCATACTTCAGATACATAAACAAAAGCGGAAAAGTGAAAACGTCTCTTATAATGTCAAAATCACGTGTTGCTCCTCTTAAGAATCTAACACTGCTCTCGTTTGGAGTTGATGGGAGCAGTTATAGCAGTGAGAATCTATAAATATTTGAATAAAATATTCAATGACTATTGCACAAACACACTTTTTTGGACTGATTCGCGAATCGTTTTGAGCTGGATCAAGAGTTTGGCAAAAGAGTGGCAACCATTCGTTTGTAACCGAGTGACAGAAATCCAAAACATATCGGATCCTAAAAATTGGAACCATTGCTCAGGTAAAGAAAACCCAGCAGACTTGTTGATGAGAGGATTGCTTTAAAGGAAAATTCATTATGGTGGCTAGGACCGCCTTGGTTAACTAGTTCCACAGGCTGGCCTGTGTAATCGAAAAATTTTTCAGGTAATGACAACGTGTTAGAACGTCGAAAAAAATATTCTGGTTAATGAATGCACTATTGAAAACAATGAGCTAGTAAAACTTTTAGAAAACTTTAGTAGTATGCTAAAATTACTTAGAACAATTGCATGGATTAAACGCTTTATAAGGAATGTTAGAAAATTACCTGGAAACGATGGTCCCTTATCTGCCGATGAAATTCAAGAAGCGGAAATATTCTTCATTAAGTAAGTCCAGAAACAATTTTATAAACCAGAAATTGATTTGCTTAAATCGACGAGTGAGCTTCCAAAACAATCTAGCTTACAATCATTAGCACCGTTTCTAGATGAAAACGATTTATTAAGAATAAAAGGAAAGACTGGAAGAGAGTAAATATACTTATGCAGAAAAGCATCCAATCCTCCTGCCAAAGGAATCTCGATTTACAGAACTGCTAATATTACGAGAACACAACAATATGCTTCATAGTGGTGTTGCAGCTACACTATGTAAATTGCGTGAAAATTACTGGATTCCCAAGGGGAGGCAAGCAGTCAAAAAAGCCATCAATAAATGCCTCATATGTCGAAAATATGCAGTGAAGCCAGCAAAACAAATGACGGCGCAACTTCCCAGATATCGAATCTCAGAAACCCCGGTATTTTCCGTCTCTGGAGTAGACTTCACTGGTCCTGTTTATATAAAAAATGGAGATAACACCGAAAAAGCTTACACAGCTCTATTCACGTGTGCTGTGACTCGTGCGGTCCACCTTGAACTAGTTTCAGACTTATCAACTAATAAGTTCATATTGACACTTAGACGTTTTCTTAGCCGGAGAGGAAACTGTCGTATATTCTACTCCGACAATGCCAAAACCTTCAAATGTGCAAATAAAGAAATTCAATATTTCTTTGACATACTTAAGCATCAAGATTTTCAACATTTTATCTCTTCAGAAGGAATAACATGGAAATTCATCGTTGAACTTGTCCATGGTGGGGAGGTTTCTATGAAAGGCTGATGAAAAGTGTTAAAGACCCCCCTAAGAAAAATCTTAGGTAAAGCTTTGCTTACTTTTGAAGAGCTTATGACTGTGCTTGTAGAGGTGGAAAATGTTCTCAACCACAGACCACTAACATACGTTTATGATGATTTCTCTGAGCCTGAGCCGCTAACACCGGCCCATTTCCTGCTTGCTGGACACAAGGTAGGATACCCCTTTAACTTTAACGAACTGTTTAACACCTCTATAACTAGGACTAGCCTGATTAAAAGAAAACCGTATCAAACAAAACTTTTGAGCAAGATTTGGGAGAAATGGAAGACTGAGTATTTACTAGCAACTAAAAGCTTGCATTCTTTCGGAACTCCTAATGCTCAAAAAGACTTGAAAGTCAATGACATTGTTTTAATTGAAGGTATAAGTAAATCAAAGTTCCTATGGAACTTAGGACGAATTATCGAGGTCAATAGAGGTCGTGATGGACTAGTCAGGTCTTGTGTCATCAAGACCAAAAAGGGAAATTTAAGACGACCTATTCAACTTATATATCCTTTTGAAATTGCTGATTAATGAAATAATTTTGTAAATAAATTTTTGTTAAATATAACAATATTTAATTTTAATATTGTGTTTATGTAAATAATATTAATAACTTATTCTTTTACTGTATTATAACTGTAATATATTTAGCTATACTGTAAATACTGATATTATTTAATTTTGCATTTATTGTGTTATTTAATGAAAGTTCCTTGCAAAAATCCTGGACAGGTATATTTTTTATATTTTTATTATATTACAGTATATATACAGGTATATTTTTTACAGGTATATGTTTTAGATATTGGTAAGAAACATATGTTTTGTAATTATATTATGATTGTTTATTTAGTGCTTTATTTCAGATTTTCTTAAAGGTAAAACTTTTAAAATCTATTGTTTTGAATAATTCCATATAGTATAATTTTGACATGTATATTGGTTTCAATAATTATTGGTAAAATTAGATTAAAAATATAGTGTGATAATTTTGGCAATTATCAGGTGGGAAGTGTCGAAAATGTGAAATAAAAGCAGGTGGCGCTGCTAATTCGATAACCCCCACTTTGAAATGAAATGAAGAGAACACTTCAGTGCTTGTTGTTGAACCACCGATGTAACGATTTTGTGTAATTTTCGTTTCAAAAAGAAGCTATGAAGGAGAGATCCTTATAATATCTTGGAATACTCATGACGAAGTAAATGCGAATAAGATATGTTGTTAAGTTTAAGAAGCCACTATATCATTTTAGAAGTAACACATCTTATGTAAATATCTACACCCGGCATAAATTGGAACGAAGCTAATTTGGGTTTCTATAACAGCCTTAACAATACATTTCCACATCACATTCCTATACGAAATCTGCTTATTTAGGTCCTTTTTATATGCTTTTCCATTTTTGACATATGTTTCTCAACTACTTTGTATATCAGTGATATCTGTCCCTTGCAAAAAAAAAAAAAAAAAAAAAAAAAAAAAAAAAAAAAAAAAAAAAAAAAAAAAAAAACTTTAATCTTGCTTCACATAGAGTGAAGTTTCACAATAATTCTAATATTCTTGAAATAGTAATCAGACCAATTTACATTAACAAGTTTTCAAATATCTGCTTTGAAACTAAATCACTTAATGTAATTTGAATAAAAATTACTCTTCATCTTCTATTGACTTACTTTCTTTTTTACATAAGTCAATATACACACGTAAAAGAGTTATATATGACGGAATCAAAATTTATTCAGTGTTAGTTACTGAAGACTGAAATAATGTAAAATATGAATATAGTTTAATTTCTCTTTAGAGAAATAGGGATTTCAGTTTATTAACTATTCCTAATTTGTTGAGAACTCACATGAATTTTTTACAAATGTTAAAGTGTACTCTATTTTAAATACAATAAACTATATTAATTATTTTTCTTGAATAATTTTTAAATCCAATGTATACAGAGTTGCATGTCTCCGGCTTTTTTGCACATCAGTATTATATTAGAGAACACGTTATTCTTTTAAATCCCCAGAATGTTCATATTAAATAAAACCATATTTTCTGTATTAAAATACCATTATCCCAAAAGTAGGAGACTTGGTAGCTCTGTGTGTATAAAAATATTAATAAACAAGTTTTCTTAATACTATTATTAATATTTTATACAGAAGGAATTTTATTTATTACAAAATATATTATAATTTGATGCACTGCGTATAATATTTCAGAATTATCTATTAACTTACAAAATTCTCCAAAATATAATGTGCATATTTAAATAAAATATTAAAAAAAAATTTAATGTGTAGAACGTTTTGTGTCTCAATACTCCTTTCGAAAGAGGAAGAATTAACCTGTCTGAATATACATTTTTATATATATATATATAAATGTAACTTATTCCTTACAAAATAAATTTAATTTTGCTCTACATAGAGTGATATTTCAAAAGAATGGTAAGATACTCGAAATAGAAATCAGGTCCTTTTACATTAAGAAGTTTTCAAATATCTGCTTTTGAAGGAAATCACGTACTGGAATTTAGACGAAAATGATACTTCATCTTCTCTTGACTTACTTCCTTCTTTACATATGTCAATATGCACAAGCAAAAGTATTGTACATGAAGGAATCAAAATTTATTATTGTGTTACTTACTGAAAACTGAAGTAATGGAAAATATAAATAAAGATTAATTCCTCTATAGAAAATAGTTATTTAAATTTATTAGCTATTCCTAAATATTTTAGAAGACGCATAAACGCTTTACAAATGCTAAAATGTATTCCATTTAATATGCAATATAATATATTAAAATTTTATTTTTTGAATATTTTTTAACTCTAATGTATATAAAAATATTAATAAACAAGTTTTCTTAATACACATATTAATACTTTTTCTGAAGGAAATCTATTTATTACAAACAATGTTATAATTTCATACACTGAGTATTATCTTTCATAACAATCTGAAAGCTTACAAAAATCTCCAAAATATAAATTGTAAATTTAAATATGAAATTTAAAAGAAAATTTATGTGCATGAATTTCGGTACTCCAATATACCTTTCGAAATATGGAGAAATAACCTGTCGGAAAATAAATGCATATACTTTTCTGAATATCAATGAAATGTATTCCTCACAAGATAATTTAATTTTGCTGTACATACAGTGATATTTCTGAAGAATTTTAAGATTCTCGAAATAGAAATCAGATCCTTCTGCATTAAGAATTATCAGTTTCTGATCTATCAAATATCTGTTTCTGAAGGAATTCACGTAAAGTAATTTGAATGAAAATAACATTTAATCTTCAATTAATTCCCCTCCTTCTCTACATATGTCAATATGCGCAATAAAAGTGTTACATATGACGAAATCAAAACTTTTTCAGTGTTACTTAATGGAATAATGGAAAATATGAATAAAGATTAAGATATCTATTGAAAAATAGTGATTTCAATTTATTAACTGTTCCTAATTTGTTGAGAACTCATATGAAAAGGTTTAATAAATTAAAACTACCAAATTGTGATGATAATATGTGAAAAATATAATTTATATGAATAATGTACTTATAAGGAAAAAATAGTTATTTCAATTTATTAACTATTCCTATTTTTTCTAGCTTACATTAAAATTTTGCAAATGTTAGAGAGCATTCCATCTAAAATCCAATGTACTATATTAAAATTTTTGTTATAAATATGTATTTTACATGTATTAAATCAAAACAGAGTTTTAAAATAATAAGAAAATTAATCTCCAAATGAATATAAATAGTAATCAAGTTTATAAAGTTCTTTCATGTGTCTCAGTTAATCAAGAAAATCAATCAAGTTTGACAGATGAATCAGGATGTAAGACATTTACTTATTTCACTTAAGTAGGGGAGAGTAGCCGTATTTGGACCGCCGCGCGCCGCTTTAATTAGACCGTTGCCATTCTGCCATTAATTACAGGAAGAGACGCCATCCACCACTGAAATTCTACTCATCAGAATGACGTCATTTATGATTAGAAGAAACACCGGCCTACCAAGTGTTGTTTTCAGACAATTAAAAAAGCCTACAGTTAGCTGTTTTCATCTAATGTTGTCCTACTAAACGTAAGTGAATACTTTAAAACTAAGGTAAGTTGTTATGTTTTCATATACATATCTAAATTCATCTGTTTATTGCGCATACTTTTCACGCTGATTTGTTTCATTTCGTGTTTGTTCTTAGCCTTGAGATTATCTGTTTTAAAAAATGGTGCAATATCCTTAATTGGGCCAATTTCAGTTGCTTTAATTGGACCAAATATACGATCATAAATTTGAAAAGTCAGTAATAAATCAATAATAAATTTCGAGGCGGTACGCTTTGTACACTAATTTTGTATATATATATAGTGGATTACTATCTCCATGCAAGTTTTTTTATTTGGTATATCTGGATAAATTTCTTTATACAGTTTAGGCCTATATAAACATAAAAATATTTTTACATGTTTATGCAATAAATTTTGTTTGCAATTTCTTTTATTCTGTATGTATTTATTTTCTTTGAATTCTTTATTCCTACGGCGTATTTGGTTTACAGAGTTGAATGCAAACATTTTCGTCCTGGAGGTTATTTTCGATTCCGTGAGGGGTGAGGGTGGCAGACTTTTTACTGTTCTGGAGGGCGAATTATACTTTTTTGTCATTAAAACGCATAAAATATCAAACTTTCAGGTGGGAGTGGCTATTTCAAGGCGCCGGGTGAGGGACCTAGATTTAGCACTGTTTGAATATATAATTTTTGCGTTTGATTAATCGTAGCGTATCTTTTTTCAGTAGAGCATATTTATTTTTATTTATTTTTTATTTTTTTTACTATAATGTTGAAAACGACACAGAAAAACTGTCTGGAAGAAAACCACCCATGACAGCAAAAGCTGTTAAAGGTTTAGAAAACGAAAAGGAGAGCATAAATTGTGCAGCAATTGATGTGCAAGAAGGCAGCAGCCACCAAATCTCCCCCTCCCCAAGCCAAAAATCCTTAGAAATACTATCTCTCTTGCTAAATTCAGTTAAATGAAAGTACAGAGGGAGCCAATAAACAGTTGCGCTAACATCTTCGCCCTATAAAGTAAACCTTAAGTTGAAAAAAAAAAACGACAAAAAAAAATTTATTTTGATTTTTCGTTTCATAAATCGCAAAATTTGCTTTTAATAAAATTAGTTATATTCGCTAGTCATTAAAACAACCTGATATTGTTTGGTCCTATTTAGAAGACTGGGGGTCCAACTTAGGCGCCCAGTATCAGAATTTAGACCACTTTTGACAAATTTTTCAAATTAAAATAAAATTTAATGTTTTCAAAAAGAAATTGATCTAAAAATTTATTTTGTTACTAGATGAATAGATTGACCCCGTGTAGTGAGGTTTTGCAGATATTCCAAAAATTAAGTGAGTTACACCTGAAAATAAGTGAAGTCGTCCAAATTCGGCTGCTCTCCCCTATACTCTCCGTTGATTGTTTTTTACATATATGATTTCTATGTGTATATTAAACGGAGTCTGTTGATGTTGAAATTGTCCATAAGCGGCAAGCAGCTTTTCCGTTGCTCATGTTTAAACAGGATTAAATAAATATTTTTCTTCTCTTCAAAAGTACACTTCTACATAAAATGAGAAATCAATCAAACTACTATACAATAAATAAAACTAGCAAAAGCCATGCTTTGTTTGGATTCGCAAAGCATTATTTAATAAGTTAAATATTTGAAAGTAACAATATTTTTAAAATTATTTTTGCATCTTTATTATGCAAAAACGTTATTTTATGTTTTGGCGCAATTTAAGTTTAGAAATGTAAATTCAGACACATAACTAAGAATTTCCTCGGAATTTTTTATTTATGGTATGAGACTGGTATAAATAAAAATATTTTCGAAGCAAAATTTTGCAAAAATATTTTTAAATTTTCAACTAAAACTTCTTTTAAAGATGTTTTTATATTTTCCAATAGCCTCTGGTGTACAAATATGTAATTTTCAATTTTTTTTGTGCATCTTCGAAATTTAAAGCATATTTCCGAGCACATGCATTCTCTGTCAGAAGTCATGCGTCATGTCGTCGTTTTCTACGTTGATATCTAGCCTCAGCCTTAAAGGTAAATCATGTTCGCGTTCTTTTCGACCAGAATGTACGTTTTCTCAGCATCATTTTTTTTTTTTTTTTTATAATAGAACTAATGCATTTAATAAATTGTTTTTAAACGGTAAACATAATAAAAATAATACTAATAGTAATTACTTCTTAATAATAAATATGTTTCATTTAGTTCAATTTTCAAACTTTGAATTCGAATAACACTTTATATAACGAATTTAACAATTAATTTTATTCGTTTACAGTTCTTTTGTTGACACTATACAAAAAACAAATCATAATACGATTTTTTAAAATGCGTAAGTATCGTCTGCGTGAATGATTCCACATAATAAGAATAAATTGTGTGTTTGAATTCTTACACTGACAATACTTTTATAATTGAATGTTAATAATTGAATTTTCACATATTTTAATTCATTAAAAATGATATAATTTTCATAAAAAAGGTATTTAAAAAATTCATATAAAATCCTGAAACTATTTAATTAATCATGTTTCTAGCTATAATTAAACTCCATGATTTATTTTTTTCTTCTGAAAATATACGCGTTTCATTTTTTATTTGCAAAAATGCTTCCTTATTGGATAAAACATGCAAAACAAATTAATTAAAATAATATTTTTTTAAGGTTATTCTGTGAAAAAAAAATATATTGTGCAAATCTACAGGTCATAATTTATTTTTATGTTTAATTTCGAGTCAAAAAACTGAATAATTTTTTTTTTTGTTGTAAAGTGTACGACAAAATGTAATTTGAGTAGACTAGTAGAGGATTCACTTCGCTCATCCTAATAATTCAATATTTATGCAGAATACTAAAATATATAGATGAGCAGGAGATCAGATACAAGTTCGGATATCTTAGAAAAACGTGAGCAAATTTAACTTACCTACATTATATTTTTATTAATGTTATAAAGATAAATATAATTTGAGTTTGCCAACAAACAGTGATTTTAATTTATTAACTATTCCTAACGTGTTAAAATTTAAAAAATAGTCGAGTGTATTCTATCTAAAACTCTATATAAATCAAGAAAACCACAGATATTTGAAAACTTCTTGACGAAAAACGGTCTGATATATATTTCTAGTACCTTATAATTCAGTTGAAACATACGAAAATTTTTAAATACATTTTTGAGAAGTTTTACAAATGTTAAAGCTTATTCCGTTATAAATTCAATATACTATATTGTTTTTTTTTTATATTTTTAAAATCAAATATATCTATATTAATACACAAGTTTTCTTAATACACTCATTAATATTTTCTTATTTATTACAAAATGTATTGCAATTTGATACACTGCGTATTATACTTGAAAATTATCTGAGAATTTACAAAAATCTCCGAAATGCAAAATGTATATTTAAGTATAATAATTTTATAAAAATTTGAATATGCAGAAATTTCTGTATTTGAATACACTTTTCGGAATTTGAAGAAATAACCTGTCTGAATATGAATTTTTTTTTTTATATATATACAGGGTGCAATATGTTATCTATCGCCGACCTTTAATTTCTCAACCGTTGATCGTAGACATATAGTTCCAATTACAAAAACGTTTTAAATGAGGCAAATATTCATGTTGTGGCATTATTTAAAGTAAAAAAATCAATCTTATAAAAATTACGAAATCTAACTTTTTATACGGTCCCCCAGTCCCTATAGTTATATTTAGTAAAAGTTTACACATATCATAACAGATATAACACAAAAAGTGTGACATCTGTACTACAAAAATTAACACAGTTATTAAATTTCAAAGTTTGCTATTTTTGCACATGATTTTGTCTTTCATCTCATTCGAAATATCTTAATCTCGTGTGTGGCTTCATACCAGTAAGTAAGTAAGTAAGTAAGCACCCACCCTGGGAACCCGCTTTTGGCTTATGGTTAGGTGTAACCCCCAAGCCCAGGGCAGGGAAAAGTTTTACTACCTGCGGAAACAAGCCCAGAACCCCAGTCTCCGGGAAAGAAGACTTCAGAACGACCCGCCTGACACGCCGAAGAGAGCACAAGAGGCAAGTGCCGTGTCCCCGGACCGCCTGTGAAAATTTATTATTATTTAAGATGGCGATTCTTTACCAATCACTCATACCAGTCACGTGGGGGATCAGTTAAAAGATGAATTAAAGTAATTCGAGATCGAAACCAGGATGCAATATCCTTTTTACGGCGAAACCACCTTTAGCCGGTATCGCCAAATCGGGATATCACCAAAGTCATCTAAAAATTTGAGCTGACTTTTAGAGGTCGTATACAAAGCAAAGAATGAAATATTGAAATTAAACCTAAAAATAAATATCAATTTGTTTCGATATCAGAAAACGGTCTACAATAAAAAAATGAATACATCAAACGCCGGAATATGCTAGAGATACTGCTCAAAGTGTTCTCTATTGGTCGCAATGCACAACTGAATGCGTGACAGTGCTGAGACCTGGACACGTTAGAGTATAGTAGGTGTGCAAACTGTGCGACAATCAAGGATGATGTGCTGCTTCAGATAAATCAGAGAAGTGGTCTCAGTCACATAGACCTATGCCTTGATATAACCCAAGAGGTAGAAGTCCATGGGAGTCAAAACCGGTGAACGCGGTGGCCACTTTACCGGACCACCATATCCAAGGATCTGTTGACTAAATTCAGTGGCCAGATACGCCCGGACGTTTGATGTTTTATGCGGAGAGGTCCCATTATGTTGAAACCACACCCGGCATGCATGTCGGAGATTCAGCGCTTCATACCAATCACGTACCGTGTTTTGTAGTAGATGCAGATAACGATCGTCCGTTAAGGTCCCATCGTAGAAGATCGGTCGAACAATCTGGGTTCCCCATATACCACACCACACGTGTGGTATTGTATGGGAAATGTGGAGTTTTTCCAGAGACCAGTGATGCACATTGTGCATGTTCAGAATGCCACCTCGTGCAAATATTGACTAATCTGTTTACATAATGTCTCAAAGGAACGACGGATTTTCCTCTAAGGTATTGAGCATGAAATTACAATAATCAAATCGTCGGGTGTGGTCACCCAGCATCAATGCTTGCACCAGTGTCGGATGGTATGGATACGCATCATGTGCATGTAACAAATGTCAGACATGCTGACCACATGCATCTCTTATTTCCGCCGTGCTCAGTTGTGGAATTAAAAGGGCGAATACCAGCACCTCCTCTGGTGTCACTCGAACATTACACCTTGCCCACTACTTGTTATGTGTGGTGGTGAAACAGAGGCCGTCTGTCTAAGATGGTACAATGCATCAGTTATAGTTTCATACGTTGGATGCAGATCCTGAGGAAAAAGTTCTGAACAAACACCTACAGCCTCTCTGGCATTCCTTTGACATTCACCAGAAATAAGTATTATTTCGGCATATTGCATGTATGCGTAACTTGCCATCGAGATTGCAGAGCTGAATAGCATATTCACTGCTAGATGGGTCGAGTTTCATCCCGAATGTGGTTCTGCGATATTATTGTAATTCGCATAATCCCAATTTTCATGCTCGTTATAGCTTGGCTTGTTGTTTGCATTTCGTTGCTATTTATCTAGTACTTAGTGAGTATGTTTATTTTCCGGATGTCGATTCTACCTACTTTGACGTTTGAATGTTGTTCGATCCATAAAGTAGTGTAGCACCTAAATAGCCGATCGTTACCTGCACCTGCTACAAAGCAAGGTTCGTGGCTGTCTATCCGATGTCGGGTTTGGGTCCAACATGATGGGGCCCCTCCGCATAAAACATCAAACGTCCGGGCGTATCTGGCCACCGAATTCGGTCGTAAGATCCTTGGATATAGTAGTCCGGTAGAGTGTCCACCGCGTTCACTGGAATTTACTCACATGGACTTCTGTCTCTGGGGTTACATCAAGAGATCTATGTGACTGAGCTTACATCTCTGGTAGATCTGGAGCAGCGCATCATCCTTTCTTGTCGCACAGTTACACCTGCTATGCTCCAACGTGTCCAGGACTCAGTACTGTCACGCATTCAGTTGTGCATTGCCGCCGATGGAGAACACTTTGAGCAGTATCTCTAGTGTTATATCTCAATCCAACAATAGTTGAGATCTGCGTTAATAGATGGCAGCACTACAAAATCTGTTTGTAAGGTATCGCATGTTACCAGAGTATTCCACGCAGTTGTAAGATATGATTTGTTCTGAGAGCGTCGTTTAGCAGCTGCTGTAAATAATGTAAATAAAAACTATAACTAATCTTATAGTTATGCTTTCTTCCTTAGTTAGGAATAATAATAAGAGCCTGAAGATAAAATCTTGTAGATTCCGGCGTTTGATGTATTCATTTTTTATAGTAGACCGTTTTCTGATATTATAATAAATTGATATTTATTTTTCTGTTTAATTTCAATATTCCCTTCTTTGCTTTGTATACAATCTCTAAAAGTCAGCTGAAATTTTTAAATGAAATAACCCTCTTTGCTGATTACCCGATTTGGCGATACCGGCTAAAGCTGGTTTCGCCATAAAAAGAACATTGCACCCTGATTTTGATCTCGAATTATTTTAATTCATCTTTTAACTAATCCCTCAATGAAAGACAAAATCATGTGCAAAAATCTCAAATTTTGAAGTTTAATAACTGTGTCAATTTTTTTGTAGTACAGATGTCAAAGTTTTTATGTTATATATGTTATGATATGTGTAAACTTTTACTAAATATAACTATAGGGACTAGGGGACCGTATAAAAAGTTAGATTTCGTAATTTTTATAAAATTCATTTTTCACCTTAAATAATACCACAACATGGATATTTACCTCATTTGAAACACTTTCGTAATTGGAACTATAAGCTTACGGCTAACGGTTGAGAAATTAAAGGTCGGCGATAGATAACATATTGCACCCCGTATATATATCACTGAAATCTATTTCTTACAAAATAAATTTAATTTTGCTATACATAGAGTAATATTTCAAAAGAGTTGTACGACACTCGAAATAGAAATCTGGTCCTGTTGCATTAAGAAATTTTCAAATATATGCTTTTGATGGAATTCACGTAATGGAATTTGAATGAAATTGGCACTTCGTCTTCTGTTGACATACCACCTTCTTTACATATGTCAAAATGCACAAGTAAAAGTGTAATATATGACAGAATCGAGATTTATTCAGACGTTGCTTACTGAATATTGAAGTAACGGAAAATATGA
Source organism: Maratus speciosus (assembly GCA_963932465.1). NCBI lineage: Eukaryota > Metazoa > Arthropoda > Arachnida > Araneae > Salticidae > Maratus > Maratus speciosus. Next base: position 584,741,136 of record OZ010786.1, on the reverse strand, counting down.
ATTAAGATTGAGATCTCTGGAGAAAAATGGTGATATCAATTTATTAACTATTCTTAATTTGTTCAGAAGCCAGATAAGTGTTTTACAAATGTTGAAGTGTTTTTTTTTTTAATGAAGTATATTATACCATAATATTAAAATATTTATTTGCTTAAAAGACGTTATAAAAACACATTAAAAGTAAATTAAAAACTCTTTATTTACATGTTTCAATTCATTTTCTGAGTCGTCGTCAGAATCTATAGTAGAAAATTACAAATGCATAATGAAAAATGGAAAAAAATTGTCGAAAATAAACAAATAATCATGTAACGTGCCCTATATTTTCGCGATTGCTCGTGTTCCCTCTATGTCGCGAAGCCGTAATTTTTCCAACCATTTAACCCATAAATTCTGGATACGAAAAGATAATGAATTGTTATGAACTCCTGAATCTCTTAAATAATTTTCAATGGACTCTCTTATGAATAATTGTAACTAAAAATTAGACCTGTAGCTGATTTTACTCTCGTTAAAAAGTATGTTAATGTTCTCTATTTGATTTAGCCGGGATAAAGCAGTATTACCTCTATTGTATTTATTAGGGAGGGAGGAATCAAAAATCATTATATAGATATAACCCAACGAAAATTCATTATCATATGTAAAGAATATATAGCGGGCATAAAGCGTTATCCAAAAAGCAGGAAACTTGGCATCTCTATATATGTAAAAAATGTTAATAAAAAGTTTTCTTAATACACTTTTTAATGATTTTTTTCTGAAGGAATTCAAGTATTACAAAAGATATTACAATTTGATACACTGCGTATTATATTTCATAATTATCAGCAAGTTTACAAAAATCTCCAAAATGCAAAATGTAAATTTAAATATGATATAAAAAATTTTTAATGTGCATAAATTTCTGTATTTCAATATAACTTTAGAAATATGAAGAATCAACCTGTCTGAATAAACACGTTTTTTAAAAAAAATATATATCAATATAATATACTCCTTACAAAATAAATTTAATTTTGGTGTACACAGAGTGATATTTCAAAAGAGTTGTAAGATTCTCGTGGAAATCAAACCCTTTTATATTAAGAAGTTTTCAAATATCTGCTTTCGAAGGAAAACACGCAATGGAATTTGAATGAAAATGACACTTCATCTTCTGACTTACTTCCTTCTTTACATATGTCAATATGCACTAGTAAAAGTGTTATATATGATTAAATCAAAATTTATTCAGTGTTACTGAATACTGAAATAATGGAAAATATGAATAAAGAATAATATCTCTATAGTAAAATAGGATTTCGATTTATTAGCTAATCCGAATATGTTGAGAACCCATATGAAAATATTTAATGCATCTGAAAACTACCAAATAGCGAATAATATGATGGAATGAAATAAGAATTTAGAAATTTACTGACATTACTATTCGGAAATAACCACTACTCATAAATTAAGAGCGCAGTATGTTCTGTGCAAACCTCCAAAACAGGTTCCCACTACCTGCGGCACTCAATAGTAAGCTTGCGATAAATTCCGAATATTTTTCTGTATTTAAAAAACAAAAAAAGAGTAATGAACAAAATAAGTTTAAAAAGGTTTTAAAAAAATTATTAATAGTATCAAAAATGAGAATTTAAATTCTATTTAAAATGCTGCTACTCGCTACAGCAGCAGAAAGCATTCGAATGTTTGAATGCAAGGACTTAGTATTGCCAATTTCTAAAATATCCAGTAAGGAGTGTTCTAATCTTTTACTTAACGTTTAAAAAACATATGTCTTGTTATCTAAATAGATGAATTTCAATAACGCGCCTCCAATTTTCCGCAAACCAACTAAAATCGCCGATTTTTTAGCAGCTGTTATTCCTCAACCAATCAAAGTAACAGCAAGCAGATGCACAAACAAAATGCGTGCTAGGTTATCAAGATGGTTGCTGGGTTGTGACGTCATTTGAAACTAATATATTGTCTTAAACGTCCTTTATTATTAAATATGTTTTCAAAGCATGTGTTTCACCTTCGTGCTAAAATTTAATGTTTAGTTGAAAAAAACAAGCACTCTTGAAACATTAAGCACTCATTTTTTTTTTTTTTTAATTTTATCCCATTTTACTTAATTATTTCTGCGAAAGTTTTATACAACCATGCTGTATAGCACCTCGGGGCCCAGGGTCAAGAAAACAGAGATGGGCACTGTCGGCCCAGATCCTTCATGGATTGTATAGCCACAGAGTTTAGTTTTAGTTTTTAGTTTTATACAACCAACCAACCGAAAACAAGTGGAAAGAAAGAAAGGTATTTTTGATGAGAGATGCCTTTATGAACCAACCAACCGAAAGTAAGCGGAGTGAAACAAGTAATATAAAAATTTTGTTTTTAAAGTCAATTCCTACTTAGGTCATCAAAGAAAAATTTAATATAATCCCTTAATCTAATATTAGCTTTTGTTGCATTAAAATATCTCAATTTGTCGATTTTCTATAACCAAGTAGGTTTACAATGGAAGTCTATGGGAATTTGGCGAAATATTAGAGATATCACCAAGTTGGCGTCACTTTAGGTGATATATCGCCAAGTTGGCGACAGACTTGGCGGTATTTGGCGACAGAACAGGGTCCCCCATATGGTTACACACCTTATAGATATGAAGATGCATTAAATGCTCCAATAACCAATGTCCGCCATTTTGTATCCCATGTAAAATTAAAATTAATTAATTAAAATTTAATTAATGAATTAATATTTGAAAAAACTGTATTAACATCAATTGTCATCCAGTACAAGTTTTAAAAAATTTATTTAAACTTGGTAGGATGAATAATAAGTATTTTATTACCGATTGAAAATTTGAACAAGATAAATAAATAAATAAATAAATAAATAAATATAGGGAGAGTGTGAACTAATAGTAGGAATTGAAAAAAGTGTACTTTTGATGAGAGTGAGTTCCGAATTTTAATTAATTACTCTGCTAATAATTAGAATTTTTAAATTCTGAATCTCAGGTACATCAAGAGACACTTTGGGCTAGCATCACAAAAAGTTTGAGCCTCGTAAGTTCCGTAGTTTTTGCTAGCCATTTCAGACAGACAGACACACAGGCAGACAGATAGATACTTTGTTTTATTAGTATAGATTCCTAATTTGTTCAAACCCACATTAAAATTTTACAAATGTTAGAGTGTATTCCACCTAAAATCCAATATAAAAAAAGAAAACAACAGATTATCTGAAAACTTGTCAATGTAAAATGATCTGATATTCATTTCCAGCATTTTACAATTCTGTTGAAACATATGAAATATTTGAAAAACATTTTTCAGAACTTTTACAAATGTTAAACAGTATTTCATTTCAAATGGAACATACTATATTAAAATTTAATTTTTTGAATATTTTTTAAATCCAATATTTATAAAAATATATTAATAAAAAAGTCTTCTTAATACACTTATTAATATTTTTTTTGAAGGCAATTCAGTTATTACAGAAGATATTACAGTCTGATACACTGCGTTTTATATTTGATAATTATCTGTGAATTTTCAAAATACTTCAAAATACAAATTGTATACTTAAATATAATATTAAAAAGAGAATTTTATGTTTAGGAATTTGTGTATTTCAATACATGTTACAGAACATGGAGAAATAACCTGTCTGAATATGCATGTTTATATATATATATATATATATATATATGTATGTATATATATATTATATTATATATATATATATTATATTATATATATATATTATATATTATATATATATATATATATATATATATATCAATGAACTCTATTCCTTACAAAATAAATTTAATTTTCCAATACATAAAGTGATATTTCAAAAGAACTGTAAGATACTCGAAATAGAAATCAGGTCCTTTTATATTAAGAAGTTTTCAAATATGTGCTTTTGAAGGAATTCGCTTAATGGAATTTGAATGAAAATTACTCATCATCTTCTATTGACTTACTTAATTCTCATATGTCAATATGCCCTAGTAAAAGTATTATATATGACGGAATCAAAATTTATTCAGTGTTACTTACTGAATACTGAAGTAATGGAAAAATATGAATAAAGAATAAGATCTCTATTGAAAAATAGTAATTTTATTTTATTAACTATTCCTAACATGTTAAACATTCATATCAAATTTTTACAAATTTTAAAGTGTATTACATTTAAAATGCAATTTACTAAACTAATTCTTTTCTTTTAAATTTAACAAATCTTTAATGTAATAAGAAACTTTCTGGATACAGTTATGACAGTTATTCAATTGGAAAAATAAATACGTATATATACTGTTAATGGCATTTAAAATCACTGTCTTTTAACGTAAACATCATATTTTCACTAAAAATTCCAAATTTTCCTATAATAAACGGATAGTTTCCTTTTCTCCCTAACTAGTTGAATATTAAAAACGGAAATGTTTATTTCCAAGATGAAAATAGACAAACGGAATGGAAAGACAAATGGAGATGTTTCTTTTTAATTTAGAGAAAACGGAAAATTTCCAGTTACATTTTTACTTTCTTCTATCTTTACAAGAAGAAAGTATTGGATTCATGAAAATTTTCGAATTCTGGTTTTCGACGGATTTACACGTTTTAGGGGTCAGAGATTCCAAAAAACATGTTTTTACAAAATGTCCGTCTGTGACTCTGTGAGTCTGTCTGTCTGTCTGTCTGTGTGTATGTGACACAAATTTTGTGGGCGCTCTATCTCAAGAACCAATGCACGGAATTTAATAAAAATTCATATTCAGTGAGTCCTTAATACAAATTGATGCTGATTAGTTTTTGGTGTAAATCGCTTAACAGGTGGCGCTGCTATGCTGCATTTTTCACGATTTTCGCAATACCTCTATCTCAAGAACTAATGCACGGATTTTGATCAAACTTCAGATTTAGTTAGTCCTTGATATGAATTGATGCTGATTACGTTTCGGTGTAAATCGCCCAACAGGTGGCGCTGTTATGATGAATTTTGTAGGATTTACACGATTTCCCCAATAGCTCTATCTTAAGAACTAACGCACGGATTTTCATCAAACTTCCGATTCAGTTAGTCCTTGATATGACTTGCTACTGATTATGTGTTGGTGTAAATCGCCCAGCAGGTCGCGCTTCTGTGCTACCTTTTTCACGATTGCCTCAATAGCTCTATCTATAGAACTAATGGACGAACTTTCATCTAACGTCAGATTTAGTTGTATGTTGGCACAAGTTGTTGTTAATTAGGTTTTGGTGTTAATCACCCAATAGGTGGCGCTGCTATGCAGGAATTTTCACGATTTTCGCTATAGCTCTATCTCAAAAACTAATGCACGGATTTCCTCCAAACTTCAGATTCAGTCAGACGCTGACATAAATTGTTGCTGATTAGGATTTGGTATAAATCATCTAATAGATGGCGCTGCTATGCAGCATTTTGCTGGATTTAGACGATTTCAGCTATAGTCATATCTCAAGAACTAATGCACGGAATTTCATATCTTTAGAATCCTCATGAGATGCATAGATTGCCATTTAATTTTGGCAGTGTGATAGCGAATTTTGAAGTATTAACATGTATGAGATAGAAGAAAGTTTTGGGATTGGTACATCCGACTAGTTTTTAATTGAAGTTGTGGCCTGTTACGAAGTCCATGGAATTTTGATATAGTGAACAGAGCTTTCATCTTCTAATGCAGTGGTTCCGAGCCTTTTATTGGCCACGCCCCACCAAAGCATTTGTAAAGTCACTATGTCCCCCCACCCCTTAATCTGTAAATTATGTCTCTTATTATTTGAAAAGTGAACTCTATTTGCACGGTGAATGCGCAATAGAACTTTAACAATTATTCATTTCACATTTTTAACTTATCAAAATGGTGAATCTTTTGTCTCAAATGTGTTTTTAATATCATTTTATAAATGCAGTGAAGTTATAAATCCTCACCTTTGTGCCAAAAATTGTTTTGTTGTACTTTCCCAACTTATCTCAATGTTAAAGTTTACAAAATATCTTGAAGAGAGACTTACGTTTAATTTTAAAATTGATAACATTCGCGCATTTTATAATTTATCTTTCTAACTTATTAAGAGTTGGTGGAAAGGCTTTGGAGACTACATTTTCTGTCTGTGGATAACACAAGTAGCATTTCAAGATTCTCATTTTTATTAAATTTAAGTAGCCATTATTCACTGTTGCAACACATTTTCTCTCTTTTCCATTTTCGAAAATCGTTAATTGTCTCCCATCTATTATCTGATTTTAAATTTTAAAATGTACATGTGATTATGTGAATTTATTTACTGCATAGGATGCCTGCATTAAAGCCACATTTATTTACTAAATAGTATCTACCCATTTCCTTTGCTAATGCTATTTAAGTTTTATGAAGTTAATATAATCTCGTTCAGATTTCATATTATTTTTTAGGTTAAATATGTTCTAGACAGTTAAATTTATATACTACAGTATACTTTTAAGTAGTTTCACGGGTAAAAGGTTCTTTGTGTGACATACATCACAGCGAATAGACGTAAAAAACTCATTAAATAAATAATCGAAAGCGCTACAAAAAAATTGTAAAACATAGTTTCAGAAAAAGAATAATGAGTTTTTAATAATATAAAAAGATGTCAAACTATTTTATGAGACTATTTATAATATTATTCTGGTGTTAAATCTATTTTTAACTTTTGATTGGGAAGACTTTTAAAATTCAATTTAAAAAAAATTATTTTTAAATTTTGCTTGTATTCCATTTTTTATAAGTCTACAAGATTACTTTTTCCAAAAAAGAAAAAAACAACAAAAGGAACTGATAGCAAATGAATGAGTAAAAAATTTGTAATTGCCTCCCTGGAAAGGCAAATTGCCCCCTGGTGAGGCGTACGCCCCACGTTGGGAACCACTGTTCTAATGGAAAGTACCGATGCTCAAATCTGGCGTAAGGCAGGGAGATAAAAATTAATAATTTTATATCCAATAAAAATACTTATTCCGTATAAATATTTTTCAGTATATATATAATTATTATTTATATACATTTTTAATATACCGCTATTAATACTTACATTTGTTTCTAAAAACAGAAATTTATCGCCTTGCGCAGCAAAAAATGTCGATCTAGAAAACGGGAAGTACCAAAATAGAAATTTTGTGAAAAAAGGGAGAATGTATGGCAACTTTACTTGCAGTAAATTTTTCGTTTTATTCTGATTTTTTTTCTTTTGCAGCGTTTGTTAATGTAATTTATTCTTTTCGAAAAAATAATTAATTTTGTATACTGCGTGGAACATTTGAAAATACCTTTGAATGAACAAAAAACAAGTTTTAAAAATAAAAAAGTCAAAATTAAAGAAATGAAAAAGCTTGAAAGTGACTAAAAATGGTGTGATATCAATTTTACAAGCTTATATTTTAGTATTTATTTACATTTTCTATTATCTTAGTTTCTATATATAAATAACTAAAGTGCCTACACATGATATAGTGATAGAAATGCAACTCTCCGATACTAAATATGTGATAATAATTTTCGGAAAATTGAAATATATACATATGGTTGGCTTGGCGTACAAATTTAAATATTTTACATAACGTGCCAGTGTTCATATGCAACAAGGAATTCAGGAAATTTTGGATATTTTAACACCACTTATTTCGTAAAGAACTGGGCGCTATATCTGTATATGGTATTATTTGTTTTCATCCGACAAGGCATGTATTTTTTTACGAAATTCCTGGTAAAAGATGCTTGAAAGCCCTAGAAGGGTAAGAACCCTGCTGTCTAAGCACTCAAAACGTAAAAATCGAGACTGCTGTTATTCAAATAAATATTTTGAGGTTTTGTAGTAATTTTTTCATGATGGCCATTAAGCCCAAAATGCACGTTCTCCGGCCATACGCTTTCAAACGCAAAAATAAATGGACTTTTAAGTTATCAAGTTGGCTGTTTAAAAAGAAAATTTTCAGTCGATTTACACTTATTCCAGCGCCTTCTAAAAGGTGCCAAAAAAAAAATAGTTTTCTTAAGAGCATTTTTTACAGCGTCTGTACTGTCCCCGAAATTTACACAGCATTATCTAAATATTTTCTTTGACTTCTTTAATCTGAGAAAAATAAGGCAGAGAAATACAGTAATCCCTTAACATTCACGGATTTAACATTCGCCAGTTTTGATTATTCGCGAAATAAAAAGTGAAGACTATTTTAACATTCGCGAATACTGAACTTGGTTATTCGGGAATTTTGTTTCATAAGGAATTTCTTTTTTTGCAATGTAAAATCGCTTTATTTTACCAATTAAATAAAACTATTTGATATTAGAGCTGCATTGTACTGTATAGCCTAAGTTCCGAGAACTTCAACCGTTATATTGAGGCCAAACATGGGTAATTCCAAGTAATTCCAAGAAACCCAAAACATAAATTGATGCTAAAACTGAAAAAATACTAAGTTTTTTAAAATTCAAAATTTTTGTTGTAACTGAAAAACTTTCTGCAAACTTTGTACGGGAAATTTAAAACTTCAACATCAACTTCATTAGAAAGCAATATAATGCGTTCCTTAACTGGAGAGGAGTCTGAAAGTTATAAGGAAAGAAAGAAACCACAACTTTTCCTTATATGGAAATTCATTAACAAATGACCTGTTCTTTCAAACAATCGTATATCAATAAATTTTTTCAGCTATCAACTAGCTACTAAACTTTGAACAATATGTTTATAATTATTCCCATTTATTTACAACATGCATTTTGTAATGATTAATAAATATATTTTTACGTTTCAATTGCTTTTTTCCATTAAGGTGGTTCCCCCGTGTGACGGCCTGTATTTTAAGCATTTTTTGGGATTTTTTTTTGACGACAAATGAAAAAAATAGAACTTTGAGTTTTTTTATTATACATTTATTGCTATTTCAAGAATATGTAGAACAAATTTCAAGCAAAAATCTTTATTAGAAGGTAAGTTACACCACGCTCACACTGTAAAAAAAAAAAAAAAAATGGTAACGTTCCATGTAAGATCCAGGAACGTTTCGCCTTTTCTCAGGTTTTCAGAATAATTTAGCTCTTTCCTGTGAAATTCTGGTTTTCTTATCTTTTGTTCCTGAACAAAAGTTGGAAACAGCAAAACGCTGCGGCCGCCATTTATTATTTTTTTGCTTTAATCCGTTGCTCGCGCGCGAGTGTCGAAAACGAATTCCTTAAATGAATGTAAAAAAATCAATATGGAATGCAAATAAATCAATAGACGACATAATCCTTTACGTCTCTATTGAAAGACAATTCAGATGAAAATACAATACCTCTGTGACATCGCTAAGAGATTATCTCTCGTACTTGTCTGTGGAATGTTTAACGAGCAGACCGTGTAAAAAAAATACACCTATTATTTGGATCTCCATTAACCAGGGGACCATCAAACATGATTCTCACCGATTTTGATTAATTTAAAGTATGTTTTAGAGTTCTTATCTCTAATTATTCTTGTGAAAGGATTTCTTCAAATGGGCCTTAGATTTTCAGAAATTAGATTCCGAGGTTTAGCATACGTTTCAAATACCCATTAGTTTGCAGCTCTTAACGTGTCTTTCGTGGTGTGGACGCAGAAAGCTCGCACGCCACCCGTACGGCCCGAGTTCGATGCTACCTCTTGACTTTTATTTTTCTTTTTTAATTAATTTTATATTTTAACACTTTATTACAATTTGATTTAAATTTGATATATATTTGACACTTTGACTTGCTACAAATTTGATTTTTTTTTCGGAAAAAATATACAATTAAGTTTAGGTTTTTTTTTTTTTTTATGAAAATTTATATGTATTTTATCTAACTTGTAAACTAACATAATTACTGACAAAAATCCAAAATATTTTATGTCTAGATTTTTTTTCTAATTATTATTTACATTTATATATTTTTATATTTTAAGCAAAGTTCAGAAACAATATATCATATATATATTTACTTTATTGAATTTTAACTGAAAATTTATTTTTTCGTGTAAATTATAAATACTAATTTTGATGTCAATTTCAAAATATTTTTTCATTCTAACAAATAATTATAATAAAGCGAAAATTGTCAACTGGAAATGTAAAAATCGTCTGCGGATCCCGCATGCTGTGAAATGTCAGTAATGTTTTGCTGTCAACAGAAATATTCCTGGTATTTCGCAGGAAACTTACTGGCATTTCTGTAGAAAGTTTTTAACATATACAGTAAAGTTCCAGTCATTTTCAAGAAATGTTTCTTGGAAATAATGGGCAACTCAGCTGCCCATTTTTTCCCAGGAACGTTGCGGAATTTTTTTTTACAGTGCAAGACATCTGCCTCCAAAAAAAGACGCTCACTTCCTCCACGATTTCGGCTGATTGGCTTATCTGAAAAAAATAAAATAAAATAAATAAATAAAAATAAAAAACGGAGTTTCAATCTATAAGCCTAAATGCATCGAGTGAAATACAATCATTTGAAAATATTGAAAATTGGATTTTTTGGCAGACTTTTGAAAAAAAAAAAAAATCAAATTTCATGATATTTTTTATTTTTTCAAAAAAAAAAAAATAGAAATATTCGGAATTTTCTTATGATCCTAGTTCACTCCGTGCGTCTACATGTGCTGAGTCTATACTATAAATTTCAAGTCAATCGGTCAAACCGTTCTTGAGATATGATGGAGGAAAATTTGAAAAACAACGTTTTGATAAAAACTCATTTAAAGTTTCAAACACGGTTAAAACGATGAAAATTTCAACTTACCACAATCGACGATACTTGGTCCGTAGAGCATTCCTTCCTCTTTCTCTTGGACAACTTTCAATGCGGATAGCTCTGGTCTTGCTTCCATTTTGGCATTTTTCGCGACACAACTCGTACGCCGTTCGGAGCGAACCTATCACACGGGGGAACCACCTTAGTCAAGTCAAATCAACACTGAGCTTACAATAGCAGTAGCCTACAGATAGTTAATACCTCTCCTCTAAAGCTCCAATGAATTATGAAGCAGAACATAACATTAAAGAAAATCTTAAAGTCGAAACACTTTTTTATGCGCGGGGTCTCAACATTCGCAATTCTGACAATTGCTGAGGCTTCCGCAAACGTAACCCGCGAATATTAAGGGATTACTATACATTTAGAAATTATTACAATGTAAAATCAAGGTGCCGTTACAAAAACTGAATGAAAATCGCCTATGCCAGCAAAGCCTTTTTGGGTGACTGCATAAAACTTGTATTCAATGCGCGGTGCATATTCTTTGAATGAAATATGGCTCTTTGTGAACAAGATCTTAGAAAAAAATATCAGGTATTTAAAAAAATAATAATTTCAAAATTGGGCATGAAAAAGGCCATAATTTTTATTCCCTGACTGTTCCGCAATGCTACGAGATTTGCTGTATGTAACTGTTTAGCGATGATGCGCAGAAATAATTCGGAGTGTACAAAGATTTTGAAAGACCAAGAATATTTTTTTTTTAATTTATGATTTATTTTATTTTTTGATTAGCGTCATTAGCGGAAATTTCTGATTATAAATAAAGAATCTATTACAAAATTTCCTACAAACCATCTGATAACAATTCGTTTAAATTCAATTCATTTTGTGGCAATATTTTTTATTTGTTTGAAATTTCACGTTAATAATTTAAAATTTACTTTGAAAACCATTAGCGGTCATTAGCGGATAAATTTCTGTTTTTAAATAAAGAATCAATTTTGAAACCTACTACAAACGATTTGATAACTATTTGTTAAAATCCAATTAATTTTGTGGCAGTAGTCTTTATTTGTTCGAAAATTTCCGTTAATATTTTAACATTTACTTAATAAACCATTAGCGGTGATTAGCGGATAAATTTCTGTTTTAAATAAAGAATCTATTTCAAAACCTCCAACAAACGATCTGATAACAATTCGTTTAAATTCAATTCACTTTGTGGCAATATTCTTCCTTTGTTTGAAATTTTCTGTTAATATTTTAACATTTTATAAACCATTAGCGGATAAATTTCTGTTTTTAAATAAAGAATCTATTTCGAAACCTCCTAGAAACGATCTGACAGCAATTCGTTTAAATTCAATTAATTTTGTGGCAATATTCTTTATTTATTTAAATTCAATGTTAATATTTTAACATTTATTTTATAAACCATTAGTGGTCATTAGCGGATAAATTTCTGTTTCTAAATTAAGAATCTATTTGAAAACCTCCAACAAAAGATCTGATAACAACTCGTTTAAATTCAATTCATTTTGTGAAAATATTATTTATTTGTTTGAAATTTTCCGTTAATATTTTAGCATTTATTTTATAAAACATTAACGGTCATTGGCGGATAAATTTCTATTTTTAAATAAAAAATCTATTTCGAAACCTCCTACAAACTATCTGATAACAATTCGTTTAAATCCAATTGATGTTATGGCAATATTCTTTATTTCTTTGAAATTTTCCGTTAATCATTAAAAATTAATTTTGAAAACCATTGGCGTTCTTTAGTGGATAAATTTCTGTTTTTTTAAAACAGAATCTATTTCAAAACCTCCTACAAATGATATGATAACAATTTGTTTAAATTCAATTAATTTTGTGGCACTATTCGTTATTTATTTGAAGTTTTTCGTTAATATTTTAACATTTATTTTATAAACCATTAGCGGTCATTAGCGGATAAATTTTTGTTTTTAAATAAAGAATCTATTTCAAAACCTCCTACAAACGATCAGATAACAATTCTTTTAAATCCAATTCATTTTGTGGCAATATTCTGTATTTCTTTAAAAATTTCCGTTAATATTTTAACATTAATCTTGTAAACCATTAGCGGTCATCAACGGATAAATTTCTGTTTTCATATAATCTAATTTAAAATTTCCTACAAACGATCAGATAACAATTCGTTTAAATTCAATTAATTTTGTGGCAATATTCTTTATTTGTTTGAAATTTTCCGTTAATATTTTAACGTTTATTTTATAAACCATTAGCGGTCATTATCGGATAAATTTCTATTTTTAAAGAAAGAATCTATTTCAAATCCTCCTACAAACGATCTGATAACATTTCGTTTAAATTCAATTCATTTTGTGGCAATATTCTTCATTTGTTTGAAATTTTCTGTTAATATTTTAACATTTATTTTATAAACCATTAGCGGATAAATTTCTGTTTTTTAAATAAAGAATCTATTTCGAAACATCCTAGAAACGATCTGATAGCAATTCGTTTAAATTCAATTCATTTTGTGGCAATAATCTGTATTTGTTTAAAATTTTCCGTTGATATTTTAACAATAATTTTGTAAACCATTAGCAGTCATTAGCGGATAAATTTCTGTCTTTAAATAAAGAATCTATTTCAAAACCTCCTACAAACGATCTGATAACAATTCGTTTAAATTCAATTCATTTTGTGGCAATAATCTGTATTTGTTTAAAATTTTCCGTTGATATTTTAACAATAATTTTGTAAATCATTAGCAGTCATTAGCGGATAAATTTCTGTTTTTATATAAATAATCTATTTGAAAACCTCCTAAAAACGACCTGATAACAATTCGTTTAAATTCCATTCATTTTGTGGCAAATTCTGCATTTGTTTGAAATTTTCCGTTAATATTTTAACATTTATTTTATAAACCATTAGCGGTCATTAGCGGATAAATTTCTGTTTTTAAATATAGAATCTACAGTGAAATAAGTTTAACATGAAACTGAGGGGATCGAAAAAATTTTTCGTGTTAAAAGAATTTCGCGTTAAAAGATTCTTAAAAAAAAAAAAAAAAACTCACAAAGATTTTCGACGCCATCAAATTTATTTTTGATTTCTTGTTAAACTACCAATTCAATTAATTTTGTGGCAATATTCTTTATTTGTTTGAATTTTTCCGTTAATATTTTAACATTTATTTTATAAACCACTGACGGTCATTAGCGGATAAATTTCAGTTTTTAAATAAATAATCTACACTGTAAAAAAATATGACCAGTTTTTCTGTAGGAATCGGAAAAATAGTTGCCCTTATCGTACCGGAAAGTTTCCCTACTCAGCTCGGGATAAAATCCATAAAATACCATTTTATTGACTATTTCCTTTTTTTTACAGATTTTACTTCGAGCTGGGTCGGAAAATTTTCCGGTACGATAAGGGCAACTATTTTTTCGATTCCTACAGGAAAACTGGTCGGATTTTTTTACAGTGTATTTCAAAACCTGCTACAAACGATCTGATAACAATTCGTTTAAATTCAATTCATTTTGTGGCAATACTCTGTATACCAGTAAGTTGCAACCATTAGAATAAAAATCAAATATACAAAATATTGTTTTGGTGGAAAAAATCAGATATATTTTTTTTGTTAAGTGTCTTTTTCAACATTCTTAGATCTAACTTCCTTGAACGAAATAAGTTAAGCTGTCTCTAAATCTTCCTTCTTAGCAGTTCTCATATGTTTTCTCTCAGGTTTAAACATACTGCGCTCAAACATTAACGTAATGCGTTCACTGTTTTTTATCATTGTTGATAATGTGTAATTGGTAAAGCAAAACTCTTTGCATATTTATGTTTTCGTCCTTCGTTTCATCAACTGCATTAAGCAGCTTCATCTTCATTTGAAACGATATAGCAGATTGTTTTCGTACCGATTTCTGAGCTCACTGTGCTCATAAAACATAAGTTAATTTACAAAAAACTTGAAATTATCTGATTTTCAACAAAATTTCAGTGGTTTTAACTCAAAATTCACCAATTTGAACTTAACACGTTCACGCCGGCGCGGTGGGTCACACTCGACTGTCTCAGAGTTGTCAAATCTCCGGCTTTTTGCACACCACTGTTATTTTAGAGAAAATGTTGTTCCTTTAAATCGCCCGATTGCTCTAATTAAATTTTCTGTATTAAAATACTGGTATCCAAAAGGCGGGAGACTTGCCAGCTCTGAGACAGTCGAGTGTGACCCACCGCGCCGTGTTAAACTAACTAGCTCGAAAGCGAATTTTTTTCGGCTTAAACGATTTTTGTTTCGTGTTAAAAGACCAAAAATGTATTAAATTGCATCGTACACTGTAAAAAAAATTCTGCCAGTTTTCCGGTAGGAATCGGAAAAATAGTTGCCCTTATCATACAGGAATAATTTCCGACCCAGCTCGGAATAAAATCCTTAAAAATAAGGAAATCGTCAGTAAAATGTTTTTTTACGGAATTTATTCCGATTTTACGGATTTATTCCGAGCTGGGTTGGAAATTATTCCGGTACGATAAGGGCAACTAATTTTCCGATTTCTACCGGAAAACTGGCATTATTTTTTTTACTGTCCAAGCCGCTATATCATTTCGTGTAAACCGATTTTTCGAGTTAAGCGTTTTCGTGTTAAACGTATTTCACTGTATTTCGAAACCTCCTACAAACGATCTGATAACAATTCGTTTGAATTCAATTAATTTTGTGGCAATATTCTTTATTTGTTTGAAATTTTCCGTTAATATTTTAACATTTATTTTATAAACCATTAGCGGTCATTATCGGATGAATTTCTATTTTTAACGAAAGAATCTATTTCAAAACCTCCTACAAACGATCTGATAACAATTCCTTTAAATTCAATTCATTTTGTGCAATATTCTGTATTTGTTTGAAATTTTCTGTTAATATTTTAACATTTATTTTATAAACCATTAGCGGTCATTAACGGATAAATTTCTGTTTTCATATAATCTATACCTCTTACAAATGATCTGATAACAATACGTTTAAATTCAATTAATTTGTGGCAATATTCTTTATCTGTTGGAATTTTTCCGTTAATATTTCAACATTTATTTTATAAACCATTAGCGGTCATTAGCGGATAAATTTCTGTCTTTAAATAAAGAATCTATTTCTAAACCTCCTACAAACGATCTGATGACAATTCGTTTAAATTCAACTCATTTTGTTGCAATAACCTGTATTTGTTTAAAATTTTCCGTTGATATTTTAACAATAATTTTGTAAACCATTAGCAGTCATTAGCGGATAAATTTCTATTTTTAAATAAAGAATCTATATCAGAATCTTCTACAAACGATCTAATAACAATTCGTTTAAATTCCATTCATTTTGTGGGAATATTCTGTATATGTTTGAAATTTCACGTTAATATTTTAACATTTACTTTATAAACCATTAGTGGTCATAAGCGGATACATTTCTGTTTTTAAATAAGCAATCTATTCCGACACCTCCAAGAAACGATCTGATAACAATTCGTTAAAATTCTATTCATTTTCTAGCAATATTCTTTATTTGTTTGAAATTTCACGTTAATAATTTAACATTTATTTTATAAACTTTGATCATGCTGTATGTTTTTTCATACTTGTTTGTTCATAGCAAGTCTATTGAAATGAATATTGAATAACGTATTTTTGAATTGTTAAAAAAAAAAAAAAGATTTGTTTTGATTTTGAGACATTTAGCCTTAATCGAATATTTAACGTTAAAACTACTAAAAAGAAGAACTTTGTATACAAAAGTTAGATTGTATTTTCTTATAAACATTTGTTTTCGACAAGCAAATATATCTTTGTGATTAATGTGGAATGTACACTAATAAAAGCTCTCGTATACTGGCTGCAATCGACATAAGATTTGTTTCTTTAACTTAATGTTTCAATAGCATAGTTAAAGGATTATTATTTGAATATGTTATACCAATTGCTATATGTTTGTAAGATAACATAGGGGAGACTGGGGAGGGTTGACACATTTTTTACAAAATTATTTTTATTTTTTTTTTAAATATTGAACTTATAATAAAGTTTCATATATTATTTTATTTGTTACACAATCAGTTATCAAAATTGTGAAATGAGTGTGCTATATAAATGTCTTCAAAAAGGATTGATTTTGACCGTGAGAAAATAATGACTCCTGATATATGGGAGGCTTGACACACTTTATTTTATATTGAAATACTTGTTAAGGGAAATAAAACCAATTTTAAAAAAGGCAGAATAACTTTATGCTACACGGTTCAATTATTATTTAAAAATATTTGGGAAAATGTGACATATAAAAAACCCTACTTAGACGGAATTCAAGACGCAGGAAGAGAAAAATTCCGTTTTAAACACACTTTTTTTTCCTTTTTTTTACACTCGTCTTGGCAACACTTGCAGCCACTTAGTTTGGCTTCATATCATTGTGTTCATCTTGTGAAATTTGTCTACATACGTTCCTAAAGTGTTTTGATCAATATGTTATGTTCTTTTGCAGAAGAATGAGCAGCTAGCATTTCTTAGGCTGCTGCTTTCATCCTTTTAAGCCTTTTTCATTATTTATATTTCTACTATGGGTACTATTTAAATGAGATAAATGTTCCTATCACCTGTCCAATTTATATTTCATTTATTTTTCTTGCTGGTTATCGAAATTTTTCTGATCTGCAATTAATCAGGTTTAAGCATTTTCCTTTTTATCAATCCATTTTACTGTAGCTTTACAGAATAAATTTATATTATTTTAGAAATATAAACATTAATCCTTCATTATATACAGTGTGTAAAAAAATATATTTCCATTAACACTTAATTAAGGAACTCTGATCATGTGGTCAACCCTCCCCACATAGCCCGTTTTTAAAGTACAGAACATAGTTATGTTTAGCCTAATTTACTGTAAATCTTTATGCCTGAAATGAAAGCTCAAAATTTCTATATTACTTAAAACCTACTTACATAAATATTTATTATAGGGTAATTCCGGGATTTATGCCGCACATTTTTTTGAATTTGTTTATAAAGTTCCATGGTGGACATAAAATTAAAAAAATCATGCTGTGCTATTTAATGTTAAATATACAACGCGTGTACTACGACAAAAAAATTCAAAACAAATCATTAATATTTTTTAACAATTTTTTCTACACATTACACTGCGGCGCGTCACCCGTACATTCAGGCTGAGACGCCGCACTTGTGCGGTAGTTATGCCGCTCTTGTAATAAGAACAGAATGAAATTATAAATAAAAAAATATATTCATATCTGAACTATAATTAACGATGTAATAACAAAATGAAACTAAAAGAGTACAATGAAACGTATTAGTAGATTCAAATTAATAATTGTTGCCTACTTTCACTATAAAAATTATCGACTTATTTTTTCTACATTAAATTTTAATTGTTATTTCAGCAACAACATAACATCAATGTATTAGAAAGGGTAAATAAAAAAAGTAAAATTGTGTCTACATAATTTATTTGTTAACCCTTTCGGGACCGGTGGCTTTTACACAAATTTTATTCGGTTGGTACTACTTTTTTAAAAGAAGTTACCTTAACTTAAATAATCATGAAAATGCTCTAATTAAACAAAGCAAATATTACTTTTCTTTTTTACTGGTGCCAGAAACAAACTTTGTAAGCTCTTTATGAAGGTGCTTATATGCACCTATGGTCCCGAATGGGTTAAGAGACCTGTTTTTTTTCTACTACAATCTACAGAAAAAGTGTCAAAAAAGTACAGTCTTTATGTAACTACATTTAAACACATGATGCAACGAAGCCAATTGCACTTCCTCTTTTTTGGAGAAGTTTGCAAAGAAAGTCTGAGTTACGTGTAATCCAATTTTCATTATTATTATCTTGAATTGCATCTTTCTTGCACTTCCTTCTTTTTATTTTCCCCTTTTTCTCCTTTGGTTTTAGTAAACTTGATAACATGCCAAACATGGTTAGTCCGTGCAATAAGAAAATGAAAAGTTAATAACACTTAATCATCCCTTACACAAGAAACTGCGGCATACATACCGGAATAGCATTGCGGCACGTAACCCATTTTGCATGGTGCAGATGTCGGCCACCACAGTTACCTGCTAAGGGAAATGGCGTAACCATACACACAGTACTCTATACAAACGCTACACTTAGTTTTGACTTCGAAATCATGCATGAATTTAGTAATTAGTGTATGAAAAGTGTTTAAACATAACGTGTTCAAAAGTTTGGAGAGTGAAATCATGCACTTACGTCAAATTAAGGATTGTACTTCTACAAGTAAATATCAAAATGGGATTCACGCTCTACACTGGTTAAAGAAATGTCATTGCGCACCTATACTGTGCGTTTGACGACCATCTATCGATAATTACAAGAAATACAAGGGGTGCGGCATCTATCCCGTATGCGACGAATCTCCCGGAGTTACCATATATTTTATCTCAGAAAATCTTACAAACTCTTTCTAAAAAATACACTCTTTATGCTGAAAACTCTACACAATTGATTTTCCACACCTGTTTTAATTCTCTTCATGAAACAATGACTATTGATTGAGTATTTCAGTAGCTTTGGTTGCCACCTATTGTCAAAACTCTGAAATTCTTTTAAATATGAAAACTGAAGGGTGGGTCAAGCCTTCGGGATGGTCAACCCTGCTCGGTCTCTCTATAGTATATTACATGTTTCACCAATACGTGAATTTAGAATATTTATTTTCATTCATAACCAATGAATGGCCTTAATAAAAAATTAATTAACCACTATTACACCATATTCCTCTCTTCTATCCAAAACAACGTAAAAATATACTTGTAGAAATAGCTTGTAAAGATATACAACGTAGAAATACTACATATATATACATACATCATAACTACCGGGTGTCCCAAAAAGGACTGACTGATTTTAAAATTCAATAACTTCCAAACGGTGACAGATATTAAAAAAATTCTTGCAGGAGGGTTATGCATAAAGTCAAAAGTTTTTTTACAGTGATTTTAGATTTTAGTTCGAATTACAAACAATAGATGGCGCTGCGATCAGTAGAGGCTAAATTCAGGCTCGATTTTTGGTACTTCGTGGCCCGGATAATACATTTCCATCTCCTTTTTCTGCATGGGACAACAGAAAGGACCAAAAATCGAGCCTGTATTTAGCGACTATTGCTTACAGCGCCATCTATTGTTTGTAATTCGAACTAAAATTGAAAATCACTGTAATAAAACTTTTGACTTTATGCATAACCCCCCTGCAAGAATTTTTTTAATATCTGCCACCGTTTGGAAGTTATTGAATTTTAAAATCAGTCAGTCCTTTTTGGGACACCCGGTATCAACTGGTACGACTTTTAATCACCAGTATTTATGTAGAGAAATCTTCTGCATGTTCGGAACAATCAAAACCGCTGTAAATGAAATTAATGATAATAATAATTAATAACAAACGGACAACTGAAGAGCTGAAAAAGAATACATTTTGGAATCGTTATATTAATAAAAGTAATAATATATATATCGCATTTTATTAAAAGTCATATGAAAAAAAAAAAATAGTAAATAAAGTTTCAAAATATAAAATAGAAAACTGAAACACATAAAAGCATATAAATTTAATAAATTATTTTCTATAATACTTCTATTAGTTTTATTTCTATACAATAAAATAGGTTTCATATAAATAATAAATTGTTTTTATGCTTTATATCAGAAATAATTTAGTTAATGAAATGGGCATTTATATAATAATACATCATCAATTACTAATATTCTGTATCTGCAAGCTTCCATTTCTATATTGTCACGAGTTATCCGCTCTTTATAATCAGATGTAGTCCTTTTTTTAATATGTGCTTGAAAATACAAATTTCTACATATTTCTATAAATTTATATAGCTTTTTCTATGATCCATAAGGAATTCACTAATAATTCATATATTTCGGAGATACCTATTGGGGTATTTTTCAATATTTGAACGCGTGTAGTATTTACTTTAGATAGTTCAAATATTTTTATTTTAAAGATGTTTAACTCCTTGAGGGGCGCCGGTGTATATTATATACCACCTACGATTAATGAAGTTTTACACCAGAAAAATTTTATTAAATTTTACTTTTCTAACTTTGGTGGAAAAGAGCCGTAAAATTGCTTTTACTTATTTTGAATTAGAATTTTTCAAAGTTTCCGGTGGGAATTCAGCATTTCACAAACGCAATTGCTTGCCCCTCAAGGGGTTAAGACAGTCACTTTCAGATGTATGCTTTAATATTTGTTGATCTGCTAAATTTGTATATGAGATGATCCTGACTAAATTAAATCATACAAATCATTTAAAAAATAGCAAGAAAAATTGTATAAAAATTTAAAATACACTTACAATTGAAAAACATATTGAAAACATTTTTAAAAGAAAATATTTATTTATTTATTTTTTTTTTTAAGATAATGAGAAAATTATTATTTCATTACAAAAAGCTACCTATTGCAGCCGTTCGGAGGAAAGGGATTTCAAAAAAATTTGGTATATTTTCATCGATCATGACCCCCAGACCCCGAAACCACCCTCCATTCAATATATATATACATATATATATATATATATCTGACCTTTGTCATACTGTAACTCTCGTATTTATGAACCGATTTGGATGTAATTCAGTGTGTACATAGTACATATCAATGTCTCGACCGAGTTCGTTGGCCAGCTTCATCCGCCATTTAGTTTCAAAATGGCGGCCAAAATTTAAGAAAAAAAATTAAAATTTGAAATGTGGTACCAAAATAGGGAAAATGGAAAAATATTTTTTTCTTATGTATTTGACCTTTATACAAAGACTCCGAAGCAGTTTTTGTTTCGTCTATATCTTAAAAAATGGCTGAGTTATAGCATTTTGAATTTCTAGCATGGTTGACATTTTGAAACGTCCTGAATTTTGTCGCGCGATAAAAGGCGTATTTACGAACCGAATTGGATGTAACTTCGTTTATATATAGTACATACCAATGTCTCGACCGAGTTCGTTGGCCAGCTTCTTCCGCCATCTTGTTTAAAAATGGCGGCCATTTAAATTTTTAAGAAAAATGTAAATTTGAAATGTGGTAACAAAAAACTGAAAATTGAAAAAATATTTTTTTCTTATGTGTTTGAACTTGATAAAAAGATTCTGGAGCAGTTTTTGTTTCGTCTATATCTTAAAAAATGGCTGAGTTATAGCATTTTGAATTTCTAGCGTGGCTGACATTTTGAAACGTCCTGATATTTGTCACGTTATAACAGGCGTATTTATGAACCGATTTGGATGTACCTTGGCGTGTACGTAGTACATACAAATATCTCAACCGAGTTCGTTGGCCAGCTTCATCGGCCATCTAGTTTAAAAATGGCGGCCATTTAAAAAAAATTTAAAAATTTTAAATTTAAAATGAGATACCAAAAAATTAGAGAATGGAAATTTTTTTTTTTCGTATGCGTTTTACCTTAATACAAAGATTCCGGAACAGGTTTTGTTTCGTCTATATCTAAAAAAAATGGCTGAGTTATAGCATTTTGAATTTCTATCGTGGCTGACATTTTAAAACAACCTGATTTTTGTCACGCGATAACAGGCGTATTTATGAACCGATTTGAATGTAACTTGGTCTGTCTCTGTACATAGTACATACCAATGTCTCGACCGAGTTCGTTGGCCAGCTTCATTCGCCATCTTGTTTCAAAAGAGTTGCCATTTAAAAAAATTTAATTTAAGTTATTAAAAAATTGAAAAATGAAAAAGATTTTTTTATGTTCTTGGCCTTGATACAAAGATTCTGGAGCAGTTTTTGTTTCTGAAAATTTGTTCTTTTATTTGTATCTTAAAGAATGGTTGAATTATAGCACTTTGAATTTCTAGCATGGCTAACACTTTGAAACGATCTTGTATTTGTCACGCGATAACACACGTATTCGCCTATTTTGATGTAAGAAGGCATGTGGATAGTATACATCAATATCTCGACCAAGTTCGCTGGCCAGCTTCATCAGCCATCTTGTTTCAAAATGGCGGCCATCAAATTGAAAAAAATTATATTTAAAGTGAGGTGCACGAAAAAATTAGAAATTGAAAAAGGTTTCTTTCTTAAGTATTTGACCTTGATATAAGGATTCAGGAACATTTTTTGTTTGTCTTTATCTTAAAAAAATGGCTCAGATATTGCAGTTTCAATTTCTAATGTGGGTGACATTTTGAAAAATCTGATTTTTTGCCTGCGACAGCGCTCGTATATATCAACCGATTCCGATGTGAGTGAGCATGTGCACAGCAATTACTAAGGTCTCGACCAAGTTCACTGGTTAGCCTCATCCACCATGGTGTCTTAAAATGGCAGGCACTTTAAAAAATCGCCAAATTTAGCAGCCAAATATAAGTTACTTTAAATGAAAGCAGCTTGGATAAAGCTGACTAATTTCGCGAAATTCTCATTCATAATGATTTAGTATTGATAAAAATTAGTATTGAATCTCCTATATTCGGTTTCCACTAAATTGAGCTTCGTGTGTTTGAATAATATAAGTTGGCTTTTTTAAAATAAGGAATATGAAAGCTACCTCTTCCTCCCGGCACTGGTCGGAAGGACTTTTTTTCTATAATGTCACTTTCAGTATAATAATGTTTTTCTCGTATAGTTTTAAGGGAACTTACTGATTACATATGTAATTGTTTATACTTCATATTTAAAAACTTTCTCGTTAACAATTGATAAAAAAAAGGCCAAACTGTCGTAAATAATTTTTTATTCAAAAATAGCTTTCAGATTACTGATTGTTTTATATTATAATGAAATAGTATTTATTATGTGGGAAATATAATTTAGTGTGATGTACTAAACTATATAGTATAAGATTAAGAGTGGATATATCCAATTCCTTACTTTTTATTTTGTAAATAGTTTTTCGAAAATTCGTTTCTACTACGTATTTTAATACGTATACGTTTTTTATTTGATACTTATTTATAAAATATTTATTTCGCAAAAAATGGAAACACAGTAGTCTGATTTACTGATCCTCTGACAGTCTTGCAAAAGGGCAAAATTGTAATGTTGTTTACTCTGTATTTTGTTTTAAATACTAAAGAAATATGATTCTTTCAACGTTATATAAAACTTAATTAAAAATATAAATGTAATCCTTAAGAGTATTAATCATTGTCCAATGCATTAAAAATCCATTAAATCAACAGTATTATATTATTATGTTGAGCAAAAAGTTCTGGGAATTTTTTTATCTAATAGTTACCAGAATTTTTATCGCATATAAGAATACTAGTGGTATATCTATAGGAGTTCAGGAATTTCGACTCCAAAATGCCTATTGAACAGTATGATTTGCGTGTGTTGATCCGGCATTATTGGAGAAAAGGTCTAATGATTCTGAAAGCTCTCGATGAAAATCCTTTAATGAAGTTGAAAAAGCATGTCAAGAGTTTTTCGATTCCAAGGAGTCGCCATGGTTCTTCTAGCAACTCCTGAATCTGGCAGAAAGTCGTGGACTATGATGGTCTCTACTTTGAAGAATTGTCCTCGTTGCTTTCGTTGATAATTTGCGCATAACAACGCAACTTTCACAAATTTCCCAGGACTTTTTGCTCAACCAAGTATTTTAAATATTGCTGATATTACCGTAACTGGAGCTTAGTGAACGTATTAACACGGGCATGTCAGTGAGAGGATTTTAAAAACTTTTCCAGGTGTCAGTATGATTAACTTTTTTTGCTACAGTTTATTTGTAAATTCAAATAGACTTTAATATTGATTGAAATCAATATAAGTTGTAAATAAACTTTGAAATATAACATAATATATAAGAGTTTCACTAAATAATTAATGATAACAATTGCCTGAAAATTTACGTATGCAATGCTCGTAGAGTTCCTAAATTCTGTCTATCTCTACAGGGCGAATATACTTAGAGAGTGCGCAATACATCAAATTTGTTAGCACACACTCGCGCGACTTGCTCTTCCTGAGGCCTGAACTCAAAACAGAAGTGACCTGCAAGCGAACGTTACGTAAATATTGTTCGCTTACATGAGCGCCGCTTTCTTCTCCTGCGGCGAGTTGTTAAAGAAAAAGCTGTGGGAAATGAATACTTTAAAATATTTCTGATTCCATGTCCATTTAACTGACTTTATCGCAGCGTGATTTTTCAATCTGGGCCCACGGTTGATCTTGTTTAATATGGTTATATGGATTAATATTTAATTATTTCTCTTTCTATGTTTTCTAGAGTCAACTATTCATTTCCAAACATGCAAAAATACCATCATACTTAAGACTGCGCTATTATCAACTTTCGAAATGTCTTCTATTCAAATGCTCAGACTTATTATATAATGGCTTTTACCTCTGTTGTCACAAATTGCAAACAGAAAGTTTCAGGATAAATTACTTTAACTCTTGCAAACAGTGTTTCAATCAGGCTAGTTAAAAAAAATCAGATTTCTTGGTTGGCACCACTTTTTTCAAATTGTACAATTCGCCTTATTTAATGAAATATTAATTAAGTCGAAAATAAGGGGAATTTTATCACTTCAGAAAAGTGCTGCCAATCAAGAAATCTGGATTTTAAAAAAGTAGTCCACTACATGAGAAAGGAAGTTTCACTCATTTTTCTTTATTTATATTTTGATTTTTAAATAGCGGTAGCAAAGGTTTAAAATTTTAAGAACCTTACTACCCCGTGCATGATAGATTCCGAATTCAAAATGGTTATATGCGATTCATACGCAGCTATATAATAATGAAACAATAATTAAAAAGTTGTTTTAAATTTTAAATGTAATGCAGAATATAATTTTTAATAATGCACACGGTTGCTTAAAATGTATCACATGTAATTTATTGACTTTCATCTGTAGCATTATAATGTTGAAATTAATTTCAATATTAGAAAATATTTTATTGCAAAAATCCAATTATCCTGATATTAAAAAAATCTGCTTTTGAAAATAGTAGTCGTATAAAAGTAAATGCTACTGAAATGCTTAACGTTGATTACAAGACATAAAGAATTTTACTTTTCATTATTAACATTAGCGATAAGCCACTGGTAATGTAGTACCGATCTGAAAAAAAAAAAAAACATTTTATTGTTTAAATGAAATATTAGGCTAAATATTTATTCTTCTCTCAACTTCTGCAAATATTTTATATGTATAAATACACAGTGTAAATTTATAGAGCCGTTAATCTTTAAAATACTTCAGATACTTCGTTAGTTATATTCCTATTTACCCTTAACAAAAAAATAACTTTCCGTAATTATTTTAAAACAATATATTCAATGGAATGATTCAACAGCCATTTAACTTCTGGGTAATTAGTATTTTAATTAGCTCCTTTTGAATGTTTGCACATGTTAATTTTTCGCCCATTTATTCTACTTCTAAGAGCTTAAAATGGATTTGACAATTAATTCACTTCAATATATTTTACAATACGCGTCACACATTTAATATTTTATTGTATTCTACTATTCTTTGCGTAAATCAAAAAACGTAACGTTAAAGTTTTTATTGCCAAGTGCCATGTTAGATTATCATATACTGTAGTTTAGAGAATTTGTAGTTTCCGTGAAAAAATACCGGTGTTCAAATAATTTTTATGCAAAAATAATTTACATCGTCTAAACGTGTTGTTTACAATTGGAAATTAATTGTCGTGGAAATCGCGGCATTAGTTAGTTAAAGTTTAATGATATTTAAAAAAAAACTAGATAAGTGCAGAAGCCATAGATACCAACCTCTAACTAATCTTCCGTAATATGTGGGTTAATTTGATTCAGTTTTAACACGTTTCAAACCAGAATATTTTCAAAGTAAAGAAATTAAATGAGTTCCACGTAGAAATCTGAAATTAAATAAATAAAAATTCATTAAATACATTTTCTGCTTCTAAATGTAGTTAACGCTGGGTTAAATTAATCCGCATACTATGGAAGTTTAGTGGGATTAGCACCAATGGTCGAGTCGTATCAATTGTTGGTACCCGACACCTTCACAAACTCTTTCCTTTATTATTTTCATTGTTTTAAATATAATTTAGGATCTAGTATAACTGGTTTTTATCTGTTTTTGTTTCACGATCTCAGCGAAATAAAGCCGCCAATTGTTAACCCAGGTAGCTGAAAGAGTAGAGAATTGGCAATGTAAGTAGAAGTTCTGGGTTCGAGTCCCTGCTTGGTCATTTTTTTTTTTTTTTTGCTGAGTTAAAAAAAATTGCCTTCGTATGATAACTTTACCGATCAGTATGATTAAGTTAAAAATAATCGTGTGTCTGCGTACCCATCATTTAAATGGAGTTCCATTAACTAAGGCTTATTCTGTCGAGCTGTCTAGATCGCAGACCAGATGTTATTGCCAATAAGATTATCTGAGCGAAATATGCCCGCCGGTTGTTTGCCCAGGTAGCTCGAAAGGTAGAGCATTGACTATCTAAGTTGAAGGTTCTGGGTTCGAGTCCCGGCTTGGACGTTTTTACGCGCAGCAGGAAAAATTTAATTCGCATGATAGGTTGATGTTTTTTCTCATTTTTTGCTTAAATGAAAAAAGCATTTTCTTTAAGCAATTAATATTGTGATTTATTGAACTGTGTAAAATTATTCTGTTTATTACAGTCGTTATTATATCTACCTTAGTCCTAATAAAATACTTTCCAAACGACGAATAACGTTTTGTTAAATGAAGTACAAAAATAGATGCAATTTGATCAACAATGACACAAACCAAACCGTAAATAACGTTTTGATAAATGAAGCATACAAATAGAAGAAATTTAATCCACAGTGACATTTCACGTTTTTCGTTAGAGTTAGTCAATGCCAGTAAAATTAAATTCTTTTTTATAAAGATGAATAAGGGATGCATATGCATCTGTTCTGTTTTTAACTGACAAATGTAAAGGCAGTATTTTATTGAAGCAATTTGTAATTTGCTTCGGGAGATATAATGAAAGTGTCAGGAGCAGAAAATGTAAACAAAGAATTATTCTAGGTGCACGTGATAACACAGGGAGTGTATTATGAATATTTACGAAGATTGATAGGTAATGCCATTTAGTGGTGACTTGATTATCGAAAATTATAAAATAAATAATAATATTAATAATATTAATAATAACAATAAATAAATAATAATCTATATATATAAAAGAAAGTCTGAATTTTGTATTAATCAACGCGCAGACCAAACTACTGAACCTAAAGTCTTGCAATTTGGGATAAAAATTCTTCTTATGACATAGAGTGCCGCTAAGAAAGGATTTTCTAAAATTCCACCCCTAAGGGGGGTAAAAAATGGAACGAACTTTTAAAAAATGCCTTAAAAATCTGATTTTATAGTTATTTTCAACTTATAACATATTTTGGTGTATTTTTGTATGCTGAATCGAATGGTACTAACTAAATTCTTTTAAGTCCAATAGTTCGCGAGATATTTCATATATTTCTAATTTGGCGATGTCTTTGGCGCCAAAACCTCGAAATACCTAACATTATAAGTGATAATTCATCCATATTCATTCATCTTATACATCCGTTACTGTAGCAAAGGAAGAAATTCAAATTAAATCTTTTTGTTAAATCTTTTGATTAAATAATTGAACCGGCTATATGAGTTTGAAAAAAATAAATAAGTACAAACGCCTTGAAAAAAAGAGAAAAAAATATTGGATTTATTTAACATACAAAGAAGTGATCCACTTAGAAATTAACATTATAAAACGAAAATATTTAAAAAATGAAAGCAATGTTTGTACGACTTTAAAAATTTTGTGGTACTTACATCCGGGCCATGTCAGATACAACTGCGCCAAGCATGGCAATTACATTAATTACAGCAACCCTTATTTTTTGTCCATTTGACAGTTTATTTAGTATAGTTTTAAATTAATTTTATTATTATAATATTTATTTATTATAGTTTATAGTATGTAGTTTTATGTTATATATTTTATTTATTTATTTACTTAAAACAATTTGCCATTTTTAACAAGGTTATGTATTTAAGAATGTTAAATTACTTTTTGAACGTAATTGGCAAACGATAAACAAGATTGGCAATTGTCAACCATTTTTGGCGATCAATCTCATGGTCCGAATAATGCGTAAGTATTACTTTTTTTAATGGAAGAAATTGGAATTGAAATAATACATCGCGATTTATCACTTGCTCCTGGATAAGAAGGAAAAATGGGTACTTTTATGCCAGCCGTATCCGTATGTAAATATCGCCATTAGCACTTTTAAAAATGCCAATAGCAGTAGTTACATTTCGCGTATGTAAATTAAAAAAATTCTTTGTTTTAAGTTATGGCATTATTTCCTATTGTTTTACTTTTCATGTTTTTCAATGACATTAGTGTAAAGCATGTATTAGAATGCAAATTTGCTTTTCCTTCCACCCGTTTATAATTTGAGTTTTGCTGGATGTATTAGGATGGGACTTACACTGTTAGTTAGATTATTTTTTGTGGATGGTTGGTACTTCTCCGTAGCGAAGTTTTCTTCTGGGTTATTGTTTTTCTGAAGCACAAACTTGGCAACAAATCAGATTGCAGAAAATTAGATTACAAGAGAAAGTTCCGAAACTAGGCGAACCCGAATGTGAAAGATTACCTTTTATTTAAAGTTCTACTGAACGTATTTTGATTGGAGTTGCACCGTTAGGTAATATTAGGGATTGTTGCAATATTTGAAATGTCATTCTACATTTTCAGTTATGGAATTATGAGGAAAGTTCTCAGTAATGTAGTTGAAAAAAAAGTAGGATAAAATCTATAGGCAGAGGGTATATATTAGAGAGTATATACGTTATAGCTATGGAGTTCAGAGTTTCTAAAAAACACCAGGAGGTCTACGGCGTATAGTCTATGCTACATTCCTAAAAATTCCACAATCGCGTTAACTTGATTATGAAAGATATATTTAACTATCAAATTCAAATATAAAATAAAAAGGGCAATATCGGTCCGACCGCTTATAACTTGAGTTCTTTTCAATGGATTTTGAGAAGATTTGCATTGTTAGATAAATTTTCAAGAAAATGTTTAATATATAAGACATATTATTCTACGTTGCTCAGTTACAGAATTATGTGCGAAAGTTCTTTAATCAGTGAACCCTATTTTGAAATATTAGCCTTTTTAAAAGGTTCTACTGAGTTAATTAGCACTGTTGTTAGATTTTTTTCAGGAAAGGTTTTAGTATATAACACATATTGTTCTACATTCCTTTGCTATAGAATTATAGCTGAATGTTGTATTATCTGGTGAACCCGATTATGAAAAATTAGTCTTATTAGAAGGTTTTACTGAACGGATTTTGATGGGATTTGCATTTTTTAATTTTCAGGGATGATTTTAATATGCTACATATTGTTCTTCCGTTCTTTTTTATATTGAGTTATAAATAATCAACTTAAAGATTTTCTTCATAACAGTCCAAATTTTGTCTGAGACATTAAAAGATATAAAACCGTAATGTATTTCATGTTGTTTTCAGCAACGCGGATGATCATTAGAGATAAATGTATTTATTGCTATAAAACACAAGATCAAATACACCGATATATTTCGTTTGATTAAAGTTTCGCTTGGAGAAACCGACCAGCGTAGCGGGCGAAGGCTTCTATTACTATATGTAAAGCGTAAATTCCTATTTCATTCCGATTGATTATAACTCAGATTCTACTGAACATAATTTTGCAGAACTTACACTATTAGATAGTAAATATGGTTTATAAATAGTTTAATCTAAAAACCATCGTTCCAAGTTGCTTAGTAATTGTTACCGGAGTTCTAAAATTAGGTGAACTCGATTAGGAAAGATTTAAAGCTTTACTGAATTGATTTTAATGACAGTTGCACAGTTAGATAGATAATATTTCAGGGATTCTTTTCAATATTTATCATATCGTTCAAAATTGTTTAGTTAAGAAGCTATGCGGAAAAAGTGATCTGTGGTATAGTAAAGAAAATTGGAGGATAATACGCTACAGACAAAGGACGTATACTAGAATGCTATAGTTATGGAAGTTGTGCAGAGTTTCTTTAAAAAGATTTTAAACACTTTTTTAAATTTACTTCTACTGAATTTATTTTGATGGAGCTTACATTAATAGTTAGATAATTTACAGAAAAGATGATAGTATAAAATATAATGTTCTATGTTGCTTAATTAAATAATTATGCGTAAAGATCTAAATCAGATGAACCCAATTTCGAAAGATTGTCTTTTTTTTAATGTTCCGCTGAATGAATTTTCATGGGATTTAAACTGTTAATTATATTATTTTTATGAAATGTTTCGGTGCGTTTTCCAGTTTAAAAGATCCTGCTCAGTGGATTTCGATGGAACATGCTCGGTTAGTTAATTTTTCAGTGAATGTTTTAGTTAGTATAAAGCACATATCATTAGCTTAGTGTTGCTTGGTCTTCAGGTTGCTTGATTATAGAATTAAGGCTGAATGTTTTAGAAGCAGGCGAACCAAATTATGGACGATTAGCCTTTTCAGTATGTCCGATTAACAGATTCTGATGAGACTTGCATTGATAATTTTTCATGAACACTTTCAGTATATTACATATTGTTCTATCGTTCTTCACCGAATACTACACTAAATGATCAACGAAAGAAGTTGGCCCTTAACAGCCTAAATTTTGTATGGCTCAAAAGATATAATAGCGTAATAACGTTCATATTGTTTGGGCATTCCAGATAAATGTCCATATTGCTTTAAAACGCATCATCAAATTTACAGATATATTTCGTTTGATTCAAGGTTTCTTTAGAAAAATTGACCAGCGTAGCGGGCGTTAGGCTGCTAGTAATAATATAAAATTGGAATTCAGACGTCAATTTATGTGCTTTTAAATATCTATGATTAGTCCAATATCTTTTAAAATATTACCTAACAGAGGGGAAAATGTGAAGAAATAGCAAATGAAAAAATATTTGCTATTTTTTCTCAGCAAGCAATTGTTATTTCAAAATGTTGATTTTTTTATTGTAATAACACATTATTGCATAAATTTCCTTAAGAATAATTTTCAGTTCCTAAATTTTGAAAATGTGAATTTTTGATTCTACTTAAGTTATCCCGTCGACCAATTTCGCCAAATTATAAAAATCGACAAATCGTCAAACTATACAAATTGATATAATTTTTATTTTAAATAATGAAATAACAAATAAATTAGTATAACATTAATAAAAATACAAATAAAACGTCGAAATAAAAATCACTTGATGACGTAAACGCGTGTAACTTTGGTTAAAGTCAAGTGATTGCGACATTTACAGTCAACCATTATTGGCATTTAATCTTATAGTTTGGCGATAGATTTTGGGTCGATGGGATAACCAAGTAGTACCGAATTTCCTTATGCGTGAAATTGGCGTTATCGCCAAAGAAATAAATAATAACATTTCCTAGAAAAGAAAAAAAAGAAAAGATAAAAAAAAGGATAATAATCCTTGATCTGAGTTGGAGTGTATAAAAATCATATGCTTCCGTAATTACGGCGAAAAGCTTTTTAAAAAGTATGAACTTATTTTATAATATGTATGTGTGGCAGAAATAGAAATTAAAAGTCAGATATTTGATTCCGCTTTTAAAATAGTAACTGATATCTATATAACTTATAATTGAATTTATAAATGTACTCCAAAAACGATCTCGGTCACTTGAAAAAACACCATTATTGTGAAAATACTCAAGCTATTGTCATACTTATGAATTTTTGGCTTAAAAAAAATATGGCTAAACATTGTTTGGCGACAAACATAAATTAGAAATCGTAAAGAAAGAAATAATTTGTAATTCACAATTACGGTAACTTTTACAATTACATCCGTTTATTTCTCCTGTAAATCACATGATGTAGGAGTTAGATAAAAATAAAGATAAAAGAACTAAAAAAAAAAAAAAATGTAATTCAAAATTAGTCTAATCAAATTTTCAGATTCCTTTTTTTTTAACGTAACGCTGGCGATAATTCGCCAAATATTGTATAAATTGTAAAATTTCAAAATAAATTAGATTTTTAAGCATTAAAAATATTTATTTCATGTTTAAATTAAATATTTTCGTTTTACAATATTGTGTCTCATTAAAACTTTTTTTTGTTGTCTTTTTTAATTAAATATAAGTATTTTTTTCACTTATTTGCGAGGTATTTGTATTATTTTCTAACGGACGGATAACTATTTCAAATTTTTAACCAACAAACCTTTCGCCAAAAGATGATCACTGGCAACCTTTTCGTTCAAAATAGCAGTAAAATACGAAATTTTTTATCAAAAATCATAGCTATCCCTGTATATTTTCTCATAAACCACCCCGGGAATATTTCCTATCGAATGATCCAATTTGGAAAAAAAATCCACCGGGTAGTTTTTGAAAACATTCGAGCGGAACTTTTAGAGCTTACTGCTTTATAATATATATGATTATATTTTTAAGCATTAAAAATATTTATTTCATGTTTTAATTAAATATTTTCGTTTTACAATATTGTGTCTCATTAAAACTTTTTTTTGTTGTCTTTTTTAATTAAATATCAGTATTTTTTTCCCTTATTTGCGAGGTATTTGTATTATTTTCTAACGGACGGATAACTATTTCAAATTTTTAACCAACAAACCTTTCGCCAAAAGAGGATCACTGGCAACCTTTTCGTTCAAAATAGCAGTAAAATACGAAATTTTTTATCAAAAATCATAGCTATCCCTGTATATTTTCTCATACACCACCCCGGGAATATTTCCTATCGAATGATACAATTTGGAAAAAAATCCACCGGGTAGTTTTTGAAAACATTCGAGCGGAACTTTTAGAGCTTACTGCTTTATAATATATATGATATGATGATGATAAATAAAATATAATTTAAAGATTTTAATTCAGACGTTAAAATGTATGTGTATCTTAAAAAAAAAACTAATTTTGTTGAATATACCCATAAAATCTCATCGTTCGAATCCATGTCAAGTGACAGTAAGCTGAATAAAGTTAGGTCATTAGCGTTTCCGTTTTCAAAGGTATATCTGTATTTTACTTTTTTATTAAATGTTGGCATATTTTGCACTATACATAAAAAAATTTTGAAATTTTAATTTATAGTATTCCTGATTCTTTGGTGAGATACGGCGAATGAAGCTTATAATGATCATTATGCGTTTCCATCGTCTGGAAATATTGATAAAATTTAAAATATATACATCCGAAAGAATAATACATATCATTTAAAAAATTTAATTTTCCTCGTAAAGTCGTAAATGAGAACTTCACACATTGTGTCACCAGTTCTTTGATGATATTTGATGAATAAAATGCATACTAATCATTTCACGTTTCCAATGTCTGAAGATATTGATATTATTAGATGAATATATCAGCATAATACGTTTTATTTAAAACATGTAATTTTATTTTCTACTTACGATTATATATACAATTTCATACATAATATCAGCACTTCCTTGATGAAATTTGATGAGTCGAATGCATAATAATCAATAGACATTTCCAACGCTTGAAAATATTCATACAATTTTTGTAATATATCCGAAGGCATAATATATTTAGTTTAAGACATATAATCTTATCTTCCTCTGAAAGAACAATTTGATGCCATATTCTATAATTTTAACTGTGATCTTTATTTCTAAATTATCTAAACTTAAATTAGAAATCCAATAAATTCAATATTATACTTGATGACAATATTAGAAGAAGTAATCTCAGTAATCGATAGATTTAGTTTGAAATCTGTATTAATGTCATGATTTAACAAAACATATAAGTGAGCTAGACAGTGAAATATCAAACAACATTAAGTTAATAGAAAAAGGGATTATTTCACAAGAAGACTGGTGTGATATCATAAAAATCGTACATTATACATTTATGAAATATTGCTGATATTACAGAAAAAATCACAGTTAAAAAAAAAAATAAAAAAAAAAAAAATAAAACTATTTCAAATTTCCTCATGCAATTTAAAATATATATCTGAAAGCATAAAAAATATATATCATTTAAAACATACATTTTTATCTTCTTTTTGAAGGACAAAATCATAAAAAATTGTATAATTCTAAATTTGCCCTTGTTTTTTATTAAATTATCGGATGATAAATGGCAAGTAAATCCAATACTGTACTTCGTGAAAACATTAGAAGAAGAAATTCTAGTAAACGATAAATTTAGCAAAAAATCTATACTAATGCTCTGATTTAACAAAATATCCCAGTAATCGAGACAGTGAAAGATCAAATTTCATTGAGTTAATAGAAAAAGGGACTTATTTCAGAAAGAGTTTAGTATTATATACATTATACACAGTGTCTAAAAATTATTGTAGCTGTTTTCTTACCTCATATTATCTAAATAAGCCAGACAGTGTAAGATAAAAAAAAACATTAAATTTGCAGAAAAAGAAGATTATTTCGCTAAGAGTCTGCTGCGATATAAAATAAATGGTACATTATACATCTTTGAAAAATTAATGTTATTACAGAAAAGTCACAGCTAAAAATTAAAAACTATTTCAAATTTGCTGTTACAATTTAAAACATATATATGAAAGCATAATATTATATAAGTTAAAACTTATAGTTTTATCTTCTTCTTAAAGGGAAAAAACATAACAAATTGTATAATTTTAACTTTGCCCTTGATTTGTAGATTATCGAATCCTAAGTGACAAATAAAAACAATACTGTACATCGTGAAAGCATTAGAAGAAGAAATCCAAGTAGGTGATATATTTAGCAAGAAATCTATATTAATGTCGTTATTTAACAAAATATTTGAGTAATCGAGGCAGTGAAAGATCAAATTACATTAAGGTAATAGAAAAAGAGTTCATTTCACAAAGAGTTTAGTAATATATACATATTATTAGTAATATACACAGGTTGCACATAAATTATTGTAGTGGTTTTCTTACCCGATATTCTTTTATTATTAAACTCTTTTCAACATAGCTGAAAAGTGTTAATGATTTCGGTTTGTCTGTCCGTTTGTCGTTTGTCCGTCTGTTCAAGCTCTAACTCTCGTAAATATACTCGGATTGCCCTGATTCTTTTATATATTATTGATGTTTACTATAACACTATCGTTATTGAAGATGAAGTGTGTAGAAACTTTAGTTCATGTACAGGGACTGCCAAAAGTTTACGTTACATTACGGTCTATGGGATAAAATCGTTTCAAGTTCATTTTAATGAGGTTAGACAATTTCAAACATAATGAAATTTATAAGCTTTTATGTAGCGTCCTAAATAATGCGTCCTGAAGGATATGGGTGGAAAAGCATTTACTATTCATTTACAGGACCACACAAAAGAATTCCGTTACATAATGGTATACGGGGAAGTGTTTGCAGAATATTTTACTTCTGTTACACTATTTCAAACGTAAAGAAAATGATGTACATTACTGAGGCTTACCACACGATATTTATTGTATAACATGACGTGCATAGCATTTATCGTTCATTTACAGGGCCACACAAAATAATTCCGTTACATAATGATGAACGGGAAGTGTTTTTAGCGTATTTTAGTTCTGTTACATTATTTCAAATATAACGAAAATTATACACATTACTCAGGCTTACTACACGATGTTTGTTGTCTAACATGACGTGCATAGCAGTTATCGTTAATTTACAGTGACATGCAAAATATTCTTATAGAGTACAGTATCTGAAATACACTATTATCTATTAGCTATAAGTATGGAAATGCGACTTCATTTATGGTAAGCGCATTTAACTAAATTTTTGCTTAGTATGTAATGTGTATGAATGCTATAGATCATTATACAGGGCTTCGCAAAGTAATTCTTAAGCATTGCGGATTATCAGCGTGAATGGCTTAAATGTAGCTTTATTGTAGTTATGCACTTTAAAGTTGAATTATATTTAATACTAAGAAATGTTTGTATTATATAAATGAAATCATACACAGGGCCACGCAAAGAACCGGATACACGAACTCCTAAGCATGATAATATTTGGAAGTGTGATTTGAGTAGTTTTAACTCTGTTTTAACCTGAATTAAATTTTAATTTAATATGTAGCGCATATAAAAATCCGTTTTTAATATACAGGGTCGTGCAAAAGAATCCAAGTATGTTTCCGCATATCGATAGAAACTGCTGAACGTGAATTCTCAATCTATTATGCAATTTCTTACAAAAATATGTTTTGGCAAATTTTCTAGAATATGTACAAATTGTAGACTAAATACAGAGCGACACAAAATAACTGTACTACTTTTCCGCTATGGGCGGTAATTGCTGAAATCTGGTTTTCAAATATTTTATGAGTTTTCTAAAATGTTTACTTAGGTTTTTTTTTTCTTTTTTACCTTATTATTAAACAGCAAAGTTTTGGTAAAAAATTCAGGAAGTTTTGGAAAGGATTTAATAATCTATACTTGGGGCATGATTTTTCTTTCTTGTTTAAGAAGTAACGTAAAATATTATTACATGTTCGTAAAGTACAACTCAAATTTTTTTTTTACCCGGCACTGCGCTGCGATACCTATATGAATGAATTAAAATGTAATCTTTAATACTAAAATTTAGTTTCCGATTACATTATTTAAATGAAAACATTCGCTTTATGTAATCGTTGAAGTCTGCTCATAAATAAGGCGAAAAATTACTCTTTAAAAGTTGTGGTACTTAACTCTTGAAACAAGTAAAAAAACATACTTTCAACATACAAATCCTTGCTGTGTTGTGTTAGTGGCCCATTCAAATTTATATTTGCGTAAAGAAACTTAATTAACTAAATAACGATTTTAATCAAATAATTAAAATTTTATAAAATTTATAAAATACAAGTTGAAAATTGTACGTTAAACGTGGCAAATGTTGCGCGTTCGTACTTTAAGTAGTTTTGGAAATATTCAGCCCTTGGTGCAATAGCTGTTCTGTTGCACTCTTATGCAAAAATGCGTGAATACTAAACTTATTACGATTCTATATATTAAATACAGTAGTACGGAAATAATAGGACTCCATCTTAAATAGGAAGCCACCACCATGGCAATCTTGAATCATTACCTATTATGTTATATCATTAAATTTATTAGGAATGATTGGATTTAATAGAATGAAAGAAACATTTATTAATATCTTTTTATCTTTAGATTCGATTTTCATAAAATTTGAAATGACTCGACAAAATTCTGCAACGATTATACACAGTGGTGGTCAAAATTGCGGGCATTTTTAGGTACACTGTAAAAAAATACGACCAGTTTTTCTGTAGGAATCGGAAAAATAATTGCCCTTATCGTACCCGAAAAATTTCCGACCCAGGGGCTCAACTACGAAACCATCGGAATGTCCTCTTTCTCGGAAAATTTTCCAAATTTTCCGATGTGACGTTGCATTCCGATGACTCTGGGATAAATGCTACTACGATGCCATCGAGAACGCCTTCCCTCGGATAACTGTTATCGAAATACCGTGAAAATATTCCGACCGCATAGAAGTCAGTGAGAATGAAACCGATATCGGAAGTGAGTCTTTAGAAAGAGATTTTAAAGCGAAATATATTGCTTTCGCTTTTTATTTAAAATGCCATCAACACACGCCTAATTAACATGTTTGGATACCTTTTTTTTTAAAGGATTGTAAAATGTTCAGATTTGCAGCTGTCAAAATCTTAAAATGATATGAGTGTTAATTTTTTAGAAAATGAAAAATAAAAATAAGTTTTCCATTTTAAACCACTTAAAAAAAAAAAAATAAATAAAATAAAATATTAACACCTTTCCCAAGAAATATTTAATAACTATCATAAGAAATGCAGCATTCTAGACTTTTAAAAGTTATTAAAATACAATTTTTATAAATCCTTGTTAAATAAATGTAAGTATAAATACCCGAAACATTCATTGAATTCAGCTTAAATATAACTGGAGAAATATTATAAGCTTTGAAACTAATTTTAAACACTAATAATAAACGTCCTTTGAAAATGCTGCAAAGTTCAGTATAAGTATGAAATTCCCATTAGCTTGGAGTTTCACGTGTAGTCTTCTTGGCATCCAGGTAAAGTGCACGTTCGCTATACCGCAATCGGCGGGTTCAAATCCACCTGGTTCCTTTTAAATTAATTTTGTATTTTTGACACGTTACAAGTTTTATGCTGGAATTTTAATTCGGCAGCTTTGAATGTTTTTATATTTTCGTTTTCGAATATTTTTATGAATATTTATATTTTTTTCTAATTTTTAAACTAATATTTCTATTGACCAAAATGTAAATTAATTTATGTCGGGAATTTCTTTTATAATTTATTATTATTTACCTTTTTATATTTTAAGCTCAGATCTAAAATAACTCTTTTCTCTTTTTTTTATTTTATGGAATTTTAAATGGAAATTCCTAAATTTTTTTGTATATCTTATACAAAATGTTTTTTAATATTGGATCTACCAAACGTATTTATTGTTAGATTATTCAAATACATAAATTTGGCAGGGTCGACTTGAAATTTTTTTTGTATAAGTTGTACTTAAAAGAGAAAAAGATAAATTTCCATTTAAAATTACATAAAGAAAAAAAAATATTTTATATCCGTGCTTAAAATATAAAAAGCTGAATAATAAATTAAAAAAAATCTATACATAAATTAGTTTAGATTTCCATCATTAGAAATATTAGTTTAGAAATTGCGGAAAAAATATAAATATTCATATATATATATATATATTTTAATGTAATTTATTAGGAAAATATCAAAAAGTTCAAAGCTGCTGAATTTATAATTCAACATAAAATTTGTAACTTCTCAAAAATCTAAAATTTATTTTAAAAGGAAAACAGGTACAAGCAGGGATCGAGCACGCCGCCTGAGGTACAGCTAACGGGCAGGTTACCTCGACGCCACAAACATTACATGTAAATAGCTAAAGCAATGGATATTTAAAACGTATGGTGAAATTCTACCCCCCAATTTCTAAAAAACTAAGAAACTTCATCAATTTTCAAAGCAAACTTTATCAAAAAACTTTATCAATTTCTTTTTAACACTTTCCAACAAAGTTGAAAAGTGTTTATGATTTCGGTTTGTCTGTCCGCGCTCTAACTCTCGTAAATATACTCGGATCGTTCTGAAATTTTTTATGTTAGTGACCTCTACCATAGCACGATCCCTATAACAAATAATGTTTCTAGCATGTTTAGTTCATTTACAGGGACAGTCAAAAGTTTTCTGCTACTTTACGGCCTATGGAAAAAAATCGTTTAAAATGATTTTTAATGATGTTACTTGCTTTCAAATATAATAAAATTGATATGCATTTATCAAGTACACTAAAATATGCATTCTGTAGAATATATGGTGCAAAGAATAGTTATTCTTCATTTGCAGGGCCACACAAAAAATTCCGTTACATAACGATATAGGGGTGGAGACAATTGTTTGCGGCGTATTTTAAATATGTTAAATTATTTCATGTATAATGAAATTGATATACGTCTCGGAAGTTTACTTTTACTTATTTCATGTATAATATGCAGTGCATAGCATTAAACAGGGCCACACGAATGATTTCAGATACTATATTCTATCCGAAGTACTGTACAGTAAGCGATGATTGCTGGAAATGCATTTTTAATTATGTTATGTGCTTTTATGTTTCACTATATTTATGCATAGTATATGGTGTGTATAAATGCTGTAATTCATAAACAGAGCTACACAAAATAGTTCGTAATGGTTACTGGGTATGATTGCAAATTACTTAAAGGTGGTTTTTAAATGAGCTATGCATTTTTACACGGAACTGCATTTGGTTTACTAACAAATGTTTGTAGAACATAGATATAAGGATATGCAGGGTTACTCAAAGAATTGGATACATGACCGTCTATAAATGATAATTTCTGGAAATGTGATTTCAGTAGTTTAAAGAGTGTTGTAATTTGAATTAAACTTTAGCTAATTAGTGGCGTGTAATAAAGTTACTAGGTTAACTAAAAGGCTGTACAAATGTATACGAGTATGTTTTGTTCTATTAGTATAAATTGCGGAATAAGAAATTTCAACCTGTTATGCATTTTTTTTTTTTTTTTTTTTTGCTAAACTAAATTTCCCCTTTATATAGTATATATATCAACCTACAGATCAAATACAGGGCTGTTCAAAAGAATTGGAATACATATTTGGCTATGGACGGTAACTGCTGAAATCAGTTTTTCAAATGCTTCATGCGTTTTCTAAAATGTTTACTTAGTTCTCTTATATACATTTCCCTAAATAACGATGTTTTGTTAAAGCATTCAGAAAGTGTTGGAAAGTGTTTCATAATCTATGCTAAACGCATGATTTTTCTTACTTGTTTAAGTATTTAATTCTGTTACATCGAAGAAATACACTGTATAGCGTTAGCCTAAATGATTCAGTGGGTTTGAAAACGCTGTTTATTCAGAGTTATACGACGTATAAAAAAGGGTGATACATGGTAAGATACATACACTCACCAAGTTTAAAAGCCCTTTTCGTGGTTCGCGAGCATGAACGCATCAATGCTGCTGTGACGGACATTGACAGAAACTATTACAGGGACTTTTGAATGTATGGATGGAACTGGATTACAGCTGGAATGTGTGTCGGGAGAAAAAGGGCACACACACTGAGCACTTCTTGTATGTACCAGATACTTGGTGAGTGTATGCATCTTTTCATCTATCACCCGTTTTAATACGTCGTATACTTGTAAATAAACATTCCTTTTAAACGCGGTGAATCATTTAGGCCAACCCAGTATTTTGATACAAAAAATTCCTTTTCATGACTTAAATATTTACAATATTACTTTGAAAATAAATCATTGGATAAAACTGTAATGCAGCAGATTTATGGAAAGTCTGCCAGCATATAAGAGCGAAAAAACTACCCAACCGAATGATTTGAAATTTAATCTTTATAATCGTTGCAGAATTTTGTCAAGTCGCTTCAAATTTTATGAAAATCGAATGAAAACTATAATAATAAAAGATAATAATAAAAGTTTTCTTCATTCTATAATATGTCCTATCATATGTAATTAATTCATTGATGCGAAATGATTGGTAATGATACCAGGTTACTATGTTGATGACGTTTTATTTAACACGGAGTCCTATTATATCTGTATTACTGAATTTAATATATATAATCGTATTAAATTACGTATTCATGCATTTTTGAATAAGACTGCAACAGCTATTGCACCGAGATCTGAATATTTATAAAACTAATTATAGTACGAACGCACCTCATTAGCCACGTTTTGCATACAATTTCCGATTTGTTTCTTATCACTTTATATGGAGAGTAATCTGCGCGTTATTTAATTGCAGAGTTGGGATCAAATAAAGCAGGTTTACTATTGGGAAATAGTAGTAACTGAAAAGCGGAACAGTTGGCAGCTATATAAAAGAGGAATGAGTAGTGTTTTATTTAAATTATGAATAAAAAATCCTTAATTGCCAACAGCTAAAATTTCTTTATACGATTCTTTTATTAGAAAAATTCACCTTATTTAATCGAAGGTTTCAATTATTATGATTTTATTTCATAAAAAGTAATGTCCAAAAATCGCATAAAATGCCAGATATTCTAATTTAAAAAGGGAGAAAATACGTTATTAGTTTTTTATGTCATTAAACACACCTTTTCTTCAGTGAAAGTAACTGAAAATTTGTAAAACATAACGCCAGGGATGTTTTTGAAATAATAATAATAAAAAAAAAGTAAAAGAAGAAACAAATTGAAATTGAAACATATCACGAAGACTTTATATTAACTTAAAAAACGTAATCCAACATTACAGTTATCGTAAATTCACGAATTAGAATTATATTTTTTCTAAAACTTTTGAAAAATAATATCTTCTTCTGTCAAAAAAACTGAGCAGTTTAAATAAATCTGTTAGTAAGGAAAACATTTGCCCATTTTTTTTATGCAAAGATATTAGCGTTGTATAAGGAAATTTCCCTATTTAATGTATTAATCTAAAAGATTTATCAATAATTTTCGCCAAACCTTACAGAAGTATGTGGGATCTTGTTCTTCTTTTTCAAGAATCTCGATTCATGTATGTGTACAAAAAATATAGTGATGAATTTGGATTATACTCGCAAATTTTCAAAAGAGTTGTAGATTTAAAAAGTGCTTTGATATGACGTTTCGCGAGCTTTCAAATTTTTGTTAAAATAGATGGATTTAGATACTTGGTATTTCGTTTCTTATTCCATATATAAGAGATTTTAATGCATATGCTATATTGAAAAATTTAGTTTTAGGTATTTTAAAACAGGTTTTAGTTCGTGTGTGCATGCATACATTGGAACATTTATGAAAACTTTATTTATATTATTTATTTATGTGATTTACGTTATTTTTAACCATAAAAAAATTTACTGCATTTTTCACAAATGCAATTTATGTATGATATTTCAGTGTTCAAATTGGTCCGCTTTTTCAATACCAGTATTTCCTAAGAAATATTTTCTTTTTAGATTTTCTTCGGAATTTTGTAGAGTTTTACCTTAAAGTAACACACGGTAAAAATAAGTATTATGTTTTTAATGTTTTCAGTAATTAAACGTTACGAGATAAAGTAAACAATAAAATATATCAATATGACGAATGGAGGAATACAACCCCCCCCCCCCCCCCAAACCAGCAAACATGCAAGCAGCAAATGTCGAATGTATACCTTTCTATACAGAAGTTATTGCCCCGACCTATCTTTTTTTATTTCAAAGAAAATACTTTTGTATAGTATTTTGATATGAATAATGAATAACATATCGTTTCTGGGCAAAGTAATCGTCCTGCCATTTTTACCCGACTGCCAAGAAGGGTTATGTGTTTCACGCGTCTGGGTATGTGGTTTTCTTTATAACCTCGAAATATCCCAACGGCTGGATGGATTTTAATGAATGAAGTCTCTATCGATTCGTCTTAATTGTTCGATGGTTATGGGCTAGGTTTTGTTTTATAAATTCAAAATGACGACCGTAAAATACAAAATGGCGGTAGAGACGAATTTTTTTTTACGCACCATACTGAGTGGCACATCATCGGACAGGTCTTTCAAAATGAAGACGATGTTTCATTGACTATTTTACAGTCATAAATTCCGTTTAATTATTACACAAGCTGGAAGTTGTGTAGGTAGAATCTCTAGCTTTATTGAAACTCTAACCTTCATAGACATCTATAGGCCTCA
The DNA here is from genome assembly GCA_963932465.1 of Maratus speciosus. Classification (NCBI taxonomy): domain Eukaryota; kingdom Metazoa; phylum Arthropoda; class Arachnida; order Araneae; family Salticidae; genus Maratus; species Maratus speciosus. The sequence continues at coordinate 584,697,059 of OZ010786.1, read as the reverse complement.
TGAAACAGTGTTTATAGATAGGAACTAGCAATTAAATACAATTTAAAAGTCATCAATACAAGTAAATAAAACAAATAGGTAAGTAATATAAAAAATAGTTTTACATGGATGAGAAATAATTAGTTCGCTTTTTACGCAGTCGAGTTTTTTGATTTCTTAAATTTAATTTTTACTTGTTTCCAATCTCTTTGTGTCCACTTTGACCGGAATGACGTAACTACAAAAAACTGTGGCCTAGCATCTAATATAAATGACTTATTGTTTTCAAACACACAATCATTTAAAAGGTTATTTCACACTGATAAAACAGTAAAAGCAAATAAATATAACGCTGCGTATTATTTAGTGTAAGCAAGAAATTCTATCACTTGCCAAAAATCAAAAAAGCGACAAAAGAATAAAATGAGTTCAGAACTAGATAATAGCCATCCGTTTAAAAAACGAAGACAATACTGCAAGCATCTATGACGACTGTGCCATTCAGTTCCTGCGTGGCGGGGGCTTTATACCGACAAAACTCAAACGCCCACTGTGCCTTCGCTAGTTCTTTTACCCGTCCTTCCCCCAATGCTGAAAATTCCGGAAAAATAATTTTTATTTTAAGTCTTCACGAAACTCTGTCATTAAATAAAGCAAAAGTTACTCCTCTGAATTTCTGGTATGAATTCGGAATTTTTCAACGAAAAAAAAATTTACTTAAATGTACGTTAATTATGCAAATGGGTTAAACGTGTCTTTAAAAATACCTTCATAGTAAAAACAGTTTTCGATAAAAAAAAATAATAAAAATATTTGCTTCCAATTAAATGGCAACTTGCATGATCTTATTAAAAATTATATCTTTTCAGAATAGTGCACATAACTTTTCTCAAGATAAATATTCACGCATGAATTGTATAGACAACAGATACTGGTGAAACTGAAATTTTGAAATGATGTTTTCCATGCGACGCTGATCAAATGTCGCAACGGGCACAATACTTAAGAATGACTACAGTCAAATGACCATGCTTTGGACAATTTTAATTTTTGCGCTGAGGAATTGACCAATTAGTGAAACGTAGACGCCTAAAAATATGCTCACATTTTGAAGGTTCCTAGGCTGTGTTTACTTAATTTTTTTTTAATTTTTAGACTCAAGATTAATATCTAAAAAGTAATAATAATATATGGCGTCTTACCCAAGTTGGGCTTAGGCAAACTCCCTTTGACCATTCTCTTTTTTCCCTTTCTCTTGTGGTTAAATTCCTTATACAAATATGGGACAAGTTAAATCTTTTTTTAAATGTTTAGACACGTTTAACAACTGAAAAACGCCGAAAAAATCGTTTAATTCATCAAAAGTAAGGTTAGAGTCTACATTACAGAATCTCAAATCAAATTTTCAGGTAAAAAGCTTTTACTTCTTTTTTTAACGAATTCTACTTATTGTGAATAACGTTTTATGACTAAGAATGGCTAATGAGCACTTGATGATGATGCAGTAAATAACTCTAGTGAGGCACGTAAGAAATTGTTCTTTATTAAAATGTCCTAACGAATAAAGACGATGAAAAAGGAGTAAAAAATGACAAATGAAAGCTTACAAATGCAAATTGCGCAATGGGCTGAATAAAAAATTATGTATGTACAACATATTTTATACATGGAAATATTAACAAGTGGGCATCATAGATCGCACAGAGGGTTTCGTTTAATATTACTTTCAAAACGCTTTATTCTTTAATTAATAAAGCCAAATTAATATAATTTATGATTATTAAATCCTTAAAAATCGCACATAAAAAAGTGAAAAACGCTATGGTTTAAAAAGAATTTTTGCGCCCCCTTCCCCGACGAAATATCTCGTGCCATTCTTTTAAAAACTTTTTATTATGTGTTAAAAACTATCATAAAACAGATCACCTTGTTAGATATCCTACTTTAAATGAAGTCGCGTTATATTAGTTCCACATTCTACCACCAGGGAACGCACTGTATTTTTTAGCGGTATTAAGCAAAAATTAAGATATTTGCACAAATTACTATTCGAAAATAGTGGTAACTAAACTTTTGACAGTTTTGTATTATATAAGTAGCATATATCTCAGGACTCGCTCAAAAAAGGGCACCCAAAGCGGTCGGAAACGCTAATTTTTTAAAAAGAAATCCAACGCCCCTCCCTCCCCCTTCACAGGAAATTGCACGCACCATCCTTTTATAAGCTTTTTATTGTGTGTTATGAACTATCTTAAAGTGTCAAATAGATCGCTTTGTTACATTTCTTAATTTTAACAAAATCGCGTTGCGTTAGTTCCACATGCCACCACCAGGGAGCGCACTCTATATTTAACAAAAGCGTATCTGAACGAAACTCCTTCACGCAACCTTAGATACATGGGTCGGGATGGTGGCGGTCTTAACCAAGAATTTATAACATTTGCTGCGGTTACAAACGCTAAGATTTTAAAAATAAATCTAGCACACCCCCTCCCTCCCCTAAATATCACACTCCATTCTTTTTTACACTTTTTCTTATGTGTTATAAACTATCTTAATGTTTTAAAGAGATCGAGTGGCGGTCTTAACCAATAGTTTAAGATATTTCCTGAAATTACTATTTGAAAATAGTGGTATGAATACTTGTAAACTTTCTGATAATGAATAAGGTATGCTTATCTCATAGTGCTGTTCAAAAACCCAGCGCAAATTGTTAGATTTCTTAATTTAAATTATTTCGTGGTTAAAAAAACACGTGCTCCATTTTAATCTATGCATTTGATAGAAATGAAACCGATTAATTAAATAATAATTAATATCTTAGCTTGTAATTAAGCTAGGAGCTTGAACTGGGTATGTGTGAAATCAGCGAATAATTTCGCATCATGATGCCAAAAAATTTAATGAAAAAATTTAATATTCAAAAAGTTCAAATTTCGTATTAAAATATCCTACTACGGAAGACCGCAAGCGCCTTCATGTCTGAAGTTGACAACATTTGCTTTCCCGCGGAAATGAAATCTCTTTTGCTTGTCTTTCCAATTAAATAAAATTGATTTTTAACCGATCAATTTTTTGTAGATATTTTATGTTATACACATCTCAGAAATGTGAACTTTATACCGAAACAAAGTAGATTTTTTTCTGCGTCTGTCTATACCCTTTACAAATTTCTAAGACCAATACTTTCTGAGCTGCGATTTCGCTTTAAAATGTCCACTTCATATTTTTCTTAATTTGCGCTCTAGTAAACCTTATTCCATTGTAACCCTTAGGAGAATTGGAAATAATCTTGTGGTTTTGATAAAAAGATCAGATCGTTTTTGCAATTTGATAAAAAATCCATGCTTTTGTTGAATTATGAATTCCTTTCCATCTTGTAATTGAGAGTTTTTAATTAATAATGTCCGTTAATTACGACTATTTCAAAATTTAATGATTTGTCGTTTAATGTGAGACGTTCAGTTATAAGTATGCAAAATTTCAAGTCTCCAACATTATAGTTTCTGAGAATTGGCTCTGTGACAGACGGACGGACAGACAGAGGAGTGAGACGAATAGGGTTTCGTCAGATGAACGAAACCCTAAGAAAAAGGAACTGTCATTTCGTTAAAATAGTGAAGTTTCAACTGTAACCGCTTTCGCAAGGGCTGATTACCTTTCTAGAATTTTTCACCAGTTAATATATAGAAATTTTTGACGTATTTAAAGGGGCTATTAATGCGAAATTTCAGTCATAAATAATGACAAAAAAACTTTTTAATTTTAACTGGTGTAAGTTTACTTTTGAGGTTGTCAGGACCTACGTTTCTGCCATACTTAACTTGAGGCAATGTCTCATGTTTTGAACGCTTTGATATTTTGTTTTTCAAGCCATGGTATAAATTCCTACAGTAGAGTTAAAAAATAAAGAGTTCAGATAGCAGAGACCTTACTTGAAATGAAATAAAGCAGAGAAATCCCTATGTAATGTAATTTCCTATAAATGAAATACAAAGCTTACTATTTCAAAGATAAAACTTACCAATTTTTGTGATAAATGAAAACAAATTCTTCTTCTCAGAGACCTTGCCCGTAAATGTCAGCAGTAGTCCCAAACAATCAAGAAGAACAATGGAAAAGTATAACCTGTTCAGAAATAACTTGCAACAACCTACAGTGCTACCAACACACTAAAGCAGAGGTCTTGCGTTTCAGAGAATTTTTCAGGAGAAATATAATTTTTTTTTTTTTTATATAGAAAAATAAATCTTGGTTAAACGTGCGAAATTTCACCTTATTTAAGAAGAGATTTTCTGTAAGAAAATACTGGTGCCGAAGAATTTCCTGGTCTTGAAATTTCAGGACACGTACGACACCTGCCGAACCTAAACCTAACAGTACCTAAAATCTAAAGTAAGGATGATGTCCCAAGTATGGGCATTTGACTATACTTTTGATGTTACGACCATCGGAATGTTAATTCTTATTACATAGGCCGTTTTTTTTCAAAGTTAAATAATAATATCCCAAGTGATGTCCCAAGTATGGGCATTTGACTATACTTTTGATGTTATGACCATCGGAATGTTAATTCTTATTACATAGGCCATTTTTTTTTTTAAAGTTAAATAATAATTTTAAACGAAAAATAATATTTTCCGAAAAGTCTGGAACAATGGAACAATGTAGGTGGTGTTCTGGCTTACCTAGTTGCGGATAAACTTAACATAAAATTTAGAGGTGGTTCAACTAATTGAGACATAGGGTACCATGAGTGAAAATTGTGTAAATGTGGTTAATCCACTTTTAAAATCTATATATATACTTTAATGATTAATGTAGAAGTGAGAGTAAATGAAATACTTAAAAGTTTAATAATTTATAAACCGAAATAACTTTCTTTTTAGGTGCGTTCGTAATTATATAAATACGTAGCTCCTATAGTCGTCGTTCAGTCCGTCTGTCTGTCCGTATATAACAGAGCAAAAACTACCCAACCGAATGGTCTGAAATTTTAAATATATTATTGTTGCAAAATTATGTCCAGTCATTTTAAATTTCATGAAAATCGGATGTATAGTTTAATGACAGAGATCGTCGAACGTTTTTCTTTACATTACGGCCAATGAAAAAAAAATTATTACTACAAATACCCTAATTATTACTAAAAATTATTACATTTTAATGATGTTACAACTTTCCGAATGGGCTGAAATTTTAAATATATAATTGTTGAAAAATATTGTCGACTCATTACAAATTTTATGAATATCGGATGTATAGTTTAATTACAGGGACAGTCAAAAGTTTTCCTTTACATTTAGGCCAATGCGAAAAATTATTTCAAGTGCATTTTAATGATGTTACAGCCTTTCGAACAGAATGAAATGGATATGCACTTACACTAAAATATACATTCAGTACAATATGCGATGCAAAAAATTATTATAAAACTAGTTATAGTACGAACGCACTTCATTTGCCACGTTTGACGAGCAATTTCCAACTTGTTTAATCGTTATTTAACTTTTGTCATTTTATGATTTTATTGATTAAATTGTTTTGAAAAAATATCATATTTGCATTATAAATACATGTTTGTCTTCTAGGTTTTTAAAATCAACTGGAGCTAGAAATTTTATAGAAGAATAAAACATAACTAAAAACCGGTATACAAACGGATTATCGTGTATAATTTTAATAATAATCGATATATGCTAGCGATATTTTCCACAGACCTACGTTGATTTCTGTGAATTATAAAAGCATTAAAATGCAAGGGAAGGGATATTTCTACATTTGCACTCAATTTTGCGCCATTAAATTTGAAATTTTGTTGACAGGACATATGCTATCACTGACAAGATAATAGTGCACTTCCAGAACTTCTTTTGATTCCATAATATTTTTTAAGGGAAAGTTTATTCTAATTAAAATATCTCTAAAATATCTTCATTAATTTTCAAATTGCTAACAAACATTCTGCTTCAGATTATCGTAACTGAATTTTGACGAAATAAGTACATCGAAACCCTGGTTTCTAAAAAATAATCTGTTTGTCTAAATGCGTATTACTATCCCCTAAATTTATGACCATCAGTTCAGATACACCCAGAATATAGAATTAAAACAAATTTAAATTGGAGTATAAGAAAAACTTAGTCGCATTAAAAAAAATTATCTGAAACATAATACACTTTTTATATACATACCATTATTTTTATTCTCAAACAATTTATCTATTTTCTCATGAAAACTAATCTATCAATAAAGATTTTGCTAAGTAATAATATAACTTTCTATCTCTAATCTTTACATTCTCAAATAAAATAAATACAAGAAATAACGTAAATCTGCGTATTGTCTAAATCCATAAAAGTTTCTTAACAAGCAAAGAACCTTCATTTCAAAGCAGTTTTATTCAGTTTCGGGAAAACGAAAAATAAATTACTGTAGCCTTAAGAATAGAATAAAATACTAGAATGAACTCAATTGCTTAAAAAGAAATTGCTGTCAAATGATAGAAAAGATTGCAACGATTTTACCCTATAATGATGTCACACTTAAAAGAGAGGGGGTAAAAGTCAACTAAAAGAAACTTAAAAGTTTCAAATGATTGAAAGAAATGTGTTTGACTTGTAAAGTATTTTCCCTTTTGAATTCGTTATTTCTTTCTTTCTTTATTTTTTACAAACATCTTATATATATATATATATATATAAAACCTCTTGTATCAAGTTTTTTAGAGAGTAAATTTTAAAATGTAACTTTGCTTTCACTTTTAGTAAAGGGGAAAATAAAATAACAAAATTTTTGGCGTAAAAAAAAAAAAATTGAATAATTTTAAAAAACTGCTGTTTGTTGACTGTGAAATGAACAATATTTTTACTCTAATGATGTCGCGTTTAACTTAGGGAATTAGCTAAATGACTAAGACTCGCGAAAAGCTGTTTCATTTCTTAAGTACTAGATTTTTCATTATCTGTTATTATTATTATTTTTTTGTTGTTGGTAGATTTTTTTTATAATATTTTAATAAAATCTAAAAATAAAATCTAAAATTATGTAGAAACATTGAAAAAAAAAATTGAATTGTATTGTTGCTTTTTTTTTTTCTTTTTGACTTTGGAGTTAGGGAAAAGACTTTATGTATTGATTCATATTCATTAAATGTAAAAAGAACAAGAAGAACAGAAATTCTGTTCGATTTTTTTTTTTTTATAATACACTATTTATTTGTGTATTTTATTTATTTTTTTTAATAAAGTTTTATTTATTTTTTTGTCTTAAGTACGAAAAAACTTTCAAAACTATGGAAGTAAAAATATAATCTGTTTGACATTAATTTGCAATTTACATATAGATTCATTGCATATTCAACTACAAAAAATTACTTTTTAAGTATTTGTAAAACATTATTAATTTTACATTTAACAATTTTTAACAATTTTTTATATTAGAAATATTTAGCTCCCTTCCGAATTTTCTATCAATTTATAAAAAAAATTGCAATTATTTACTTGCAATTATCACTATACGAAAATATTTTTGGCACTTTAAGTTTGCAGATTACAAAATGTTGCGTAATTATTAAAATTGCGTAAATACTTAATTATTAAATATTTAATTTAATGTACAAAAACTGCTTCTAATTTGCAATCTTAAGAATCTAGTATGAATTCTATGATATATTTTAAACAACGGAAAATCACTCATAGTATAATAGTTCCAATTTAAAATTTTTATTTAAAAAATAAACAATATGAAAAAATTGTCAATACATTTTCAAATAATTGATTGTTAGTTATGCATTTTTTTTTGCAACAGCAAATCATTCATATCCCGAGAAGATGATATTTCTTATTTGTTATAAATTAGACAAAGAATCCATTTTATGTTTAAATATACTGTTCGAGTAAAATTAAGTTACATTATGTTGCTCAAAAATATATAGAATTTATCATATTGTTTTCACAACTGTAATTTAGTATTTTTAAACTATATTTAATTAAAACAAGACGGTAATTGTACGTCAAACTCTGAAAATGAGGTGCGTTCGTACTATAAGTAGGTTTTATAAATGTTCAGATCATGGTGCAATAGCTCTTGCAGTCTTATGCAAAAATGCATAGATACAAGATTTATTACGATTATATATATATATATATATATATATATATATATATATATATATATATATATTAAATTCAGTTATACTGAAAAATAGGACTCCATCTTAAATAAGACGTCATCACCATGGCAATCTAGAATCCTTACTTATCATATGATATAATTTAATTAATTACGTATGATAGGGTATAATAGAATGAAGACAACTTTTATTAATATCTTTTTAAGTTTTAATTTGATTATTATAAAATTTGAAATTACCGAAGAAAATATTGAAACGATTATATATACTCGTTCAAAACATTCCCCTCGTTCAACCAAATAAATTTCAAACCATTCGTTTAAATAGTTTTTGCTATGTTATATGCAGGCATACAAACGGACCAGATGACGACTATAGATGCTACGTATTTCTATAACCACGAACACACTTAAAAAAGGAATATAATCTAAATTAAGAGAATACATTTTTTAAATAAATTTTTAACCGAATTTCCAGAGTACTTTAATGTATATATGCACTAATCAGGCTTTCACTGATATTCTGAAATTACACTGGTAATCGAAATTAAAGGATAATGAGAAAAAATATGCTCACGAAGTTAATGTTGCAACCAATGGCCAATGCTGCAATTATTTATGTTAATTAAATACTATTGAACTCAAAATTGCTCTTTCGAGCATACGTTATCGTCGGAAATGTGCAAATTAGATGATTAATGTGTTGCGCAATGGACGTATGTTGGAATTCTGGTCTGTAGTGTTGTTTAAAGTGAATGTGGTGTATGAATGTGATCAGTATTCATTAGTTATGGCTCAAAGGCATCATTTAAGTTAAGGTCAAAAGTTGCGAATAATTGATAGAATCGAGGAAGGTGAAAAACAAACGGAGATCGCCCAAGGTTTGAATATCCCTCAAAGTGTCATATCAAGAGCTTTGAGCCGCTTTTTAAGCTTTGTATCCGTTAATAAACAGCCTGGCCAAGGGAGACCGAGAGCAACAACTGCATCCGAAGATGTTTTTTGTCATTGTGGCTCGAAGAAACCGCTTAGCGACTTCAAGAGCTGCCACAAGAACTTGAATTAGCCGTTCTACTGCTGAACGAAGGCTTAACAAGGATGGATTGTATGCGAGAAAACCAAAAGTTTGTGTCCTACACACTTAAGCTTCCCAAGGGGACCGTTTAAACTGACTGTTGGTGTCGTCATGTTCAATGAAGCCAAGAAGACTGGGCTGGAACGGGATATTTCACAAACAACAGGGGAAGGGCAATTGTGTCTTCAGATCGAAACACGTCTAGAATCAGTGTTCAGACTATATCTGGACTCGTCAGTAAACAATACTTGAGGAAGGCAACAGTTTAAACGGACCCCTTGGAGGCGGGAGTGAGTGGGACACAAACTTTTTCTTTTCTCGCATACATTCCATCCTCGTTAAGACTTCGTGCAGCAGTAGAACGGCTAATTCGAGTTCTTGTGGCAGCCTGAAGGTCCGAAACCAAATCTCTTGTAGTCGCTTCGTGGTTTCTTCGAGCCACAATGACAAAAAACGGTCATCGGATGCAGTTGTTGCTCTTGGTCTCCCTTGACCAGGCTGTCTATCAACGGATCCAGTGCTTAAACAGCTGCTCGACTCTCTTGATATGACACTTTGAGGGATATTCAAATCTTGGGTGACCTGTTTGTTTTTGACCTTCCTCGATTTTACCAATTATTCGCCACTTTTGACCTTAACTTAAATGATGTCTTTGAGCCATAACTAATGAATACTAATCACATTCAGACACCACATTCACTTTAAACAACACTATAGACCAGATTTCTAATACGTCTATTGCGCACCACATTATCAATCATCTAAATTGCATATTTCCGACGATAACGTATGCGCAGAAGTGCAATTTTGAGTTCAATATTATTTAATTAACATAAATAATTGCAGCATTGGGCATTGGTTGCAACATAAACTTAGTGAGCATATTTTTTCTCATTATCTTTTAATTTTGATGACCAGTGCACTAGTAAAAGAACCAAGCTTAAACATTAGGAACGATCAGATTTTTGAAATTTTAAACGGCGCTTTTTTTAAAAATATTTATATGCAAAATAGAAGTCTTATTTCATAAAAAACATTTTCGTAAATTTCAAATACTTCCAGTTTCTAACTGGTATCGCTTCGAATGATGCTATGAGATAAGAAAAATGTTCACTGAATAATGAGTATCTGTAATAATGCATTGTATTTCTGTACAAGTTCATGCTGTTGCAGAAAATCTTCTTCATTTATTGAATTTTTCTTCAACATGCTTAAATTAAAAACTTAGAAAGAGACATTATCGAATAACAAGTTCAATTTCTATAACACGAAAGAAAGTATTATTAATATGTTTCTTTAAAACAATGTAGACACTGTATTCTCCTCTCGAAAAATCATTTTCCACATTATATTGTCAATACGCCAGAACAAAGAAAGATGTTATTTGATAATTATCAAATAATAATTTATTTATTATACATCTTCACAACAGTGAAAAAATATTACTGGTAATATCTCAATCTTATCTCAATCATAAAATCAATCTTATAAACAACTTCATTCTTCACATCTTTCTGCGAGGTAATTATTGCATAAAATGCCCACAAAAATGATTTTCAATCAAAAGTTTATCATAAAATACTATTATAATCTATTATTCTGGACTTATCTGAATATTTTCACAGTGGTAATTTATATTTGTGAAATATAAATCGATCACCAAAATGTGTTTCGTTATTTAGGTAAATAATTATACTTTTTCGAAAGTAAAAATGTTCAAGCATGGTAATGATTGTTTTTAAATAATATTATAAACTCGAAATATCTTTTCACTTTTAATGGAAACAAAGGATAAACCCGGGGTTTAATCACTTAACCAAGTAAACGAAATTCCTTATCAAAATCCTTATACAGTGAAAAGACGGAAACTAACAAAATTCTCTTAAAACATTTAAAATAAAGTACGGTGGGAATATGTGCGTAAAATTCTAGCACAGTGGTATACATAACTGTCATGTGTAGAACCATTTATTTTAAAAAAGAGTTGGTCAGTTCGACATGTATATACGTTCTGTACACTACTCAGATAAAATTTGCTATGTGATTAACCAACTTATGTCTAGTACGAACTTAATCACACTTCATCTTATACTTTAAATATTTAATGGATATAGATGATAAATCAGTAAGTTTGTACTTATAATCAGATGAGAAACTGACATCCATATTTTTTTTCCAGTATGCATATTAAATGTTTTAATTAAAAATACTTAAAAATTTACGAGTATGTATCGAATATCTATGTATTACATTAAAATGTTAATTCGAAACTGAATGTAAATAAACTATATGATGCATACTACTCCAGTTTGAGAGAGCTTAAAATATCTTCCAAAATCCCTTTCGTCGATAAACGAGATAGAAATGAATAAAACTCTCTTCTAAAATGTAAGTGCACTTGAAAGCATTACAAATATGTATTTCAATAAATCTTTACCTATATGAAAACTCAGATCCAGTAAAGTAGCACTTAAATTCAGGCTTTATTTAGATAGAAAAATAATGTTTAAAAGAAAAAATGCATGGAGAACTTTGAATATCGAATCACTGTTATAAATACGATATGATAAGAGTATTTTGAATTTAGAAAAAAAGAGTTTTCGGCAAAATGCACAGATAAAAATTTAAATGAAAATATTAAAATATACAGTAGAACCTCGATTATCCGAAGTAATTGGGACGGACCCTCTTTCGGAAAATAGAAATTTTCGGATAATCCAGAAGACTTTAATTTAAGATTAAGGAGAAATATATGCAATATTTCGTATTTTGGTAACAAGTGCTTAATAAAAATAAAGCAATAGCAGCATAGAAACAAGAATAAATTACCAGAATTTGAATTTTGAAATTAAGTACCTTTTATATATATCACAAAGGGTTTGATTTTTTTTTTTGTTGTTGTTGTTTACCGAAGTTTCGATTGCTTTGCTTTGAAGCTCTATCATGGCGTTTTATAATATTATTAGTTCACCAGTACCACAGTCATTCTTCTGCTCCAGTCATGCCGAGTCTTTTGCAAAACACTCAAAAGCTTCAGATTTGCTAATTGTTCGTTTTCTTCGGTCCACTCTGCAGCTTACAGGAGCTCAAGTTAAATTCAAAGCAACTCTAAGAAAGGGGATCGAAAATATTTATATGTATTTGAAGTTCGGAAAGCACCACTTGCACACAAGGAATATGGTAGTTTAAAAAAAAAAAATTGTTTCAAAATGGATTTTGCACACAAGAATGTGATCGTAAAAAAAAAGTTTCAAAAATGGATTTCGGTTAATCGAGAGTTTCGGTTAAGAGAGTTTCGGATAAAAGAGGTACTACTGTATTGTAAAACTACAGAAGTGCTGTGAATGATATATATAAAATCTCAAACATAAAAAAAATATTGTTGCAATTACCTACATTTTTATTATATTATGAAATATATAACTTTCTTGTTAAAAGAGATTATCCACAACAAAGTATCCTTCCTAAATTTTTTAAGGGGTCTTGTACCTTTTAAACGCGTCGAAAATTAACGAAAAACTTCAAAGTTTGAATCAGTCTATCTTCAAAGTCTTTTTATGTATAAAGATGAAATTTTAGATATTGATTAAACAGATTGTGCTTTGTAATATGATACCATTAGGAATTTATTAAGACTTTACAGAATTTATATATTGTTGAAATTGCAATAGCTCTTTTTTTACCCCATAAGTCATTGCGCGCATGATATTTTGAGAAAATATGCATGGATTGGCATGAAATTCGGTAAAGATAATAAATATATATGTGTGTTTAAAATGATCAACTCTTAGACTAAAATTATTTCATTAACTATAAAAAAAAAAAAAAAAAAAAAATCGTAAAAAAAAATCAAAACTTTGTATTTTTAATGAATAAAAATAACCATAACTAAAAATATTACCATTGTAAATACTTAAAATTAGATCATTTTAAACACACATATTTGTTTAGTATATTTACCAAATTTTATGACAATCCATACATACTTTCTCAAGATATCATGGTCGCAATGACTTATGGGGTAAAAAAAAAGAGCTATTTTGATTTCAACAATACACAAATTCCGTAAACGGTTAATAAATTTCTGTTGGTAGTATATTACAAAGAACAATCTGTTTAATCAATATCCAAAATTTCATGTTTATACATAAAAAGGTTTTGAAGATAGACTAATTGAAACTTTGAAGTTTTTCGTTAATTTGCGACGCGTTTAAAAGGTACAAGACCCAAGCGAAAAAGAGTTGCTGAATAATAAATACAGAAAGTATTAAGCATTGCAATATTTGTTCGAATTAATTTAAATATCAAATATTTTTGTTTAAAAGATGTCTGTTACTCATACTTGCTAACTTTCAACATAACTTTGTAAAATGTCGATTAATTTGATTTGCATAAAGACTTTTGATCCAGATTTTTTTAAAGAAATGAAGCGAGGTAGTGTTCTGGTAGAAAAATGGAACTAAATACATAATGTTAAATCAAATAAATTTTCTCGTTGGAAAGGTGTTTAACCTAGATGAAAAAAAAAGGATATTTTACGGAAGTTCAGTTAGCAACTATGTATACGTATGCTATACATAAGCACATCACAAATTTTTATTTAATGTACAGTCGTGGGAAAAAAGTCCTTCCGGCCAGTGCCGGGAGGAAGAAGTAGCTTTCATATTCCTTATTTTAAAAAAGCCAACTTATATCATTCAAACACACGAAGCTCAATTTAGTGGAAACCGAATATAGGAGATTCAATACTAATTTTTATCAATATAATGAATGAGAATTTCGCGAAATTAGTCAGCTTTATCCAAGCTGCTTTTCTTTAAAGTAACTTATATTTGGCTGCCAAATTCGGCAATTTCTTAAAGTTCCTGCCATTTTAAGACAACATCGTGGATGAGGCAAAGCAGTGAACTTGGTCGAGACCTTAGTAATTGCTGTGCACATGCTCAGTCACATCGGAATCGGTTGATATAAACGAGTGCTGTCGCATGCAAAAAATCAGATTTTTCAAAATGTCACCCACAATAGAAATTGAAAGTGCTATATCTGAGCCATTTTTTTTTAAGGTAAAGACAAACAAAAAATGCTCCTGAATCCTTATATCAAGGTCAAATACTTAAGAAAGAAAACTTTTTCAATTTCTAATTTTTTTGCACCTCACTTTAAATATATATACACTATGACGCAAAAGTTTAGACAATGAAGAAATTCTTGCATACTTTGAAAAATATTTATTCAATTTTCAAATCACTGCTTGAAATTAATGTGCTGTACATATAAACAATATTTATAACAAAGAAAAGTGGAATTGTGCATATTGCAATAAATTAAATGGTAACAAAAATAAACTGCTGTCTCAAAAGTTTAGACACAAATTAAATAAAATCGAAATAAACAATTTTTAAAACCTGGTTGCGCATCCATGCTTATGTATTATGTCATATACACGAGATTGCATGGAAGAAACTAAATCTTGAAGAGTTTGTGGATCGATATCGTACCATGCATTCTCAATAGATGTCTTAAGTTCCTTTTCAGAAGAGTATTGTCTAGCGTTGCTATAAACTTTGCGACACATGATGCTCCAAAGGTTTTCTATAGGGTTAAGATCTGGGCTACATGCTGGCCAGTCGAGAACTCTTATATTATGGGAATTAAACCAAGATTTTGAATGTTTTACAGTGTGAATTGAAGCATTGTCTTGCTGAAATTCCCACTGAGGACCCCCTAGAAGCTCAGCAAATGGCAGTAGGTTTTCTTCTAATGTCTGTGTATAATGCTGTGAAGTTTGACGACCACTGGTGAAGGTCAGAGATATTTCTCCATTATAGCAAAAGGCTGCCCAAACCATCACCGAGCCCCCTCCTTGTCTGCGACTAAAAAAACGTCGAGGTTCCTTCCGCAAGTCATGCCAATACGATAAACAACCATCTGGACCATCCAGATTCCTCTTTTTTTCATCGCTAAATATGACTGACTGCCATTTCTCTCCATATGACATATGCTTTCGAGCCCACATAAGTCTTTGTAACTTATGATGTGGTTTCAGAGCTGGTTTCTTCTGCATTTTGCTATAAACGATTGTTCCTTTTTCCAAAATTCGTCTACGAATCGTATCCTTTGATACAGAGAGTCCCGATGAGCTTTGAACTCCACGTACGCTCATTTGTTGAGTACTCGCTAGTCTTTGTATCAGGCGATCCTCTCGTACATTTGTCACACGTGGCCTCCCAGACCGACATTTTGCTTTATATTCGGAACCACTCGATAAAACTCGATAAATAGATTTTTTTGACCTATTAATAATAGCAGAAATTTCAGAAACGCTCTTCCCTTCACCTTTCAACTGCCAAATCCTTGAAACCTCATTCACTTGAATTTCTTTAGCTCTCGGCATGTCGACTATGAAGCGCAATCGTTTGCAGAACTTAAGTACTCCAAATTTGTGACATCATCGATTCTAAATTTGCATATGCCAGCGAATATTCAAAGAAATTTAGAATAGTGTCTAAACTTTTGCGACAAGCACATTTGAATTTTTATGAAAAAAATTAGTATTATAGCAAATAAAACGACTGTCTTTTGTACATAGCATTTTAAATCAGTTTTTTAATATATTTACAGGTTTTTGTAATTCTGACGTCATAATTCTACATTTTAAAGCTGAATGACGTCATTGTCTAAACTTTTGCGTCATAGTGTATATATTTTAATTTAATGGCCGCCATTTTGAAACAAGATGGCTGATGAATCTGGCCAGCGAACTTGGTCGAGGAGTTGATGTATACTATCCACATGCCTTCTTACATCGAAATAGGCGAATACGTGATTTATCACTTGACAAATACAAGATCGTTTCAAAATGTTAGCCATGCTAGAAATTCAAAGTGCTATAAATAAACCATTTTTTAAGATATAAACAAAAGAACAAATTTTCAGAAACAAAAACTGCTCCGGAATCTTTGTATCAAGGCCAAACACATAAAAAAAAAACTTTTTCATTTTCCAATTTTTTAATACCTCATTTTAAATTTTAAATTTAATTTTTTTTTAAATGGCAACCCTTTTGAAACAAGATGGCGAATGAAGCTGGCCAACGAACTCGGTCAAGACATTGGTATGTACTATGTACAGACCAAGTTACATCCAAATCGGTTCATAAATACGCCTGTTATCGCGTGACAAAATTCAGGTCGTTTTAAAGTATCAGCCACAATAGAAATTAAAAATGCTATTACTCAGCCATTTTTTTAGATATAGACGAAACAAAAACTGTTCCGGAATCTTTGTATTAAGCTCAAACACATACGAAAAAAATCTTTTCATTTTCCAATTTTTTGGTATCTCATTTAAATTTTTCTATTTTTTAATTTTTTTAAGTGGCTGCCATTTTGAAACAAGATGGCGGATGAAGCTGGCAAACGAACTCGGTTGAGATATTTGTATGTACTATGTACACACCAAGGTACATCCAAATCGGTTCATAAATACGTCTGTTATTACGTGAGAAAATCAGGACGCTTCAAAATGTCAGCCACGCTAGAAATTCAAAATGCTATAACTCAGCCATTTCTTAAGATATAGACGAAACAAAAACTGCTCCCGAATCTTTTTATCAAGGTCAAACACATAAGAAGAAAATATTTTTTTCAATTTCCAATTTTTTGGAACCACATTTCAAATTTAAATTTTTCTTAAAAATGTAAATGGCCGCCATTTTTAAACAAGTTGGCGGATGAAGCTGGCCAACAAACCCGGTCGAAACATTGGTATGTACTATGTATAAACGAAGTTACATCCAAATCGGTTCATAAATACGCCTTTTATCGCGTGACAAAATCCAGGACGTTTCAAAACTTTAGCCACGCTAGAAATTCAAAATGCTATAACTGAGCCATTTTTTAAGATATAGACGAAACAAAAACTGCTCCGGAATCTTTGTATAAAGGTCAAATACATAAGAAAAAAATATTTTTCCATTTTTAGTCTTTTGGTGCCACATTTCAAACTTTAACTTTTTTTTTTAATTTTAAATGGCCGCCATTTTGAAACAAAATGGCGGATGAAGCTGGCCAACGAATTCGGTCACACCGAATTACATCGAAATCGGTTCATAATTACGAGAGTTACAGTGTGACATAGGTCAGATATATATATATATATATATATATATATATATATATCAATTTTGAACGGAGGGTGGTTTTGGGGTCTGGAGGTTCATGATCGATGAAAATATACCAAAATTTTTTGAAATCGCTTTCCTCCGAACGGCTGCAATAGGTAGTTTTTTGTAATGAAAGCTACCTAAAAGTAAACACCCCTTACTAACTCTGCAAAAAATTATCGTAGAAGAAAGTTACTGGTACCAAACGATTGGTAATAAAGTCTACTTTTAAATGATGTATAGTATAACATTTGCTTAGGGAAACATCTACATATTAAAACGAACCATAACTTTGTTTTTTTCAATAGTAGTACCCAATTCTGACAGCATAAATGAACTGTACACCCTTCAATTAGCCTAAAAATAATTTTTTATGCAATTCTTACAACAAGTTTCCGAGAAATTAATTATTTTAAAACGAGAATATTTTTTGGGAGGTATCCAAATTGAAGTTCGGTACTCGATTGTTGACCGAGAGAGCTCCTTTCTTGATCAAGGCATCTTAAGTGCCCCTGGAGCAGTCATTGAAGACTGCTAGATTACACGATAGCATAAGAAATTTCAAAATATCTGGGCACTTGTATCATAGACTTAACCACCTATCTTAAACCACCATTTTGCCGTTATTTAAGCATAATTGAAAAACTACTTGGAAGAAAAATGTGAAATTTTGGATTTCCACAAAGCAGGACTTAATATCTAAATCCATCAAAAAGATTGTATGTTGCAATTCATAATTTTTTCGAGTATTAATTTCATAATTCATAATTCATATCATAAAATTATAAAAACTGCAAATTCAACGTATTTATGTTTGCGTATTTTAGTATTATTGCTACACACACAAAAAAAAAAAAATAGCACATTAGAGTATAATTTCAGGAGATATTAATAAAAATATGAAAATGTAATTTAACATTAGAAGCACTAAATTTTGAATGTTTATAATTCAAAAATTTATTATTCAAATGACTTGAAATTTGGTGTCTAGGCATAGTTTGAACCGAAGATTTGAAATATCTTGTTAAAATTGGGTATTGACACGAAAAACAAAGTTTGGGTTCGTTTTAATATATTGATGGCCCCCTAAGCAAATTTTATATACATCATTTAAAAGTAGACTTTATTTCCAATCGTTCGGTACTAGTAACTTTACTCTACGATAGTTTGTTAAGGAGTTAGTAGGGGGTGTTTACTTTTTTTCCCGACTGTACTTTGTTGGGTATATATGTGCTGTGCAATTATAAGTATTTGAAATGATTTTTAAAGACAGTGTGTATACAGTTTTACCATATTTTCCTTTTTCTAATTGCAAACTACATGTTAAAAATAAAGAGTTTAAGCACAGATTCTTCGCCTGAAGAAAAAAAAAAAAAAAGGCAAATATTAAAACTAGCGCTAGATTCATTTCAACTGCATTTCTACATTTTCGTGGTAGTTAACAAAGTAAATTGGTTTCACATTATACCACATGGTGTAATTAGCCTATATAATAATGAAATGAAGAAAATGTTCTTAAAATCTATGGTTTATGTCACTTATGCTAACATTTCCATATTTTGATGACGGAAACACATTATCGGGCTTTTATACATTGCAAACATACTATGTAATAGTTCCATCTAGCAGAATTCATGCCAATCCGGGGATTGGGTAAAATATGAAATGGATTTTCAAAGTAGTTACATTAAGATCAATCGCGCTGCTATAAATTTAAAAGTCCTAACTTTTATGTCAGTCTTTTATGTTTAAACGTTTCCCTTTATAAACAATTATTTAGAAAATTTTATTATCACTTGTGTTTTGTAAAGATCTGTATTATTATCATTATATCGCTCATTTGTATGTATGGTAGCAGTTTCAAAATTGCATTTATTGCGTCAAAGATTATAATCTTGTGTTCTTTGTTCATTAATAATATAGTATAAATATTATTTCATTAACTTTTACCCAAATGCCTGTTTTCTAATAATTAGGTTAAACTAATTTGATTATCAATGACACTACCCTGTCTTATTGTATGACGATGAAGGGAAAAGAAAAGCTCCAAATTTTCGACAATAGTATTATATCTTTTGACAAATTTATGTTTGTGATAAAATTTATTTTCAACATTAAAATTTAAATGCCTCTTTAATAAGATTTAAAACGACTCTCCCTATAAATTTACAATAAGTAAAAAAAAAAAAAAAAAAAAAAAGATCCCATAAATTTTCCAGGTATTCCCTTTAGAGCCAAAAGACATATATCATTCCTAATTACTCACACTGTTGATGAATGATCGTACGGCAAAATAAACGCGAAAAACCAGACCAAAAAATACGTCGTTATCGGATGGACATTCACATACGGAGCAAAATTTCTACCTCCAAATACGAGTCACTCCCCACCGTGTAAAAAACATTAGGACTTTTGCTAATTGAGATTTTCGGCGCAACGAAAAATAACTTGATATATACCCCCTGACCATGGCTACATACCTTCCTTATCCTATTTTTAAAGATTGTTCAGAACAAGATGCTAGAAAAAAAAAAAAAAAAAAAAAAAAAAAAAGTGAATATTTTTAGCATACCATCGTGTAACATTTGGTGCATACTTGTATGCCATAATACGGTTATAATATGGTTATTTTTCTTTAAAATTAATATTTATTAAACTATTAAACAGTATATTAGTCATCTTAAGATTGACCCAAGATCATTTCTAAATAGAGTTATTTATCTTATTATTGGAGGGCTGAAATAAAATAATGTTTAAAAAGTATAAAAATTGTAACAAATTTCACGTTTTCGTTAATGATCAGTATGACTTATGAATTTCATTTAGTATTTCAGCATTTATAAAAATATTTCTAAAAACTATTTTTTATACCCTTTTATATAAAAATGTGCCTGTTTGTTTGTTTCACAATTCCTAGAGAATATGAAAAGCAGCGCGATGAAATTAACATCAATTATTCGCATGAATCCGGGAATGTCTTAATAACTCTCAGGACTTTAAATTTTTAAATAGTGTCCAAAATATTAACTACATTTTGCCATTATAACTTTTAATTGAGTTTCTCAGAAACACAAGTAAAATACTTCATTTTTGTGGAATGAAAGGGGAAAATAATGCTATCCGAAATGATAAAAAAAATATTATTTTTGTTTTGTTTAAATAAATCGATTTAATGGCTTTTAGTATACGTTTTCTTAAAAAAGTTATTTAAAGCATGATAATATGACTTCTACATTTATTAAAGATTTTATCAAAAAGCTGAAATTTTTTCATATTATTGATCTGTATGGAATAATATTTTCTGAATTTCTTTAAAATGTAAATAACATGTAAAACAGTAAATATCATGACCATATAAATAACATGAAATTTTGAGCATGGATTGAACATACGTACAGGGTATATAATAAAAGTTTTGTCTAAAACATAAGCAGAAGATTAGTCACATATAGAACTTGACCACAGTCAGATGGCCGAAGCTATTATCATCTCAGAACGACAATTTTTTCCCTTTCCTGCGCTGTCACGTCTAGAAATTCGGATCAAAACACCAAATTTAACTGCATATCTTAAAAATTCTTCTTTCTTTCCGAAAAAGGAAAACTGTCCGATTGCGTTGTTTCTAAGTAAGTACACCTGACAATTTGACACGTTTGCAAACAAAATTGAATTAGAAAATGTATCAGAAACTATCAAGTTTGCATTTCAGAAAAGTCTTAAATGAATCAGGCAAATAAACAAACATTAACTTGACAATAGTGGCAAGCTCTCTAAATTTTTATCCAAAATTATCTAGATCGATCGAATGTTGCTACCCGTATGTCACCCTTTTACTATAAAAGCATTGTACTATTATTGCATCAAAATTAGGTAACTTGCAAGATATAATTTCCGTAATTTTCATATAATCTATATTGTAAATTCTAAGCATGATTACTTGATTATATTGAAATATTTATCAAAATTAACATTTTGAACCTTTTTTAAATGTAGAATTGAATTAAATCCCCCCCCCCTCCTCCTCCTCATTCAAAAGGGAAAAAGAGAGAGAGAAAAAAAAAAAAAAAAGATAGCATGCTATGGAAAATGCAACAAATCGGATGACTACGCCGGCTAAGATATTTTTAAAATGTGAAAAAATATTTATTTTTTTACGTAGTATAAGCACATGTGTTGCGTAATGTAATGTGATTGCATTCAGATAGTGAGCTTAAAATTTAGAATGTTTCCAGTTCGCATGAATAATCAAAACCCTACTAAAATCGTTTTTTAAATTTTAAATAATAATTATTATTATTATTATTTACTATTTGAGGAGCTGAGCTAACTCAATAACATTACACAAAAGAAAGCAAAATGTTATATTTCTTGAAAATTTTTATTTGTCAACAAGACCAAGAGGCATCTATCTGTATCTCACAAATAATATATTTGAATTTCATGACAATCGGAGAAATCTTCTAATAAATATTAGATTTCCGTAGAACAAAATTAGGGATGTAATAATGATCTATTAGAAGAAAAATTGAGAATTGAAAATGGCTTGTCTACATAACATACTTTATACATTAATATTTGTTTATACAACCTATCTACTGACTTCAAGAATCGTGTTTTTAAAAAATCATTTTATTCATCGCCAGGTTTTATCAACATTACAATTAATTTGAATTATTAATAAAATTTTGAAGTGAAAATTCTATATGAAAAAACAAGAAAAAAAATCACTTATGTTATTAGCCGCTGCATGAGTATATCTTTGAAATCGAAAGTTAAAGTTCAGATGAATTTTCAGAAAAAATAATTGGCAACTTGGGAAATAAATATATGAGAAATTATGAGCAAACTATATACATTTTGTGCAATAAAATTAATTTTTAAATGTATATAAGAGTGAATAAGTGTAATTATATTTCGGTCGTAATTTCTTTTATTTTTTATTCATTTAAAACATTATTTTTTTATTTTAGTCAATTATATCTGAAGTGTGTTTTGTTTCATTTTAAAATTTTTAATTGCAAAGATTCCGTACTTTTTACTTTCTTATTTCGATAAAGATATTTTCGTTTACCTCTACATAAATATTTCAAATATAATTAGGCAATTAATTTCTTACCTACATTCTTCAATTCTTCAGATATTTCCATAAGGTGGCTAAAGAATCTAAAAGCATTTTTTCACATTAATATAAATGTTGTTTGCAATCGATTGTTACCTGATGAATAGTTTTAAGTTATTTTCCTGTCTCAAAAATCTTTTAAAAAATCAAATTTATTTTCTAAAAGGCGTTGTGTTTTTATAGAAAAATGGAAAAAAAAATAACTAAAATTTAGAATTTTAATAAAAATGTATGAAAACTTGCGAATTTTTTTTTCACTGTAATCGTTGAGATTTTTTGCGGATACGTCTTTTCATTCATTTTTAATTAACCTATTCGCTGCCAACCACGAGTATACTCGTGGCTTTAATTTATTTATTACTTTATCACCACTATTTTAGAATTAAAAAATTGCTTTATTTATTGGCAGAAATTTTACTGTATTAGTAAAGCGAAATTTACATTTCAGAATTTGTGGTGGCATACGACTTTCAACAAGAAATTTGAAATTCTTTACTTTATAGTTTTGGCAGCGAATGGGTTAACAGCAATTTTCAAGAAAACAACGTGTTTTAGCGAGATGTGAATGTGCTCTTTAAAGTCTCTGTTGACAATTTTTTTTTTAAATAATATCTTATCCATCGCCTGTGTTTTGTATGTGCTTAGAAAAGTGGATGTTGACATTAGAAATAATATGTGACAGTATTCAGTATAGTTTAGAAATCACGAATGCGTTAGAAAGTAGCTATCTGAGATGACATTTAAGCTTGTTTTCAAAGCTAAACTGCCTAATTTCTGGCATAATTCCTAAATCCATTTTGGGTTGTTAAAGCTGGACTGATAGGTACTCAGCTTCAGCTACATTCTTGAATTGTTCAGATGTTTCCATAAGGTTGCTAAAGAATCTAACAGCATTTTTTTACATTAATGTAAATGTCGTACGTGTTACAGGCACACACAGATAGATACGCTATTCAGAAGCTAATCGATTTCTAATTGTAAAATCATGAGACTAACAGGTGTATTTCTATTCAGAATCTATGAAATCGAATATTTTATTTTTCCTTTTTCAATAAAGGCTTGCGATTTTTTAGAAAATGCTGTCAAAGCTAGTGTTTTGAAACGAAATTCAGCGTCACAAAAATCGCATATCACTTAAAATATAATTCAGTTATCGAAAAATGAAAAATCTATTTGAATCTAGATCACTTCAATTGTCATGTTTTCTGATGTTTTGCTTTTTACGTCAAAGTTTAGAAAACATTTATATTTTACTAAAGCTATAAGCTAATCAATGTTTATATAAAAATGTATACAGTTTTAACAAGGAAAATTGAAAATCTGTAGATGAGCTAGTTTTTTAATGTTTTCGTTCTTTGGTATAGTTCTTCATTTCCTTTCCATAATTCTGATTGGTTGTTTTTTTTTTATGGTCTGGAACCGCTTCCCTCTTATAAATTGGCATACATTGTCGACTTAAAAATACAAACACACACGCACACATATACACTATATTGCCATTAATGACCGGCAACTTTCAATTTTAGACATTTTGTCGAATATTTAGAAATATACTTGACAGATTCTTCTGGAATTTCAAGATTGATCATCTTTCTGAATTTTTACGATATTTGACTAGATTTTTTTAGTGTTGCTCGATAGAGTTGACTATTAAATTATGTAAAATGATCCTTGTTATCGTTCGCGCATGCGCAGATAAAAATTATTTCATACAACTGCTCATATTTTCTAAAATATTTAATATATTTATATTCCAATTACACTATATTGTTTCTACTATATTTCGTCAATTTTTCTGAAATCGGCGTTAAATTTGGTTGAAAACCCTGCATGTAATAAGCAAAAAACATGAAAGAATTTTTTAATTATTTTAAATAAATCGCTATATCTCTGTTAATATACGTGCTATTCTTACACAAAATAATACACATATTACAAAATGTCTGTTTATTTATATTCGGTAGCGGTAGATCATTTCGTGCATTTATTTTACAGGGTGATCCCAAGAATTATTTTTTTCTTTGATTTTTTGTTGGCCCTCTAATTGTCCCCTTTAACAAATCGACATTGCTAAATATGAGGTCATACCTATTCTTTTTAATCCTGAAATTCCAGAAGAATCTGTCAAGTATATTTCTAAATATTCGACAAAATGTCTAAAATTCAAAGTTGCCGTCGCCGGTCATTAATGGCTATATAGTGTATATGTACATATATGCATGTATAATCAATGCAAAAACCTTTGACGGGTTAAAAGTTTCTGACGCAGCACTTTATCTTATGCTCTAAGAATTTTAAATATGGAACTTAAAAATACTGATATCAAATTTTGAGTGACGTTATGCTATTTCTTAAAAAATATATTTGTATTTATTTCACCATTTTATTTTTGTTTTATTTATAATCGCATGTGCAAAAGTTATGTTCAACATGAAAAGCTGCATAAAATTTTATTCGCTGTTGCTTTATCATTTACATCTCTCATAAATTCAAAATATGTGTTTTAAAAGATATGATATAAAATTTAAGTGACGACTTGATGTGACTTTAAAAGGTTTGTTTTTTAAAATTCAATTTAAATTATTTTTGACTTGGTTAAAATATTTTTTTTACCTCTACACAATACTTTTAATTTTCCAATTCACTGTTAAATATATCACTTTCATTGAATCTATACTATGCATTGAAATGTATATATTTCAATAAATTGATTTATCTTTTGTGTCACGCTATTCAAAATTGTGAGTAAGATTTATGTAAATGGTTTATTTGCGTCAAACTATCCTTTTTCATACATTTCATGTAGTTTGGACACAGTGACGCATAGAAACCATTTACATAAATCTTACTCACAATTTTGAATAGCGTGACACAAAAGATAAATCAATTTATTGAAATAAATACATATCAATGCATAGTATAGATTCAATGAAAGTGATATATTTAACAGTGAATTGGAAAATTAAAAGTAATGTGTAGATGTAAAAAAAAAATATTTTAACCAAGTCAAAAATAATTTAAATTGAATTTTAAAAAACAAACCTTTTAAAGTCACATCAAGGCGTCACTTAAATTTTATATCATATCTTTTAAAACACATATTTTGAATTTATGAGAGATGTAAATGATAAAGCAACAGCGAATAAAATTTTATGCAGCTTTTCATGTTGAACATAACTTTTGCACATGCGATTATAAATAAAGCAAAAATAAAATGGTGAAATAAATACAAATATATTTTTTAAGAAATAGCATAACGTCACTCAAAATTTGATATCAGTATTTTTAAGTTCCATATTAAAAATTCTTAGAGCATAAGATTAAGTGCTGCGTCAGAAACTTTTAACCCGTCAAGGGTTTTTGCATTGATATCATTACTTTTTTGAGGTTAGTGATAAAATGATTAAAAAAAAGATACTTATGGAATTTAATGCAGATTTAATTTTTACTATTTTATTACAATTTTCCTTATAGCAGTTTGTATATAAAAACAACTGGGTAAGTATAATCGCAGATCGCACAGAGGGTTTCATTTGATATTCCTTTAAAAACACTTTATCCTTAAATTAATAAATCCAAAATGTTAATTTATAATTATTAAATCCTTACATAGATGTAGCACCAATAGTTCCAATTTTCATGGGGCAGGGAACGCACTCTTTTAAACAAACCACCTTCCAATTGAAGTCATCAAAAACCAAGTTGAATAAGCCAGATCCCGTTGTGTTGTTTGACAAACAGCAGTCTCATGTCCCCTCCTTCCCCCCTTTTTCATAATTTTTCAGACCAGTACCTAAGAATGGAAACGAAATAATTTTTTCTCTTCAGAAATTACGATAAAAAAATAGTATGCAGTACTCATAAATTTACTTTAATGCTATATAGGGTGATTATTAAGTTAATTATAACGTTTGGAATCTGTTGCATTGATGTCCGAAAGGTAGTTTCTGAGTTATGGAAGCTGGGCCCATAAGGCGCCATAGAGGGGCGAAGGCCGCTAGTGTCTATCATAATTATATCTGCCATGTAGACTAATTGCGATATTTAATCAAAATAGCCCTCCCCCCCTCCTCATCCCCGGAAATATAACAAATACAAAATGTGTCTTTATAAACCTATCGTCAAATAGGTTTTTATTTCTTTTTCCCTAAAAAAAAAGCATGATTTTTATATCCGTAACGTAAATAGCGGACAAAGCCCGCTAGTTCCTATCATAATATATATTTTTAATAATTTTATATAGCCTATAATAAAAATCAGACTTAAAATAGTCTAGTTCCATGAGTACTTGTAGTGTCAGTTACATGCTACGATTTTTGGATACCAGTATTTTAGAACGGGAAAATGTGACTTATTTTATCGGAGATATCTCATTAATTGAATAAGGTGAAGCAAACTTTTTGAAAAAAAGGTAGCCAACAAGCATGGCAGTTATCAGCTATGTGACTTTGTGCTAAATTCCATTAATTTGATCTGCTTTCAAAAGATTACGGAAGATTGAATTATAGTAGAACCTGGATTAACCGAGCTTCGATTAATCGAGGTTTCTGTTAACCGAGCCGAAGTCTGATTTTGTTTTCCTTTTGAATGAGCCTTAAAAATAACCACACTCTTTAGCTCACTGTCCGTGCTATACAGGCCCTTCTGCCCCCAAAAGCCCTCAACTCCAAAGAAACATTGGACCCTGAGAAGTCAATAGCGAACAATGCTTTGTTTCCAGTGGCTGTGTGAACTTTCGTAAATTTTTCAATTTGCATTTTAAAATTTACTACTGGTAGTTGATTTTCTTTTTAAATTTGTTAAGCTGTGAAACAGAACTTTACATATATTTACTTTTATTATTTAAAAAACGTTCTATATATTTTTTTAAAAAAGATGTTAAATTCGCAAGCACGGCGAGTTTTTACACACAGTTTCTATTAACCGAGATTTCCGATTCCGATTTACTAACAGTCCCAATTAGCTCGGATAATCGAGGCTGCTCTGTATAATTAAAAAATCAATGGCGATCTTACTGTAAACGGGTTTCCCTTTTACTGAGGGATTTCAAAACCGAATCAGCTGATGTTAGTTGCTGTTTCCCTGCTTGATTAAATAAGATTAGTTAAACATTTGAAAATTACCAAATATAAAAGGAACTAAGTCAACAGAGTCTTTGCTTTATGGTATTTTTTAACAACGCTATAAGAAAATGATTTTAAATAAGAGATTTTAAATGTAACGTTTTAAATCTGACATAATTTTCACCAAACTTTCCTTTCTCTTTGTAACATTCAACTGAAAATATTTTTATTATTAGAAAGATAATATTATTATTTGCGCTACCTTAAAATTAGCAACTATAGTTAAAAATATCATCTCGAAATTTGAAATAAATCTCTCATATAAATATATTTTTTAATTTACACTGTTTTGCAATATGTTTTGCAATGTGTTTTGCAATGTGTTTTGTAAACTGTTTTGGCCACTTTGGCCAATATGACGTAATTTCCTCCATTTACGACTTTTAACACATATTAATGAATTTATTATTTAAAAATTTTCTTTTTCTTTTAATATTCACGTGTAAATATAATTTTTATGACGTAATTTTCAATGTTTTCCTTCTTTTAATGCGTAATCATTTAATTCTAATTTGAAAATAATTGATTATTTTATAATTTTCTTTCATTTTAAGTAAGCATGTGTAAAAACAATTTTTATGACGTAATGTTTAATATTTTCCTGCTTTTAACACGTTATCATTTAATTCTAATTTAAAAGGATTTTTTTCTCTTTATAATAGTCACGTGTGAATAAATTTTTAATTTAAAGGATATATTATTCTTTGCGCTGTTTTAACATTTGGCAACAATTTAAAAGAACCTTTTCTAAAATATGTAAAAAATATCTCTGGAAATTCTGAAAATTTTAATTTAAAATTGAAATAAACCGTCAAAAAATTAGGCAAGTTAAGAATAATAAATGCACTCTGCAAACTTCGAGTTTCTATTGAATGATTAAATTGAATGAAAATGATTAAATTCCCATGTATATTTTTTTTCCCTATGAGACTTTTTTAATGAGACAATTTTATCCAGATTTAACATTAAATATCTCTTAAAATAATTCTTCGATTTAAAAACTGTCTACTTCAACATTTTTATCAAACATTTCTCTATAATACTACGCAATTGCGTCAAAAGATGGCGACACCAGAATTCTGATATGCTTATTATGTAAACTGTAAATATTGCAAAGAATTGTCTCGGGGTTATCAAACTTCATTGATATTTATAAATAAAACATTTCAACTAAATTATTTATTATAAAAGAATTATTACATCACAATAGCTTTTATGCAAGGAAAATAATAATTATAATAATAATAATATTATGGATGTCAGTGATTATATATTGATTGACCGTCATAATAATAATAAATGATATTATAAAAAGAAGAGCTGAAATGAATTATTTTTTTACGTTTCTGATCGGGTGATTTATATTCAAATAATAATTATTAATGTATATTTTTTGTAAAGTGATTGAAATTAAATATATTTATAAAATTTATGGTAATATTTTTATTGTTGAAAAATTGCCAAGAAATAATCATCATCAAATAGGCGTCATTATAATTGTAATTTTATTTAACTTAATAGCAATTAAAAAAATTACAAAGGAACTGAGAATAATGGTCAACTAGCAGACTTAAAAAAAAACATTCACATGTGAAAACACGTACCAGGGAGTATCGAACTGCCTATCTTAAGGTCAGTAAACGATGGCCCTTAGCCACTCAGCCAGTGGGAAGACAAAATTTTTCTCCCCAAAAGTGGTTAAAAAGAAAGCATGTGTATGAATACAGTGTCATGCATTTTCGGTGAAATTTCCATAGAATGGCGAAGAAATATAGTCCGATTTTTCATGCGCATTATAAAACGAACAAGAGTCTTGCTGGAAACAAGTAAATTGTTATTTGGTTCATCTGAAACATATTTATTTGATTTTTAAAAAATCGCCCGTGTCATTTTCGAGAGAAAAAAAATCGAATTATTTAACGAACGAGAGTTTTCCCAGAAAAAAGAAAAGTGTTATTCACCTCGCCTTAATCACATTTATATTATGTATCAATTTAAAAATAATCGTTAGAACCGTTTTCGAGATTTTCAAATTAGGAACTTCCTCGATATTATACCAACGTTTTCACTTTAAAAATGGCTTTTTAGATCTCAAAATATACTGCACGTAGAAATGCAAAAATTTCAGTATACGATTAGACTGCAGATATAAGACTGTTCTAGAAAATTCAGAACAATAAGACATATATCTGCTGAGTTATTAAAACGCGGCTTTTCGCGTTTTCTTTGATGTCGAGTTAGCTGTATATATGAGTTCCGCCATCTACGAATTCTATGATACGATACGATACGATACGATTTTAGGCTTAAGGCTGCGTCACTCGAAATACTACCGTCTTCCATGATTCCGAGCATATTCTGATGCAACATATTTGAACTAATTCAAATTAGCTTCATAATAATTTTATGGTCAACATAGACTGAAAATCTGGGTTTTTGTGACAAATTTCAATTTAATGCCAAAGTGCTATATCTAATGAGTGCTCTGATCTTATGATTAATCGGCTCTCTTTTTTTTTCCTTCGTAAATAAATGTATAATATTTGATTAAATATCTGATTTACTATGTACTTTAATTTCCAACTATGCAATTTTAAGTAATTTAAGGCCGAATGAATAAAATGTTTTAAAGTACTAGTTTTTACTTGTAGAAAGTGAAATTTTTAGTGCTAGGAAGTGTTAGAAAAATTTACTAGAAAGAGGTTTTAAAAAAATATTTTTCTCTGTTGAAGAACGCGAAACATTGATACGTTTTTTAAACATAAAGTGATACTTGCAGGCATGATTACTGAAGTGATTTGTAATTCAATATTTTCATTCTTCAATAAATTGATTGCGTTCTTGAGTTATAAGCGACTATTGTTTCAAAATGGCGGTTATTTCCCTTTCCTGCCCTGTCGTGTCCGGAAATTCGTATAAAATGCCACTTTTGACAGCACTTCTTGAAAAAAAAAAAAAAAAAAACTTTTACC
The DNA here is from genome assembly GCA_963932465.1 of Maratus speciosus. NCBI lineage: Eukaryota > Metazoa > Arthropoda > Arachnida > Araneae > Salticidae > Maratus > Maratus speciosus. The sequence goes on along the minus strand of OZ010786.1, from coordinate 584,666,494 downwards.
GAAAAACGAGAAAAACCGTTGTATTATATAGTTTCTTAGCAATTATTACAAGCTTGCTAATTTCATACATTTCCGAACAAAAATGATTTTAAAAATTGTGCCAGAAAATGGATTTGAGAACAACTCGTAAAAATTACTCATAAAATTTCGTATTTATCAGTAGTGAGGCGAATGGTGTGTGTGTGTGTGTGGGGAGGGGGGGGGGGCTGTCGGGTTTAAAACCCATCCCAGATCTAAAAAATGCAGTAATGGCTGTTTTTTTGAATCACTAATTAATCGTATTAGCCCCTTTTATGAATCAAAATCAAGTGTTAGTGTTTTTTGATTAATCGAAATTTACCACTTTCTTGAATCATATTCCATTTAACGAAAATATTTCATTTAAACGGCTATTGTTATATTTAAAAATGAAGAAACACATAGTAGATATATGGGTTAAGTGAAAATTGTTCAACAGTTTCAAAAACGGATAGCGGTCGCATTGTCGCGAATAACCTTAAGCTACATAAAGAATCGGATTGTTTCAAATGACTGTTAAAAATTCTACTTCATAGACAGGATATATTTTTGAGGAGGAGGGAAAGTTCCTGATAGGTTTTAGCAACAATGATTTTCTTTTAAATAACTGTGCAAAGGGTAGATAAGGGGGAAACTTAATTTGTTGAGACGAGGTGAGGTCATGATTGCATTCATTAAAAATACTGATTCAATTAAACAATGACTTAAATATACGGTGACCACTGGACTAACTGTCAACAACTTACCTCCCACCTGTCCCCTTGAGACGAACTTTGACTGAGAAACTGATTATACTTAAAAAAAAAAAATCCCTTCCGGCTCGGCCTACAGGCGGGGTAGATTTCGAAGTTAAGTACTAATTTCACCAACAAAAGTAAAATCAAGATGAAAAATAAACCCAGTTTAATAATTTTATCTGGCCACTTTTGAAAGTTTTTAGTTTCCTTTTTATGTAAGAACTGATTTTATCAGAATCATGTTAACGTGGTATAAAAGAAATATTTTTCCACGCTCCACAATTCGAAAATTTCTGACACATTTTTAGGCTCATTTTTAAAAGTAAAAACATGAAACTTGCGGACGTGATTTTTTGAAGAGATTTATAAGCGACCTGTATTTTATTTTTCATTCAAATTATCAGAACTTGGTTTACAAACAATTATTTTCTCAGTACGACCATTTTTTTCCGTTTTCAGCACTATCGCTTAGGTATATTCGGTTTAAAATGCCCATTTTGACAGCATTTTTTGAAATATATTCTACCTTTTATCCTAAAATCGATCAATACGGCCCATTTATAATTTCTGAATAAGAGAGCCTGCCCATTGGGTGCGTTTGAGAGAAAAATGTATTTAAAAATGAGTCAGAAAATAAGGAGTTTGGATTTGAGTGCAACCTTAATACGATAATTTTTTCGTCAACCCCTATTTTTGTTTAATTTCTTTTTGCTGTAAGAGTTGGTCCTATCAAAAACATGTCAATATAAAAGTGGTAGATAATATTAAGAAGGTGTAAATAAATTTAAGCGGATTGGATATCTTGTGAATAAGATGAAGTAATGAATTTTTTTCTTCTTAACCCCCCCCCCCCTTTTTTTTTCTGGTAAGAGTTGGTCCTATCAAAACTTGCCAGTATAAAAGTTATAATTAGTATTAAGATCTATAATATATTTAAGTGAATTTGATATATTGAGAATTGACAAAGTTATGAATATTTTTCTCCCTAAAACCCTATTTTTTGCGCCCCTTCACACATTTTAAATTTTATCAAAAATCAGTGATACATAAATTTTTGGCCCTTTTCTTAGAAAGAATAATAACTTTAAACTGATTTGATATATATTATAATTAAGACGTTATGGGTTTTTTTTTTTCGGTTTTCACAAAACCCCTCCCTATTTCCATCCCCGTGGTCCGATTTTACGCATTAACGAACTTGACCGAAATTTTCTGCCACTTCATTTGAATAAATGTTTAGTCCTCCTTTTTCTTTTTTAACCATTTGGAAAAATGGTTATTGTCCTCGTCAGGGTAGGAAATCAAAAACATATCTGAAGCTGTTTATTGGTTGAATGGAATCCGCATTTTATTCGTTTTCTGGTGGGTCTGTACAGTAATCAGTATTTCCTTTACTTTCAACAGAGTTGGATTCTTCTGTTGCCACTATGATAAAAAAGTAATAGAAACTACAAAAACAAAAATTAATAACTCAGAAACAATTTGAGATACAGCTTTCAAACAAATTGCACTTAAAAGTACATTTTTCTCTCTATAGGACAATGTAAAAAGTAATATTATGGGATGTTTAGAAGTTTAAAAATGAAATTTCATTTAAAATTGGTCGTCAGATTTCTTGGAAATCTGACGATGGAAAAGCCTTTTTCCCAACAGCCAATGAAATGCTTGGATAATACGTAAGTTTCAGGTGGATAATAAGTAAGTTTCAGGAAATCTGACAAGTCGCCGGCGATTTTTGTCGCTTACAATTTTTACGTGTAATAACACTATTAATGTTTAATTCATGGCGTACGTAATGTATGATCAACTCCGTGCGATTTTTTATGTCTTAAATTTTAGTCTTTGAAAAAATAATTTTCCAAATGGTCGTTGTAATTTGTTAAATTGCTTTTTTTTCTTTTGTGTGTGTGTGTGTGTGTTTTAATGCAGTTTTTAGCATTTGTTTTGTTTGCGCTCCTTGATGGTTTTTTGACATAAGGGAAAGGAATTATGTTTTAAACTTTCAGCCTAATATAAAATATTATTCTCCGTGATTTTTAATGCTGCTTTCAATGCATTTTTTAGCTACTTTTAGCATTTGTTCGCATTTCACGCGATTTTTTGACATTCTGAAAAAGAATTCGGTTTCGAACTTTGGCCTTATAAAGTCTGTTTTGTCCACCACGATTTTTGAATTTTTACCAAATTTCAGTGTTATTTTCAATGCGGTATTTAGAAGTTTATGGCGCCCCACAGTGATTTTTTTTAAAAATTCTTAATGGAATTTTTGTTTTAAAGTTTTAGCCTAATATAGTAAATTTTGTCCTGTGTGATTTTTGATTTTTTAGCATTTTGTTTGCGTTCCGTAGTGATATTTGACATTCTTAAGAAGAATTTGATTTCAAGCTTTTAGCCTAATATACTAATTATTCTTCGCGCTTTTTGAATATTTAGCGATTTTTAATAAAATTTATTGCATCTTTTTTTTTCTTTTCTTGTCTATTTTTTTTTCTTTTCACATTTGAAAACGAATTTGGTTTTAACCTTTTAGCCTTATATAGTAAATTTTGTCCTCCACGATTTTTAATACGTTTTTAATAGTTTTTTTGCATTTCTCGACGATATTTTGACATTCGTGTACGAATTTCGATTTACAATGTTTTAGCTTACTGCAGAAAATTTTGCTATTTGCGATTTTTGAATTCTTACCGATTTTTAATGCGATTATTTTCTCGTTTTACTGACAATTTGCGGCTATTTTTTCACATTAGTAAAAGCAATCCGAATTTAATCTTTCAGTCCAATATAATAAATTCGTTCTTGTTTTGAATAACATTTGTTCGTAATTCGTACAGACATTTTTGAACATTTTATGCTATTTCACAGATATATTAGCTAAAATGTATATGAATTATATTATTACATATCTATACAGATAAATTATTCTATTAGTAATTTTAATTTAGTAGAAGACTTGTTTATTAATTAGCATCAAAGTTTTTCAAATATTACAAAAATTACGTAAAGTTGTTACTTTTTTTAACTAAAAAAAAAAAAAAATTACATCATTGAGCAGGGAAAAAATATACTTTTTTGGGAACCGCTTTAAAAATATGCTTATTATTCATAACTAAAATTATGCTTCTGAAAATTGTGAAAAAAACTATTCGATGACAAATCACTTCAATAATTCAAATTACGTTTAAATCGCTTTTACACTTAAAAATGAAACAAAAAATGTTCCAAAAAGTTTCGAGTTGTTGAACGGGGAAAAGTATTTTTTTTTTCAGAATTGCCTTAAACTGAGCGTAAAACCTTTATCAACATATGGTTTCCAGATGTTGATAAGTTGTCTTGAGGGACCGTCCCTTTAATGAAAAAAGTAAACGACCTAGAGAAATCGCGTGCTTTTCAAAGGAATAATCGATCATTCTGTAAATGAGCTATTTCCGTTGACAAAACCTAAGTCGTAGAGAAAGTATATAAAGCAACAAAATGGCGTTGATTTTGCTTTTTCCAAATTCTGAAGAAGAGGCGTGTCGTCTACCTGCCACCTGCCAAGCCTAATGATCTTTTTGGCTCTAAAGCAACTGAATCTAAATTTTCATCACTAAATTATCGCAGAAAAAAACAAAAATACACATTCAATCGAATATTATGCTTTCTTTAGATTTACGTTTGAAAAATGATTTAGGGTGTCGTCTTCCTAGAGAAGTTGTACTAAGCTCTGAAATATATCCAAATTTAACATCATATTTTGATTTAATATTTATTTAATATTTTCTATATTTTTAAATTAATATTCGAAAAAATATGTAAATTGTACCCCATAGAATTTTAATTGAGCTAGATTTCAAGGAGCTACAAATATGAACATTAAAATTACATTAAAATTATAGCTTATTCCGGTGATTTTGAGTTATGAAATGAATAAACATATTCACGTATTGTATTCACTTATATGGTCATTAATCACCGGATACTTTCAATTTTAGACATTTTGTCGAATATTTAAAGATATACTTGTCAGATTTTCCTGGAACTGCAGGATTATGAAAAATATGCAGTATTATGACTCCATATATATCAATGGCGATTTTATCGGCGGGGTGATTGGGGGGGGGGGATCAAAAAATCACAGATTTTTTTTTTTTTTTTTAGAGTAACTTGTAAAATAAAATGCACGAAATGATGTATAGCTATAGCTTACGAATATGTGGATATTGTGCAATATGTGTATTCATTTCTGCAAGAATAGCACGTATATTCATGGAGACATATCAAATTTGTCAAAAAGTTCAAATTAACTTTGCATGTTTTTTGGTTATATCATTCAGCGTTTTCTACCAAATTTAACATCAGTTTCTGAAAATTTCAAAAAATTCAGTAGAAATAATATAGTGCAATTGGAATGTAAATTATTAAGCATTTAATGAAATATGAATAGTTGTATGAAATATTTTTTATCTGCGCATGCTCGTACGATAACAAATATTTTGTTTCACGATTTCATAGTCAACTCTATGGAGCAGCTTATAAAAAGCCAGTGAAATATCATGAAAATTCAAAAAGTTATCGTTGATTGAGTAAGATGATTTTTAGTTATTCTTTAAAAACAGCTAAATGATAATCTGTTTTCCATAAATTGTCATAGAAGCATCATGATGTCATATCAAAAAATACAGCGACATCTTTGGTGGTTTGTTCGGTGATTAAACCTTTCGGCGAAATATTTCCAAATTAAGGGAGGACCTTCTTGCCATGACCAAAACATACACAAAAAATTTGGTTCAATTCTACAAATAACTTCATACACTTTTCGATGGTACAATAATGAAAATGGCATAAAAGTCGATATTACAACGCCACCTTCCATCGACATTTTTTCCAAATTAAGGGAGAACCTGCTTGCCATAGCCAAAAATTTTAAAAAAATGGTTCAATTGTATGCATAACTTCAACTCTTTTTGATGGTATAATGGCGACAAACGGACACACGGACACGCAGACATTTTCTTTAAACATGTTTTTTGGTATCTCTGACCCCCAAAACACGTAAAACCATCGAAAACCGGAAGTCAAAAAAAATTTCGATTACAATACTTTCTTCTATTGAAGATAGAAGAAAGTAAAAATCACAAAAGGTAAAAATAAATAAATAAATAAATATATAAAATAAAACGAAAAGGCGTAAAATTGACGTGCAATCTTTAAACAGCCTGCAGTTAAATTAGTACATGCTAATATGTCATTTATCAAGTTGTTTAAATTTCATTAACTTCTAAAAATTTTATTCAAGCTAAACATGTTTGATTTATACTACATAAATAGTTATGGAAAAAAAATCTTACTATAAAGCCTTTAATTATTATGGTTCAAAATTTATGAAACATCTATTATACGAAAATGTTATATTTAATATTAAGATGAAGATAACTTTTTTATACTATCACTTTCACTTTATAAAAGTTAATTACCTCAAGTCATTTTTGAAAATAATGATAAAGTGAATAATGATAAAGCGTTCCATTTAAGAAAATTAAACACGAAGCTAGTTGTTTATTAAAGTCGCTTAGCCTACGATACGTATTCAGGTATCTCGATTTTAATTAAATTTATAAATATTATAGTATATTTTCTATGAAACACATATGCATTATAATTAAAACTTTGGATAAAAGAAAATATATTTATCATAAAAAAATTCAATTATGAATTTGCGATAGGTGATTTCGTGGCATGTGAGGCGTTGGAGTTTAAAAACAACACTTACAAATTATTAGTAATGGGTCATATGGAATGTGATCCCTTCCCCCTGAATACTAGGGCTATAAGCTAACAGAGCTCTAGCCGTTGTCGTGGATGGAATTTTTTCAGCTTTTATACTGTCCCTTGAAATTGAATAATAATTATTTGTAAAAGTTTTCTCTGCTATATTTTTCTTAGAATAAATAAATTTAATAAAAACGTTTAGAAAATAATGATGTCTAAATTCATGCGACCGTACTAACTATGCAGTTTTGAATAAAGAGGGGCAGACATACGGTGCATTGTCTACTAGTTATTAGTGAAGTAACTGAGGTGTTATTGTCATAAGGTGACGACTGACTTTTTACATCGGATGAACAGTTTCTGATTACCGCCAGTATGGTGGAGATTTCCATACCCTGATTCATAAGTGCACAAAAACTCGAACCACAAATTTAGAGGACTTAAAATTCTTTATTTTAAATGTAGCAAGGGAAATGGCTGTGAAAGTACAGAGGAAGGGGAGAAGTTCGTAGTTTTGCCCATAGAGCAGGCCCCGAAGGGCGCAACAGTGACCGTCTGATATTAATGAAGGAAGGAGTGATAGTGACGTAAGACTTCGTTACAATCACCCACGCGTTGGCGTGTACAAGATAAGAACATATTAGATACTGGCGATAATGCGAATTGAGCAGACAGAGAATTGCTGAAAAGGGAAAAATTCTCATGAGTTAGGTTACACACCACAGCGGGCTTATAGGGTTGTAAGGTAACAAAATTCTTTTGGTCATGCGGGATAGATGAGACATTGCATACCATATGCCTTTTTACATGTACGTTACAAATTTATCGACAAAGGCCTGCATTACTTAGCAGGACATCTGGAAGTTACATCATGAGAAACGGATGAGATATGATGTAAATAGAAGCTTAAAGCTATGAGAAAAATTAGAGGGTGGATCACTGGTTAACCACTATCTATGCGTTAATTGTTGTCGGCTGCGTTGCAAGGGAATTCATTTCTATATTTATTCTTCTTTTATTAACGGAAAACGTTTGCTGTTAAGATTTATTTTTATACTTATGTCTGTGGGAAAGTTAAAAGAGAAAGGAAAAAAGGATGACTTAAATGGTGCACGCAGTTTAATTGACGCATAAATACAGGGATATAATATTTCCTGTAAAATGTAACAATAAAATTAAATATTTTATTTGAGTGTGTGTGTGTGTGTGGAGGGGGATAATGAAAATTACAAAAATAAAGAAATAAAGTTAAATGTTGATTTTCTGAGAGGGGGGGAGGGGGGTGTTAAAAGATACATAACAGAGAAAACTGTTAGAGCCAGAGCAAACTTCCACAGTAAATTTTGAATAGAAAACTTTATTTTAGCGGACTTTTGACATGGGGGGAAGAGTGTCTCTCATAAATATGATGAAATTTTGTATTTCTTTTTACTGGTGGTAGTTAGTCCTGGTGTTATAATCTTTTTCGCTGACACTGAGAGAAGGTTGTCTAGATTGCCACACTATGATTGAAAGGAAGGGCCTGACTACCTTGTAACCTGACTACCTGATATAAACTTTCATCAGTAAAAATGAATATCTGTTTTGCCTTTACTTATCACTGAACTTTATTAATAAAGGGTTTAAATAAGGATACAATTTATACTTAAATTCACTGGTGGAATTTTGTCTCGGCGGTAATCAACCCTCGCAAAAGCGATCAACGTTGAAGTTCCATTAATTTATGGATAAGTCAGGTTCCCTTTATTAATAGTTTCATGGTACAAACATGCAAATGCATCCACTTAGACGGCTGCCATTTTTGTGTCGGCGCTTAGACATAGTATTAAGGAGGAGCACAGTGGGGCAAAATCTCGAAAAGCTGGCCAAAAGTAATTAGATGACCCATGCATCAGCATTTCTAGAAAATCACATTTCTGCAGCAATAATCGACAAGTCGTATAATCTTCTAGTGATGATACTACAGCACCTCATAACTACATAAGACTTCAGATATAAATTCAGGTTTAACCCTACAATGCACGGATTTTTCTTTTGGAATTATGATTTTTTATACTCATGTATAGGGTTCTTCCTTGCAGAGTAATTATGTGTCTTGTTTATAAGTAGAATTATATAATTGCATAAGGAGAATATTCATATTTAAATATAGTGGTAAGCTAAAAGTGAATTCCTTTATTAAAGGTTAAATTTTATTGATTCATACATGCATCACTTTTAAGTTTATCCTAGCGTAATTTATTTTTTGCCTGTTATAGCTCAATAGTTAGGGCGTGGTATCCTGCTTTTGACTTTGATATAAATGTAATTGTAGAGTCTATAGATTAGAGCAAAGTTAATACTTCTTAGTTGGGAATGAATCAATCAATTTGAGTATTGTTCTTTAATCTGTTACTTGAAGCGGAATAAAATGTACTCCTCGATTATGAACTCTTCCAAACAAAATATGGACTTTATTTTAGCGGATTTATGTGCATAAAGTTTCCACATATCAGCTGTTATTTCATATTGAATGTCGCAAAAAACTCTGTATTTTTTTTACAATTTTTCAGTTTTAATATTGAAAAAGTTATATGATAAGGACGATTAAGCTCAATTTTTGATATGATTAAATAGTGTAGATTATTAACTTTTCGTTCCAAATTAATTTGTCTACCCCTAGGTGCCACTCCAGTTTTTAGAACTATTTTTAGCCTATTAAGTCTAAATAAATTTTTTTGACATTTTAGTTCAAGTACAATTTCCTTTTTATCAAAGACAGCAGAATTTAAGTTAGTCACATAAATAAACATCTGCACCATTATGCAACGGCAACAATATTTAAAATTTAACGAAAATGTGAATTTGGTTGAAAATATTTTGTTTATAGAGGAAAATTACATTGAAGAGCACATTAAGTTTTGCACGAACGAAATGTTTAAATTTAAGACCAAATTTGGACAAAAATTACTAGTTGTATGTAGCTATATCAGGACAAAAGGATTTAAAATATATTACTTGGCTGCAAATTTTGAGTGGTTACAAAATTGATCCAGACAAATTCTCTCTATTCAGATTTGATGCAATGCAAAACATAATGTAGGCATTTTCTCATGATATCTTATGATTTCCATCCTTTACATAAGGTTCTTCTGTGCAGAGATAAATATAAATATACAACAGAATATGCAACACAGAAATTTTCATTAATGCTGTCGAATGTTGGACTCGTACCTTAAATTTTAGAAAAATAAATTTTAGGATTTTTTTATAATAATACAAAAATAGTTTTATCACTTTAACTTCCATACCGTTAAAAAAGTACCATTAAAATTACCAAGAAGAACGTAAAATCATGCGTCAATCAGATTATGTAACATTTTCCAACGCATTCGGACTACTATAATAAAACTTCATAGTTTAATAACACGAAAAACGATGTCTAAGTAATAATTTATGAAACATATAACTCGTTTGAAAACACAATTTCAACCAAAGTCGAAAAAATAGCTGAAAATTTTGTACATCTCTCTATATTATCTATAGATTTATCATGTAATTCACAACATGCTAAAATTTAGAACAGTTAGTGAACGCATAGCACAGTTGAAAATTCCTCTTTTGCAATATCCGGCAATAAGCGGGAATATACTTCAGATGTTTTGTGCAGCCCTGTATATGATTTATAGAATTTATACACACTGAATAGTATGCAATTTTGATAATTTAAAAAGGTGTTCCACAACTGAAAACGCACTTCCATCAAATATTGTTCAGACAGAGAAAAATATAACTGATTTATTTTGTGTGCCCCTGTATATGAAAGATAAATGACACATAATATTCATCTTATAGAGCACCTCGGAGATATATATCAATTTAAATACTTTTGAAAACATGAATAAAATACACCACAAAAAAATTTTCTTCATTGACCATAATGTAACATAATTCTTTTTAGTGTCCCTGTAATTGATCGATAAATACCATATTCTATGGCAATCATCTTGTAGTGCACTTCATAGATATGTATATAAATTTGAAATTGTTTAAAATTATGAAACATCCTTAAAAAATACCATAAAAGTTTTTTTTTTCCTCGATATGCCGTAATGTAATTAAATACTTTTCAATGTCCCTGTAACGAAATTATGACTACTGCACGCTACATTTTACAATACCTAACATTCAATAGTGAATATCAATATTTTTTTTCAATTTCATGGGGATGCGACTATATTGACGCCCAAAATAATTTTGGCCAGCTAGAATAGGTAAAACACTCACCGTGGTACGTACTGAACGACAACTGTAAATGCTACGTATTTATATAATTAAGAACGCTCCTAAAATCAGGGAATATACGCCGCTTTTACCATACTTAAATATTTGCCTTAAGGATCGACCGAACTAAACAGGTTTTCATAACCGAAGCCGAGTTTCGGTAATCTTTCTATTTTCGACCGAAAACAAAAAATAAAATGTCCAAAAATATACATTCGAACCTCTATTTAACGAAGTCGCTAAATCCCGGAAAAAAAGTTCGTTATATGGAAAGTTCGTTAAATAGAGATTCACCGTTTAAAATATTTTAATCTACATAAAACAGATTTTAAATTCATAAACACTAAATATTTTTAATAAAAGTAATTAATCACACTTTTTTTATATAAATTTTATTTGTTTTATTTATTTTACTTACCAATACCTATCATCAATTCATTTTTTCTCTGTGTTTAAATCTTTGAATTCTGCGAGGAAAACGAAACATTGTCCGGGAATACATCGTATTTTCAGTTTAATATAAATAATTTTACATCAAAATTAACGAATTTTAATGACATTATCGTATTCAATATTATTATAACAAATAATTTTAACCATACGTTACCACATGCGTCCTTAAATTTAATTTCTGAAAAACTCTGTTAATTTTACCTGAGTTTTTCATTTTAGAAAGTGCTTTCTCTCATAATACGTTTTGTATCTTTGTAATTCACCAAAAACCCCTTCATGCGTATTTTCTTTAAACTGTAAGCCGCGTCGGATTATTTCAAATGATTTTAGCATTTCATCATACCAAGTTTTGTTAATTCCTGCAGCATGATCATTTCCATCTTCATCACATTCGTCTTCATCGCAATTCATTGCTGTATTGTTGTTGTTTTTTCAAACTGTCGAAAATATCTAATTGGGTTAGAGTTGCCGAAGTCTCAATTTCAGAAATAAAAGAAATACAATCATCAATCAGCACATCATAGTTAATTCCTTCTTTTTTTTCTCAGCTGTATCCACATTTTTTAAAAGTTACTCTAAGGGACTATCGTCTTCGTCCTCCGTACTTACCGAATTCTCACTGCTGACAAAGAAGGCACCTGGTAAAACCAGTTCAAGGCCATTGAACATCATAAAATGTGTTAAAAGAAACTATAAGTTTGAAATGTCCAAAAATATTTTGAGAAATAGGGAGGAAAAAAAATTAGATCACAAGAAAAAGTTCGTTAAGTAGAGAATGCACTTCGCTATTTGGAGGTTATTTTACGAAGAAATTCGCAAAATGTTCTTGATTCCAAGGAAAAGTTCGCAAAATGGAAAAATTCGCAAAATAGAGGTTCGTTAAATAGAGGTCCGACTGTATTTTTAAAGTAATTAATACACATACATAAATATACGCAATTATTAATTAACTATAAGTGTGGCCCCTTAACTATAACTTTGCTCTCTATGCATCCAAACAAAACTTTTTATTTTCATGTACAATAAAATGTAATTAATTCATCAACGGTACAAAATGATTTTTTAAATATACGAATTTCATCTAATTAAAAAATGTTTTACTTGTAAATGATCATCTCTTATACTAGAACTTTCTCAAAGAGTATTCGAAACACTTCTGCTGTTTGAAACTAAAAATTCTGTGTTTCGGTTATGTCTTCAGCTTTTAACAAGCACGTGAAATAGATCTTCAAAGTTTAGTCATATTTGCATTTCTTGCATTATAATTTGCATTCACGTCTTCAGTTAGTCATGACTGACAATGAAATTCAGTGAAGAAATGTGCAGTTCATAGCAACAAATAAAGAGTGTCTCATTTGATCCGATACAGCTGAAATCAATGAGTGATGTTGAACATTTCCGAAGGAAGAAACGAGGTTTTTGGAATACAGATAGTTTCGATCGAGTTTCGGCTCGGCCGCATTTTCACCGAAAATGAATTTTCGGGGAACATCAGATCCTGGGCAGTAAACAAAAACGAAAACGCCACTACTGTGCTCAGTATTCGTTAGAGTATATTCGTTAGAGATTAGACGGACTCACCTCGAGTCCGTCACCAGGACTCACTGGGTCCTATATGGTCTCGGGCTGGATTTACATACCAGTTTTCAGGCTCTGACGGGCGCAGTCTCATTCTTTCTGGAATTGACAATTTTATTTATTATCCCATAGAAAAAATAAAAACAACATTTTTTTCTCCTTAAAAAATATTCCATTTCAAGTCATTTTAATGCTATTTTGATCAGAATGGAGGAGAAACATAAATCGATTTTTAAATATATATATATGTATGTCTTACTTTATTAACCATTTGGAAAAATGGTTATTATTCTCGTCAGGATAGAAAATCAAAAGCATATCTGAAGGTTTTTATTGGTTTAATCCGCATTTTAATCGTTTTGTATTTCCCTTTACTTTCAACAGAGATGGATACCTTCTGTTGCCACTATGACAAAAAAGTAATAAAAACTACAAAAAAAAAATTAATAACTCGGAAACAAATTGAGATACAGCTTTCAAACAAATTGTATTTAAAAGTGCATTTTTTTCTCTATCCGACGGTGTAAAAAGTAATATTGTCGGATGATTAGAAGTTTAAGAAATAAATTTCACTTAAAATTGGTCTTCAGATTTCTTGTAAATCTGACGATGGAAAAGCCTTTTCCCGAACAGCCAATGAAATGCTTGGATAATACATAAGTTTCATGTGGATAATACGTACGAGTCGCAGGCGATTTTTTCGCTTGGAATTTTTACGTGTGATAACACTATTAATGTTTAATTCATGGGGTACGTAATGTATGATCAACTCCGTGCGAAATTTTAGTCTTTGAAAAAATCATTTTCCAAATGATCGTTGTAATTTGTTAAATTGTTTTTTTTATTATTATTGTACTATAATTAGAATGCTATTTTAAAAGTAATTTGTGAATTTTGCAGATTTATGTCTGGCATAGACGGCGACGACATGTTGATATGGCGCCTGGAATATAGTGCAATTGGATATTTATAATTTTTAACGTTTAATTAATTTTTTTAGAGTTCTAATACGAAATGTATATATATATATATTTTTTTTTTGTTTGTTTTAGTCAACCAACAATAGATTATGGTTTGGAAATTTTTAGTCTTCTATTGCGTGCAGGTCATAATAACTTTTTATATGAAAATAACGTTACTGATTCTATCCATTTTTCATCATGAACTCTGCTCATGCTGGGTCTCTGCTCACTACCTTCAGGAAGTCGCTTTCATTCGTAAGTAAATATAATTAGCGTGATTTGTTCTTAGGATAGAAAGATATCGAGCAGTGTTTCCACATTTCCTAAAAGCATCGGATCTTTCAGATAACGAAGTCAAATTTTTAGTTCAAGCTGGCTTTTCAAGGACACGAAAATTACTAAAGATAGCTTTGAAGAAGGAATTGATTACAAATTACTATGTATACCTTTTATAGGGAACAGAAAACTTATCTTTTGATAAGATTGAATGTAAATTTCATAAGATTAATTATGAGCTGCATATTAACAGTTATTTCGATGTACGAAGTTGTTATAAAATAAGATATGAGGCATCCACGCAAAATTCTAACTTTCAAGATTAAATAACTTGTGAAATTAAACTTAATAAAATAACATTTTAAACTGATAGATGAATGCCATAATAATTCAAAATTAAGAAAAGATGATCAGCAGAGACGATTTTTTTTTTATTTAACTGAGGTTTAAGTTAAACTTGCGAGTTCAATTTTCTTACCGTCCCCTTGACATTTTACCTCTCTACTTTTTATTTTTTTCTAAATTTTACTTATAATAAATTCGCACCGTAGCCGCAGAATATTCAAATAAGAAATAATAACAATGTAGTATTTTTAACTAAAAATTTTGGCATAATATTTTCTTAAAGGGGTGTTAAGGAAGGGACTGTAAGGAAAAAAAGGTACTGTAAGAAAAAGATGGACTGTGAGGATGTGACGGTAAGGAAAATTACCACATGTTTTTAGGCAAATCATGTTAAGGCTAAGTGATAGCCACAGTATTCATTGGTGCGTAGCAACAGTTATTTACATTGGATTAAATTAAATATATATATGCATTAGCTTGAAAAGTGCAGAAATGGACATTGGGGACTGTAAGACTACCAATAAAGCCACGATGCTTGAAATTGATATTTAAATTCTTATTTAAATTCTACAGTAAATTGTCTGTTAAAGAATTTTAGCCATTCGTACACTGGCATAATTCTGTATGAGAAAAAGTTGGAAAAAAAATCTGTGGCTGTATCTAAAGTGATTTTCTGTATAATTTTAGCAAGAGGGACGGTAAGGAATCTAAAATTCAGGGACAGAGTTCAAAAAATAATAACAACCGTAAAAATGTGTGCAGGTTAATTTTTTGTTACATATTTATATAAAACAATTTTCTGCAAACAAAATTATATCGAATTACTTTTATTGAAACAATTTTATGCAGACAGCTCCAAACTTAAAAATCAGCATCAGGGACACGGGACGGTAAGGAATTTCGTGGTATATTTGGACCCCCAACATCGTCCAAAACTTATTATCTCGTTAATATTGTTATACAGTCATGCAATGTGATTTTATACAATATAAGAAAAAAAAAAAAAAAAAAAAAAAAAAAAAAAAAAAAAAAAAAAAAACAAGAATATGTACTAAAATATAAATTATTATTCAGGGACTTAAAAGTCAAAATGATGTGAGAATGCATGGTATATTTAGAACAACGTTTAAATATAATGCATTTCTTTTGTATTGCATACTTTCGGTATCAGGTTCGGACTGTAATGACACAAGGTTTTTCATGCTCGGGCGGGCTCGGATTTAAATCTTCTTGGTCGAGCGGTCCCAGGGTACAAAAAATGAGCCCGAACTCATCTCAGCTACTCGTGAATGGACTGTTTGATGAATGCAATTTTTTCAGTATGTTACATTAAGGGGGCTTGTCCGCTGGCTTAGCTTCCGATTTTCTCTCATTAATGTAAAGTCTATGGGCATTTGATGAATTCGTATATTTAAAATATCTCCTCGGGAAATAATTATTTTTAACTTCCATTTTTTGTTTTCACTTCCTAAAATATGTCTCTTTTTATCTTAGTTCTCAGAATATTTCTAAAGTATAGACCTAATTTTATAGGAAGTGTTAAAATTTTACTCGCAGTTCACCCGCTTTTAACATATGAAATATTAAATTCAGCATAAATTTTAGAAATATTTTGAAAACAAAGAAAAAATAATGAGACATACTTTACGAAGAGTGCACAGAAAAAAGATGTTAAAAATATGGGACATAGACTTAAAATTCCGGAGGGGGTCTGAGTGACCAGTCCCCTTAAGGCAAATACGTCACATATAACTATGCATTTCGTTTCATTTGCGTTATTCATTCATATTGCTATAAAAATATAACTTTTAAAAAATTTATATCCATCCATTTAAAAATATATATAAATTGAAAAGCTTACCATTTATATAGAAACATTATTAAAGACTCGTTTAAAAAATTATTTTTATAAAAATGTTTGTTTTAAAGGTAAAAAATGAATAATATGAAGAAAAAATATGTTTGTGACATTTTACCGTTATTGTATTTTTTTCGCTTTTAATTTTTTACCCGTTGACTGATGAAAAACAACCTATGCAATTCTGAATATTTTATATGAAAATAATAAATCGAATTTTCTGATGTTTTTCTCCTATGAATAATTAGACACATTTCTTAATGTCTTTTTAAACATGCTTAACGAATAATACTCAATATTAATATTAACTATATGACAGCGTTAATTGGAACTTTTTTTGTCACGTTAAATGTCTGGCACTCTTCAAGTTTTGAAGTTTTTTTAAATCCTTTCTATTCGTGTAATATAGTTTAGAGAAAACTATTTTTTCTTTTTATTCATTTGCAAGAAGTAGATATTTTTATCCTACAAAGATAAAAAGAAATTCGTATGTAGACAAATTGTTATATTTAAAAAAAAATAAATTGAGATATTGACATTTAAAAATATATTATTATTTCCAACAGCTATTTTAAATTATTTAAATAATTATAATAATTAGAAAATAATAAATAATTATAACTGCTGTAGCTAAAATTAATATTTGATTGATTGTACGTATTTTTTATTATTATTCCTAAAACATTTTGAAAATATGAAAACTGCCAATGTTCTTTTCATTTGTAATATCGTAGGATAGTCGAGAGTTTGTATTCTCTGCTTACATAAATACCAATTTGTTGAGATTTTGCTCTACTTTCTGAATAATGTTGTACGTGACTAAAAATAGCAATGTTCCTTTCATTGATAATATCGTAAAATAGTCGAGAGTATGTACTTTCTGTATTTCGTACTTTCTTCCTTCATAAGCAAAAATTTGGAGTTAATCTGTTCTACATTCTGAATAATGGTGTACCTGACCAAAAATACCAATGTTCTTTTCACTAATAATATCGTAAAATAGTCGAGAGTATGTACTTTCTGCATTTCGTACTTTCTTCCTTCATAAGTAAAAATTTGGAGTGAATTTGTTCTACATTCTGAATAATGGTGTACCTGAAAAAAAAAATACCTATGTTCTTTGCATTAATAATATCGTAAAATAGTCGAGAGTATGTACTTTCTGTATTTCGTACTTTCTTCCTTCATAAGTAAAAATTTGGAGTAAATCATCTGTTCTACATTCTGAATAATGGTGTACCTGACCAAAAATACCAATGTTCTTTGCATTAATAATATCGTAAAATAGTCGAGAGTATGTACTTTCTGTATTTCGTACTTTCTTCCTTCATAAGTAAAAATTTGGAGTGAATCTGTTCTACATTCTGAATAATGGTGTACCTGACCAAAAATATCAATATTCTTTTCACTAATAATATCGTAAAATAGTCGAGAGTATGTACTTTCTGTATTTCGTACTTTCTTCCTTCATAAGTAAAAATTTGGAGTGAATCTGTTCTAATTTCTGAATAATGGTGTACGTGACCAAAAGAGTTTTATATATGTTTCCGACACGTTCGACCAAAATTGGCAAACAACCAAACTAATTTTAGCTTACTTCCATGCAGGGAGGGAAATTTAACTGCGAGCAGCAAACAAGCGGAAAAAAATTAAAACGAAATCTCCACCGATCAAAACTTCCTCTGGCTCTGCTAAGGACGCAAACAGTGGGAGATCCCCTAATTCCTAATGAAATTACTTTTTACAAAAAAAATAAAATAAAATAAAATAAAAATAAATTCTAATAAGTAATTTATCAAATTGCAACGACCATTTGGAAAATGATTTTTTCGAAGACTAAAATTTAAGAGATAAAAAATCGCACGGAGTTGATCATACATTACGTACGCCATGAATTAAACATAAATAGTATTATTACACGTAAAAATTCCAAGCGACAAATATCGCCTGCGACTCGTACGTATTATCCACCTGAAACTTACGTATTATCCAAGCATTTCATTGACTGTTCGGGAAAAGGCTTTTCCATCGTCAGATTTCCAAGAAATCTGACGACACATTTTAAATGAAATTTCATTCTTAAACTTGTAAACATCCCACAATATTACTTTTTACACCGTCGTCGTATAGAGAAAAAAATGTACTTTTAAATGCAATTTGTTTGAAAGCTGTATCTCAATTTGTTTCTGAGTTATTAATTTTTTTTTGTAGTTTTTATTACTTTTTTGTCATAGTGGCAACAGAAGGTATCCATCTGTGTTGAAAGAAAAGGGAAATACAGATTACTGTATAGACCAATCATAAAACGAATAAAATGCGGATTAAACCAATAAAAACCTTCAGATATGCTTTTGATTTCCCATCCTGACGAGAACAATAACCATTTTTCCAAATGATTAAAAAAAAAAAAAAAAAAAAAAAAAAAAAAAAAAAATAGGCTGACATTATTTTACAAAAGGCAATACCTAAATAGCATACAAAACATAATGCTATACAATAATAACAATATTCCATATAATACTTGTACTCAACCCCGACATAGCCTGCTTAACAAGTTAACTCCGCGCCTATATTCATGTTTTTCGCTGTGAGGCGAGGCTCGAATTCACTTTTGCTTCATCTGGCGGCGCGGTACTTTCGCTTATTCAGACACTATATGTAAGGACACGCCTCTCTCATATTTATTAAATTGAACTCGAATATAACAAGCAGAGTTGATTGTGAATGTCTGAAAGTTCGTAAGGAGTAAGCAAATTACTTAGAGAAATGATTTTATTGACTACATATGTACGAATTAAATATAAAATATCTTAAAATCTAAAGAAATATGGACAACATGATATAAATGCATTTTCTGTAAGTTAGAAGACACGCCCTTAATCAATGATATATTTTGAATGAAAACGAGAATTCTCGTTTCCCGTCATTAATGTAAAAGTTTTATGATACTGAATTATTTTTGCCACACAATTTTTGAATATTCAAGTGTGACTCACCTGTAGTGCACGCCTTCTATTTAACAGTGCAGCGTGACCCACCAGTGATGCACAACGCCCGATGGGGCATTCAAGCGGACCCACCGGTGATGCACGCCGGCATGAACGTGTTAAACTTTATAAGACAAATAAAATTAAAAATTCTATACTACAATTAAACCAATATGCACAAATCCTTTACTATATGTTGACAATGAATATTCAACTTATCATACTGCGCATGTACTTTTTAAATTGATATATTTGTAAAAACTTTGCTGTAAAAGTATAATTAAAAAAATTGTATCAATTCAATTAAAAATATGTATAAACTAAATGAACAGATTACACTCTTTAGAGGAACACGTAACAATAAGAGCATAATACAGAAACAAGTTCTTTCTGCTTAAGAAATTATTAAAGACTCCTTAAAAAATTATGCTTATAAATTTGTTTGTTTTTATAATGGACAAAAAGAAAAATATGAAATAAAAATATTTTTATAGCATTCTAACGTTATTGCACTTTTTTGCTTTTAATTGTTTGATCCGTTGACTGAAGAAAAACATCATAAGCAAGTCTGAATATTATACATGAAAATAATAAATCGCTTTTTTCTTGATTTCCCCTATGAATTATTAGACACTTTTCTTAATGTCTTTTTAAACATTCTCAACGGATAAAACTCAAGATTAAAATTAACTGTATAACAGTTAATTGAAAAGTAAACTTTTTTTGTCACGTTAAATGTCTGACACTATACATGATATGAAGTGTTTTTAATTAAATCATTTATATTCATAGAATATAGTTTAGAGATAATTATTTTTTTTCCTTTCAAAGATGTACAAGAAGTAGAATTTTTTTCCCCTTACAAATGTATAAAGAAATTTATCTATAGACAAGTAGTTATATTTTTCTTTTTATTTAAATTGAGATGCTGACATTTAAAAATATATTATTTATTTCCAACAACATTTTTAAATCATTTAAATAATTATAATAATTAAAAAATAATAAATAATTATAACCGGCTGCATCTAAAATTAATATTTAATTGATTGCAAGTTTTTTTTTTAATTATTATTCCTAAAACATTCATTTTGAAAATATGAAAAATGCCAATGTTCTTTTCAATAGTAATATCGTAAGTTAGTCGATAGTATGTACTATCTGCCTACATAAATAAATGTTTGGTGTGATTATGCTCTACTTTCTGAATAATGGTGTATGCGACCAAAAATACCAATGTTCTTTTCATTAGTAATATCGCAAAATAGTCGAGAGTAGGTACTCTCTGTACTTCGTACTTTTTGCCTACATAAGTAGAAATTGGGATTGATTCTCCTATTTTTTCTAAATAATGTTGTACATGACCAAAAATACTAATGTTCTTTTTATTAATAACATCGTAAAATAGTAAGAGTATGTACTCTCTGTATTTCGTACTTTCTGCCTACATAAGTAAAAATTTGCAGTAATTCTGCAAAGTTTTGAATTCAAATTTCTGAATAATGGTGTACTTATCCAAAAAGTAACTATATATAATTTTCTGACACGTCCAACCAAAAAGGGCAGCCTACCAAAATGAATTTAGCTTACTCCCATGCCGGTAGGGAAATTTAACTACGAGCCACAAACAAGCCGTAAAAAACATTGAAAACGAAGTCTCCCCCGCCCAAAACTTCCTTTGCCTCTTCAAAGGGCCGAAAGAGTGAGATATTCCCTAATGCTTGATAACACTAATTTTTAAAAAAGGCATTTTTTTAAATGGCAACACCTAAATAGCATGCAAAACAGAATACTATACAATAATAACAATATCTAATATCGTACTTGTACAGAACCTCGACAAAGTTTGCTTAAATATAATAATAAAAACATAAATAAAATTGTATACAACAAATAAACCAATATATACAAACCTATAAACACATTTTAGCAAAGATAACTCAGCTTATCTTGCTGCGCATGGACTTTTACAAATTGTAATATTTTCAAAAACTGTGATCATATTTTTCAGGTGCGTTCGTGTAATCAAGCAGGACGGACGTTCAGCCAAGCCAAGCTATAAAAACAATGCTAACCCTGCCGAACAAAACAACGCCATGAACCATAAGCCAGAACCGTGCAACTGCTTATAGTACTGAAGAAAATTTCTCCATGTTAAATCGGCAAACATCATATCAAAAGAACCAATCATCACAGAAAAATAAAGCGAAAGCTAGGAGAACCTAATGAAGAAAATCTTCAATTTGAGACAAAATTCATCTTCATGAAATTAATTATAAACATAGATGTAGATTTTGTTTTTAAATATAAACGTCGAGATACCGAAAATGATCGATTTTTTTTCTTCGTCACAACTTTAATTCAATTAAGACACAGACTTAATGGACAGAAAAAAGTAAAGTTTGCATTTTTGGACGGGTATTTACTAAATTTACGTGCGTTTATAGAATTCACTTTCAATAAAAAAATTTCTATCTTTAATTCGCAAAAAAATTGTTAATTAATTCTAAAATTAACAAATTATGCCAAACAGCGATAAATCGACCAAAGACCATATAACTATCTACGTTATAATAGCACAAATCATTTACGGTAAGACCACATCAATTTTAATCTACCAATCGGCCATTTTTCCTTATGATTATTATTTTTAAATAAAACTGGATAAAAGCTATATTTTTAGAAAGTTCTTTAAAATAAAATTAATTTTTGAGAGAAGAGGTACTTTCTAAAATGTAAGCATTAAGAGTTATTGACATTTAAAGTTTCATTTCTAATGTAAACAAAATTTTTGAAAAGGAATTGAGTTGAATGTGATTTTATATGTATATATAAAGAAGTTACATCATTCGCAAGCTCAGAAACAAATCTGAATATATATTTGATGCCATTTTCCTGTGAACGAAATTCGGTTTTAGCGTGAAAAGCTTGTTTGTTTTTAGACCGTAATCTCCGGAACGACATTGTTAAAAATCTGCAGCTTTAGCTGCATAGTCACTCGACCGCTTTTATAGAATATCTCCATTCTGACCAATGAGAATGACCCATTTTATACTCAAGTAATCTTTTTCTATTTAAGCGAAGGAGTGACTATGCAGCAAACGCTACACATTTTTAACAGTATAAGCTATATTTTATCTTGCTATTACTAAACCGAAGCGTATGCGCGCGCAAAAAACGTTCTGAAATTGTGATTAGTGTATTACCTCTGTTGAAAGGCATTTTTGTTATTGTCCGGGATGCGACTGTATAAAACCTGCATGAAAAATATTTTATGTAAGAGTATAAATAAGGTTATCTAATGATTCAAGGCTGCAGGAAATACAGTTGTGCGTAAGCCAAAAATTAATAGTATCGCTTCCGATTATTTTTTGGAAGTTTATCCTTACAATGGCAGGGATTCAGTTATATTTTTCGCTGTTTGCAGAACAAGATTGGCCAATCAGTAGAGTGCATTTTTGCGAACTTTTCGCTATTTGCAGGATTTTTTTTTTTTTGTGTGATTTTTGACCTTTAAAATTACAATGCTCCCAGCGTCTGTTTGAAAAAGTCTGTCTTTTTGGCAGCATGCCAAGGTCTGTCTTTGAAAACTGGTCAAACAGCATCCGAGCAACGAAGTGAAGTAGAATTGGAAGTTGCCAGTGCAGAAGGGTGAACTCCTGGGACCACAGCCCTGCTGACAACTCTCGTGTCCGTGCCACATACCTACGAGCACGTAAAATATTTTTTTCAGGCAGATTGGTAGATGGAAGTCAGATACCAAATTGAGAGACTCACTCCTTAAGGAGAGTTGGAAAATCCTATGCCTACCATATTAAATTAATGTACCTTTTCTCAGAAACTACCAATGATATTCGCTTGAAATTGTTTATGTACATACTATAAATAATGTCTAATAAATTGAAGTCAAATTTAGAAACCGATATTCTTGGGTATTTTTTTTTAATCTGGAATAAACCACTTTAATCCTCTCGCTGCGGATTCCCAGATATTCTCGAGGATGCATTTTTCCGTCTAATTAAACCTCCGTGATTGTTCACACCAGTTATTTTTTATGGTAAATTTTGCCTTATTTAATCGGAATATTTTCCCGATTAAATAATACAAAGATTTTTGTTTTGAAAAAACGCTGAGAAATGAATAAAAATTGTTAAATACACCATTTTGAAGCTATTTTTATAAAACAATTACGCAGCGAGAGAGTTAAAATAATAAGAATATTTGCATTTTTCCAAACAAAAGCTTTGTAATAAAATTTTTGTACATATGTTGATAAAATCAGTTCATTTCAGATTGCACAAGGATATTTGTAGAATATTCAGGAAAGGTTCCGGTCAATAATATGTTGTAGTTTCTATAGCAAGGTACATCAAAATAAAAAATAAAAAAATTACTTTAAATTTGATAAACATTACTGTATTACCATATAAACTTTATTGAATTGCTTAAGAAAATTTAATTCTTCGTTGTCTTAGATAAAAAAAAAAATTCCTTCCGGCCTGACCTACAGGCGGAGGTAGATTTCGAAGTTACGTATACTAATTTCACCAACAACAACTAAATCATGATTAGAGATAAAACCACTTTAACAATTTTATCTGGCAGCTTTTGACTAGTTTTTATTTCATTTTTATATAATATCTGTTTTTATCAGAATCACGTTAAGGCGGTATTTAAAAAATATATATATTTTTTCATGCTCAACAACTCGAAATTTTCTGGAACATCAGATTCATTTTTAATAGAAAAAATATGAAACTTGCTGCCACGATTTTTGAAGAGATTTAGAAGCGATCTGTGTTTTTATTTTTCGTTCAATTAATTAAAACTTGATTTATAAACAATTATTTTCTCAGTAGGACACTATTTTTCGTTTCTAACACAATCGCTGCGGGAAATTCTGTTCAAAATGCCCATTTTGACATCATTTTTTTGAAATATATTATACCTCTATCAAAACATTGATCATTACGGTACATTATATAGTTTCTGAATAATAGAATCTACCAATTGGATGTGTTTGAGAGCAACAATGAATTTAAAAATGAGTCAGAAAATAAGCAGTTTGGATTAGAATACACCCTTAATAAGATGATTTTTTCTTCAACCGCTATGTATTTTTAATTTGTTTTTGCTATAAGATTTGGTCCTATCAAAAACTTGTCTGTATAAATGTTGTAGACAATATTGAGAAGATATATGATAAATTCATGGGGATTTTATATCTTGTGAATTAACGGAGTTGAGGATTTTTTTCTTCTTCAATCCCCCCTTTTTGTTTTTGTTTTTATTTTTTTCCCGATACGAATTGGTCCTATCAAAAACTTGTGAATATAAAAGTTGTAGATAATATCAAGGAGATTTATAATAAAATTAATTGGATTTGATATCTTGAGAATTGACGAAGTTATGAATTTTTTTCTAACAAAACCCCTATTTTTTCCGCCCTTGAGCCCATTTTTAATTTTATCAAAAATCTATTATACATAAATTTTTGGCCCTAATTTTAGAAGTAATAAAAACCCTCCCTATTTCCATCCCCTTGGTCCGATCTTGCCTGTTAACGAACTTGACCGAGATTTTATACCCCTTTATTTTATGTATCAATTTGGAAGAGATTTGTGCAGAATTGTGGGTGTTATCGTGTCCAGAAGAAAGTTATATATATATATATATATATATATATATATATATATATTAAACATCTCGATCCTGGCAAGATACACATAGCATCTATGCAGTGCAGTGCCCGGTACAGGAACAATAATGGGGTTGTTCTGGATCGTCATCCAGTGACCATTTATACTCTCCCCCTCGACCTTTATTTTTTCGTAAGTGTTTAGATGCTTGGTGCAAGACATGTCCATACGCTTCTCAGACACAAATTGTCTCAGATCCTAATTATTCAAATTTTTGTAAAGCATTTAATGTTATTTATTGCATAAAGTGCAACTTATGTAACATGAAATATATAGGTGAAACATCAGGTCCAATTCATAAACGTATCAATCATCATCGTTCAGACTCTAATAAAAACAAAGCAAAAAATATACAGTCTACAGCTGAAATTGCACATTTTCATAAACATCAATTAAAAAATACGACAATTGAAATCCTTCAAATTCTAAAAAATAAATCACAATGGCTTTATATGGAATCATACATGAAATATTACAACACAATATATCCTTATGGACTTAATACTGAAATATTTAATCGACCTGTCAAAGTCTTCACATCTATAAATAACACTATTGATTATTCTCCAATTTATCTTAGTCTTAATCATAATTTAAATTGTAAAACAACACGAAACAAACGTGGAAAGGGTTCATCTTCATGTGTAGTTTCTAAAAAATATATCACTAAACAAATTAATGATCTTCAAAGTAAATATTTAAAGCATTATAATTGGTTATTAATTCGAAAATACATATTTGCTATTAAAAAGAAACAGATTATACAACATTTAAATGTATTTCTAAGTAAAACTTTCTCTAAACATTTTTCTGATATTTATTTTGATCTCATTATGACTAGGGATAATCTTTTAAATATTAATTTACAAAAAAAAAAAAAAAAAATAAATAAATAAAAAAAAAAAAAAATTTCAAATACGAATACTCAAATGATAATAACCTTTTCAAATCATATATTTCATAAAATTAATATCAATTCTATAACTAATGACAAAAACTGTTATTTTCCTATTAATAATCTTCTATGAAGATTAAAAACCTTATCAAAAACCTTTAAATATCCGAATACAGTTGGTAGAAAGATTTTTAACTACAATACATTTTCAAAAAATACATCTGCTGCAAGTAATTTTCCGTGTAATTGCAATGACCCCAATCTAAAAAAATATATAAACAATGATCATGGACATATAATCACTGGAAATCTTAATATTGTTAATGATTTTAAATTGAAAAAACTAATGGGTTTTGGTACTAAATATAGACTTCCATCTAAATTTACTGTTAAATCTATTATCAAACAGTTTACATATGATATAGACATTTTTATATATAAAATTTAAATCTATTACAATAAATCTATTGCATATTTTGATCAATGGAAAATATTAGTAACTAGCTGTTACCCGTGACTGCGTTCACGTAACATTTAAAGAAGAAGAAATTCATCAATTAAGCAAAAAATTTCGATATTTAAAAGCATATATAATTAACCTTTTATCACATTTTATAGTAGAAACGCTTCTGATGATCCCAATTTGATTATTTTTGTTTATGTATATAGGACCATTTAAATTTCTTTTGTGAGTATGAAATTTCATACACCTTTTCTAAGATTAAATGAGGAATAAATTTACATCTCTGTTATTCTATTTTATTATTTATATTTATTCTATTTTATATTTATTCCGTTCAAGGATATTGATTTATTTTATGTTTTCGAGACAAAAAATATTGTTTAAAGATATATATTAATAAAGAATTTTAAAGGAAAGTGGTTATTAGTAGGTCACTTCAGACGTGACTTTGATATGATTAGAATAAGCGAAAAATCAACATGCACAATTATAAGGTTATATTCCAAAAAAACACATTTTGGAAGAGAAAAAAAAAGATAAATGGTATTAAAAAATAATCAAACGTGGTGATAAAATAATCAAAGTTCAAAGTAAAAAAATAATCAAAGTTCATAAATAAATAATAAGAGCACGGGAAATATCTTTAACTTTCAAATATTTATTACATTTTAATTTCACGGTATCACACTTTTATGAGCTCTAGATCTACCAATAATATCAAAATGTTTATCACGCTCCAAAAACTCTTGAGCCTAAATACTTATTATTAAAGCAATAGAGTTAACTTATTGCTTTCGAGGAATAAATCGATTTATGTAAAAGCACCACAATTATGAATAAACATTTTCATATCTATTGTGTGTTGTAATTTTGGCTTATGAAAGCTTTGAAATTTGCAGGAATATGCTCCAATGGGGTAACAGTGATAGATTGTGTTTCAGAGAGATTTTTAACTATAGATTTCGATAATTTAAAATCTAAAGAAAATTTCCCTTCTTCCTTTGCGCTTTTCGATAAACACGGTGCCTTTATACATTAGAGGGATGTGAAGTGAAAGGCAAATTTATTGCTTAGTTAAGGTTTTGGCTCTTGTGTACACGTAAATGATGTCACATGTAAAGCCTAATCTCAAATTGAAATTACTTGCTAAACTTTTTTAAGTTGACTTTCCTGTGCCATTTATTAAATTTTATTGAAACCAGTGTTATGGGAGATTGTACTGTAAAAGGATGTTAAACTTATGTATTTGCGATTTTAAATTCTGTGCAAATCACGCCATTTTGTATAAAAACTGCTATAAAATGCTAATATTTTCTGAAAGAAAAGCAGCTAAGACTAATGTCAGACGAACGTCTTTTGCACGCTTTTTTCCTTGCGTATTATCCCTACACAATGCTAGCGGCATATACGTGAGGAAAAAAGCGTGCAAAAAGACGTCCGCCTGGCATTAGTTTCATGATTTAAAATATGACGACACTAGGTTAGTTTTTCCTACGGAATGTTACTTGTCGAAATAAATAAATATATATATATATTCTTACACTTCATGAATCATTTAAAACTATGCATTTTAATTTATTTAAAAAAAAAGGGAAACCGATTAATGAAATTCAATATT
Organism: Maratus speciosus; assembly: GCA_963932465.1. Classification (NCBI taxonomy): domain Eukaryota; kingdom Metazoa; phylum Arthropoda; class Arachnida; order Araneae; family Salticidae; genus Maratus; species Maratus speciosus. Next base: position 584,638,591 of record OZ010786.1, on the reverse strand, counting down.
ATTGTACATTTAGAAAAACATTGAAAAATTATTTTTATTAAATATACTAAATTTCATGTAAGAAAATGTATTTAAAATGTAAGCTAAAATTTCATTTTCAAAAAATGCGACTTTTGATACAAAATTTTATTTCTGAAAAGTATATTGCTATTTTAAGATTTCGTTTTAACTTTCGAAGCTGGTGTAATGAAGACGACATCGCTTTGACAAAATTAAAATAAATCTATGTTAATGTTTTCGTATTAAAATTAATGCTTTCCATGAAAAAATATTACATCATTTTTAACCGATAAAAGCTTTTACTAAAAACGCCTTTGTGACATGTTTTAATGGCCATCTTTTAAAATTAATCAATTAAAATAGTATATGATTATTTTAATCAAGGCCTCCTGATAAGGGAGTCTTGATTTTAATTTTAATTCGTATGAATAGTGGGCAATAAGTATCAACTTAAATGCACAGAAGTTATATTTACTCCTCGGTTGCGTCAATATGTCGACAGACGATTTTTGTTTCTGTGGAATAAATTCATTCATGAAGTTTTGATGTGTGTAAATATGTTCTCAATTTTAGAAAATTTAATTTAATCAAGTTTTTGCGACATTTATACTAATTGAAATTCAATTCTTTTTAATTTTAATGAGGAAATAGCGTCAAAAAATATATTAATCCGTTTTAATTCCCCCTTTTTCCACCAAAAATATCTTCTCCTGATAATCATAACGTGAATTTTGAAAAGAAAACTCTCATTTGTATGCAACTTACATTCAAACTTTTTAATCAGTATGGACAGTATTCCTGTGACGTCACAATTGGTAAAATAGCGGTTTTTATAGCCTCGAATCAAAAGCGAGAATAGGGTCCATTTGTAAAAAATATTTCTGTTATTCGTTTTGATATGACGTCATTATTTATCTATTTCCATTAGTTACTGATATTGATGCCCATTGTATTTTTAACGAATATTTGGAAATACCTGTTTTATTTCAAATTTGACGTCATATTTTTTCAATCGAATAACTTTATTAATAATATTATTCTGTTTCATTCTTTTTCCTTCTAATTATGACACCATTTTTGGCAGAAAACCCCTTGTTAACGTAACCGATATTCATCCTTCATGCATAATAAAAAATACCCCATTTTTTGTTTCAAGTATGACTTCATATATATTTTCTTTTGAATTCTTTTATTTTAATTTTTAATTGTCGAGGAGAAATTATTATTCCAGATTTAGTTTTTCTTGGCAACAAGAAAGAAAGATGGTTAAATTTATCGGGAAAATGTCAATTGATTCTGTATGTAAAAGAATGAAATTTTGAATTATTAAGATAATTATTTGAATAAATTAAATAAACTATAGCTTATGTTCATTTCCGGGTTGTAATCCATCTATATCAGAAAAATACAAAAGCATTAATTCATCCGTTTAGATGCTGACTTCATTCAAACATTCGGACACACATTGACATTTATAATATTATAAGGATTGAAAAATTAACTATGGTTTTAAAAAATAATATTTCTGATTTGGTTTCTATTAACACAAAACATTTTTTCCAACATATAACTAAATTACAAAAAAAAAAAAAAAAAAAAAAAAAACTACGTTATTACATATGTATAGAAATCTCTTAATAATTATGCAATCATATGTAAATCTTATTATCACCAACTTCTTACATCCTGTATTTCTTCTAATAAATCTTTTCAAAAAACTAATGAAAATGTAATTGTAAATAATCGTAACATTCAAAGTTATAATAAACTATTAAATATTCTATCTACTAACTTTAATTATCCTTATTTAGTTCTTATTCCCAAATTTCATAAAAATCCAATTAAATTTAGGACTGTAACTATTGGTTGCAATACATGTAATAATAAAGCCAATAATCTTCTATTAAACATACTTAATCAATTATATATGCTTACTACAAACAATGATTATACACGTTGTATAAAAAATAGCTATCAACTGGTCAACATTAAAAAAAATCTGACCTGTGTATATAATATAACGACATACGATTTCAAAGATCTCTTTAATAATATAGAATTATTAGATGGCATTATATTTATATCAATATTATAAATGCATTATTTAAAAAGTATTATAAAAAACTGGAATTACCATCTAATATTGATATCGCGTATTTTAAATCATTAACAAACTTCATTATCTATAATAATTATATATTGCAAGATAACACATTATATTTACAGCACGTCGGTATACCACAAGGTGGTTGTACATCCAGTTTGTTATCAGACTTATACTTATATCACTATGAAAGCACTTTTACTAATAATAATCTCCATTTATATCGTTATATTGATGACATAATTTTAATTGCCACTAATCAATCTAAAATTTCTCAATTTCCAGTTGATTATACCACTAATTTGGAATTAACGGAAAACCTCTTATCTAACAATACAATTAACTTCTTAGATCTTAAAATTACAATAAAAGACAACAAAACAATAACTGATTTATATGATAAACGTAAAGAATTTAAATTCAAAGTTAATACATTTACAAATTTTAAATCTTGTCTTCATCATTCTGTATATCGAAATATATTACTTAATCATTTATATAGAATAAAATGTTTATGTTCTTCTCATCTAATTAACAATAATATTAAAAAACTAATTTATGATGCATTAAATCATGGTTTTCCAAAAAAATTCATATATTCAATAATATACAATTAGTACTTACATGATCTATAAAAATAATAATAATAATAACACATGCGTAAACAAAATTACCAAAAAAATTTATAAAATAAAAAAATATTTATAAAAAATTAAAAATTGTAAAATAATAATAAACAATTACTATAGGATGGTTGGGTGGGTATATGTTAGAGTACGGAGGGGGGTGGTGTTGTCTGGATAATACGCAATGTTTAATTTATATTATTAAAAAAATGAGGCTTTTGTATTATAACTACATTTCTATTACGTATTTTACATGGATGTTGATTTGATGTTTTATATGTAATTGGTGACTTTTCCTCCTTTTTTATTTTGTATTAAATTTAACTTATTTAATCAAATTTAATATTAACTTATTTTTAATTTAGTTTACTCAGGACAATATCATATTAATTAATAATAGTATACCATCTTTTTAGCGATTATTATGCATATAAGTTTATTTGATATAACTAATGTTATACTGTATGCATTAAAATTGGGTAAATAGTTTATATTATTATTCCTCTATACTTTTTAATATTGTTTTATTTTCAACTTTGTATTCCATGATTAATTATCGGTTTATATGTTTGATTGTGACAATCATATTTTTTTAGCTTTTTTATGGCTAATATAAGGATGATTCACACATTATATTTTGTGTTCTTTAGGCTATTGGGAATTTTAGTAACTGACAATCTTATATAAACATCCATTTTTTATTTATTTATTTTATAATTAATTAATTAATTAATTTTTTTCTTTCCTGTTCATTTTTTATATGTAATGGTAACTATTAAGACTTTATATATTTTTATAATATATATTTTTTTATTTTATAGCATATAGCTATATTCCATATATTATCAAGTTTACTTTTTTTTTAATTTCTCAGTGTAGATTTAATGGTATGGTAATAGAATACATTGTAAGCATTTTATTAACATTTAATTTATAAAAAAAAATATTGAATAATGATTACAGTATGGTATTGTTTATATTAGGATGTGTGTAGGAATGCAGTTGATATATTTTAATTTCATTAGCATGTATTAGGTTCTTCTTTTAGTGACATTTGAATAATAATAATTGTTTTTAACATAAAATAATAGATGGCAGCACCATACATTTTTTTTTATTTTTAAAGCTTCTAATAAAGTAATAATTTTAATTTTATACACCAGGTGGTAATTAACGCTGGTTACTGGCAATGTTGTAAAATTGTTATCAAACAATTTAAAATTGTTTTTAGGTATTATAAATAATGTAATTATTTTTTTATTTATATTATATTAATTATATTTATCGCGGTGTTTCAACATTGATTAACTGACTCCATGGGTTTTAATTTCTGTGTTAACTTAACTGTTTTATTCACCTTAATCTATCATGCTTTTTGGATTCCATGTGCGGGAATATATTTTGAAAATCTACTGGGAATAATTCGGTATGTTTTGTAAGATTTCTATTGCTATAGATTGAATATTTAATGAGTTGTAGTTTTTTTCCATTTCATGTCATTTGATTATGTTCTGTTTTCATCTTGGGGCTATTCCTTTGGTTATATATTGGTTGTTTGAGTACAGGGGAAATTGTTTTTCAGCTTATAGCCTTTTTCTCACATAAAACAACCGATTTGCTTGTTTTTCAATTTTTTTCGGAATCCATATTCTTTTTTTTTTTTCTTCCATGTTAATTTTTGTAATTAGGTATAAGGTAATTTATTTTATACATACAGTTCTATATTGTTGGTTTGTGGCACTTGTTGTCAATCATTCACAATATTGCGGTTTTGATGATGGTCGGTAATGTTTAATTAATGGTTATATATATATATAGATACATAGATAGATAGATAAAGTTTTTTTACTGAGTGTGGTTTTGGGTTCTAGGGGTCATGATCGGTGTAGATCTGCAAATTTTTTTTCAGAAATTCTAACATAGGGGAGAATGTAATAGGTAACATTTCATACGAAATCTACCTAAATAGGTAATATTACCATTCGAAAAAAGGAAAATACAGAATTCAAAATATATAAAAAAAAACTATTTTTCATGAATTTGCCTTCCACGTGACGTTTTCGCCCAGTTCGAAAATTAAAACTCTTATGACTAATTTACCAATTTTGTTAAAGATAATCTATTGTAATTGTTAGATTGTTAAAATTGAGACTAATGTGATATAAGTAATCACATTTAAATCGTATAATAAAGGTAAGTGAAATCATCTTACCTTCTTTTTCAGGATCGTCCACGGTAATTTTCTTCTTATCCAAGAAAATAAGATTTAATCCATTAATGATCTGAATTATCCGTAATCGTTTCATCTGTAAAGAACTTGTGAATTTATTTATTAAAAATATGTATATTTGTCATTATTTATATTCCAGGATTTTCAGCACTTATGGTTTTAAACTAAACTATTTATGTTTCTAAAGATACAAATTGGAGCATTTATTTTTGCTCCTTGCTTGATTAAATTTTTACAGACACTGAAAGAAAATAATACATAACATTATTTAGTCTTGATTAACCCTAGAACTACCGGAAATTTTACTCAAGTTTTATAAAAACATTCTACACCAGAATTTTTACTTAAAACTATTTAATTTGTTTATTTAACTTATTATTGTCTGATTTATACATTTAGTTTGTTTTGAAGAAATTTCTGGTTTGAATAAATATTTTGAATGTACATGTCGGGTCCAATGGACCCGTCTGGTAGACGGAAGGTTAATAGTATAAATAAATTCAAGGTTATATATATTAATAAAACACTCATTTTCATTTAAGGTCAATAAATTGTTCTTATAGTTTTGTAATGTCAATACTGCAGCTTTATAATGTAAATGTTTATTAACATTTGATTGACAGTTCAATAGATGAAACAGGAATTGATGATGATTGATAGATGAAACAAACACAAGAGTTCCATTGCGTGCGATTTATTCTGTTGAGCTTATTCTTATATCAGGCCTGATGCTAGGATAAATAACGTTAGCTGGGTTAATTATATCTTCTAGATTGGTTTGGTATAGCTCAGTTGACAGAACATTCATAGCTTCAGCCAAGCGATCCCTGTTTCAAATACCGAGACGGATATTTTTCGCCCATTTGGAAATTAAAATTCATATGATTTAGTTGTCAATCAGAATAATTGCGATTAAGATAATCTAGTGTAATTACGTATTCAGCGTTTCCAGGGGTTTCATTTCCTGCGATTTATTCTGTTGAGCTGATTCATATATCAGACTAGATGCTATGATCAATAACATTAGCCGGGTTAATTATGGTCCTCCATGTTCGTCCGGGATAACTCAGTTGTCAGTGCACTGACAGATTGAGCCAATAGATCCTTATTCGAATCTTGGTCCAGATATGTTTCGCTCAATTAGAAAATTACAACTCTTTATTATTAATTATATATTTTAGAAGATATATTCTAATAATTTAGCTAATCATGCACAATACAATAAATCCAAACACATTACATAAAAATAAAACTTATGTACGTATAATGTTTACGGACAGAAGCATGAATGTTCATAAATTCCATGGGTCTCAGCAGCACCATCTATATGCACAAAGCTTCTAACCTTCAATATTTTCGTAAAGAATTTTTTTCTGGTAGATTTTAAATTGCCAAGATAATAATCTGTGAACTTTAATTTAGAACTGCTTTTAAAATATGACGTAGCAGTACAGTCACGTACAGGAACATGAAATCCGTTGTATGAAAAAATTTCTCGAAGGATACTTAATAGTTTAGGAAGAGTTGCAACTCCATATTTCCACCTCTTGAGTTAACAGCAATAGCTGAGGAGAACCTTTTCGTACAGCACTTAATCATAAATAAATCTTTGGCCTCTTTAGAGCTTGCTTTAGCAATTTTGTGGAACATTCATCATAAACTTTACCTAGTGCTCAACAATGCATTATATTCTCGGTAGGTGGAATGACCAAAAAGTCAGTAATATCGGTTTATTAGATTAGCATTTCTCTATTGTTATGCATACTTTAGTTTTTATCGCTGTGCCTATTCAATGCCTAATAAGTCTAATATAATATTTAAATTTTTTGAAATAACTAATACAATATCTGAATAACTGATAAAATATTTAAAAACATATGCTCGATTTCAAATAAATATTTAATGAGTAAGCAGGTTAGTCAAATTTAGACAAATATGAAAATTATTCATAACTAGCTGACCCGTCCGGCGTTATCCGAGCAGGCTATTATTGAAAAATAAAGCAGTGGGATGGACTTCATAAAAAAAGACTAAATAATATTATACTAAAAACGTGTAAAAAAAACTAAAGAAAATCTAAAATCTCAAAACTATAGCAGTTACTTCTAAAAAACGAAATGGTCAGGGAAAAAGTTGTCCATAGCCGGGATTCCTGTTATCATTAGTGTACAGAGGAGAGAACATGAGATATATCTGACTGTGTATCCGGAAGCAATATGGCCCTGTTCCAGAAGGCAATTTGATTTCTACCAAAATTTCTTATAATACCAAAAAAAAAGATCTACTATAAAAAATGTATACATCAAACGCCGGAATCTACTATAGATACTGCACAAAGTGGAAAGTCCATTGGTGGAAATGCACAATTGAATGCGTGACAGTACTGAGTTTTGGACACGTTACACCATGACTTGTGTGCAGACTGTACGACAATCAAGGAAGATGCGCTGCTGCAGATAAACCAGAGAAGTGGTCTCAGTCACATAGACTTATGTCTTGATGTAATCCCCGATGCAGAAGCCCATTGGAGTCAAGTCCGGCGAACGCGGTGGCCATCCTACCGGAACACCATATCCAAGGATCTGTTGACCGAATGCAGTGGCCATATACGCCCGGACGTTTGACGTTTTATGCGGAGAGGGCTCTATCATGTTGGAACCACACCCGGCATGCATGTCGGAGGGGCAGTTCTTCATACCAGTCACGTACCGTGTTTTGTGTACGATGCAGGTAACGATCGCCCGTTAAGGTGCCATCTTAAAACGTGGGTCCAACAATCTGGGATCCCCATATACCACACCACACGTGTCGTACTGTGAGGCGATGTGGAGGTTTTCAGAGACCAGAAATGCACATTGTGCACGTTCACAATGCCACCCCGTGTAAACTTTGACTCATCTTTCCACAGAATGTCACAAAGGAATGACAGATTTTCCTCTACATAATCAGCATAAAATTACAATAATCAAATCGTCGTGCGTGGCCACCCTGCATCAAGCTTGCACCAGTGTCGGATGGTAAAGATGTGCATCATGTGCATGTAACAAATGCAAGACATGCTGACCATACGCCTCGCTTATTTCCTCCGTGTTTAGTTGTGGAATTAAAAGGGCGTATGCCAGCGCCTCCTTCGGTGTCACTCGAACATTGCAGCTTGCACATCTACTTTTTCTGGGTCGTGGAGAAACAGAGCCGTCTCTAAGATGGTGCAATGCATCTGTTAGACATGCATTTGATGTATAACCTTAGGGAAACATTCTGAATAAACATTTGCAGCCTCTCTGACATACCTTTGACATTCACCATAAATAACCATCATTTCGGCATATTGCATGTACGCATAGCTTGCCATCACGATGACTAGCATGTCCACTGATAGATGGCTCATGTTTTATCCGAACGCGTGGAGCTGCGGCACTATTGTTATTTATATAATCCCAATTTCCATTCTCGTTGTAGCTCGGCTAGTCGTTTGCATTTTGCTGCCATTTATCTAGACTTTAGTGAGTATGTTTTATTTTCCGGTTGTCGATTCTACTTACTTTGACGTTTGAATGTTGTTTGAGAAAGTTGACTCAAAAATTTAGATGAAATAACCCTCTTAGTTAATTCCCCCATTTGGCGATACCAGATAAAGGTAGTTTCGCCGTAAAAAGGACATTACACCCTTATTTTGATCTCTAATTACTTTCATTCATCTTTTAACCGATCCCTCAATGAAAGACAAAATCATGTGCAAAAATATCAAACTTTGAAATTTAATAACTGTGTCAAATTTTGAAGTACAGATGCGAAACTTTTTGGATTATATCTGTTATGATACGTGTAAACTTTTACTAAATATATCTATAGCGACTAGGGGACTGTATAAAAAATTAGATTTCATAATTTTTATAAAATTATTTTTTTACTTTAAATAATGTCACAACATGAATATTTACCTCATGTGAAACGTTTTTTTTTAATTGGAACGATATGTCTACGACCAACGGTTGAGAAATTAAACGTCTACGGTAGATAACATATTGCACCCTGTATATAGATAGTTTGATAAACCAAACCATTTTCTAACTTTGAGAAAAATAGAGCTCATATTCAAAATATTAGAATAATTACTTTTTTTTTTCAAATTGAAAATATCATTTGGTAATTTAATATCTTTTAATGCAAATATGCAAACGATATTTTTATTAGGAACTTATTGTTGATTAAACTTATTTATTATCTTAGAATTAATATCATTTTTGAAAAGATTAATTGATAAAAAAAATATTTTGAAAAGTGAATATGTTAGAATATTTATTCAAGTTGTTCAAAATATTAGAATGTTTCACATTAGTTCTCCTTTAATTATCACCAATTCATAACTGGTGACATCATTGATTAAATTCAGACGATTTTATTTATAATCAGTATTCTTTTTGCAGTTTGTTTGCTTTTTCGTCTTAAAATGGGTCGTGTGTGTGATATTCTTGAATCTATTAAACTTCGTTTTGTTAATTTGTATCGGCACGCTAAAAAATCAATGTTATATAGCGAAATATTTACATTGTTCGCAATCAAGCGTTAGTAAAATACTAACACAATATTCCAAAAATGAAAAATTTCAAAATAATCGTTGAAATGGCGGCCGAAAACCAAAAACATCTTCTAGAGGTGACAGGTTGGTTGGTTGATTTTTGACGGCCGATTATCTACTCTAGGGATATAGTCCCGAGGGGGGAGTGCCCTCCGTGGGGGTCTTTCTAAGGGAACCTAAACCGTATTTACGCATGGAAATCCATGGTTCGAAGAAAACCTCGAAAACTCCAAACGATTAGGCCGACGGGCGCGATTGGGTTAGAACCCAGCGCCTCCCGTCTACCAGTTTCGAGAGCAGAACCTCTCAGCCACTGGTGGGGCCTAGAGGTGACAGGAAACTGAAGCGTGTAGTTATGAAAAACCGTTTTAAAACGTGCGATTCTTGTACTGAAAATGGAAAGAAGAAGGGGTTGAAGTTTCTACATCGACAACATTAAGACGTCACCATAAATTTATGTTTGAATCTCGTGTACCGAAAACAAAACCTCTCATGAGTGGAGATTGAATTGGTGTAAATCATGACGTTTATGGAGCGAAGAAGATAAGAAAAATATATTAATTATTGATCAAAGCATGTTTTGTGTCTCATATGGTAATCAAGGTATTCGAGTTTGGAGAATAAAGCAAGAAGCATTTGATAACGAATGCCTTAAATGTTCAGTAAAATTTGCTGCTACTGTCATGGTTTGGGGTTGCATGAATGCAGAAGGACCTGGAAAGTTATGCATCGTCTACAAAAAGCTTAACTCTCAGATATTGCTAGAAAGTTTGGAATATTACATGATTCCATCATCCGAAGATTTATTTAAAGATGATTTCATCTTTCAACAAGATTTAGCGTCACCGCATACCTTGGTGTCAACTAAGAATTGGTTCCGCCAGTGCAACATTAAGGTAAATCTTTAGCCACCAAACTCACCAGACCTTAATCCCATCGAAAACTTGTGGTGTATAATGAAGAAAAACTCCACGAACAACCTCCTTCAAGTAAAACTGTGTTAGTGGCACGTATAAAGTCAATTTAGGCTAATATTGATAGAAATATTTGTAAACACCTTGTATATAGTATGCAAGATCGATTGCACGCTATTATGAAAGCTAAAGGTGATGCTACAAAATATTAACTACCATTTACTTCATATTCATAAGGTAATGTTGGTGCGTAAATTAAAATATTCTAATATTTTGAACCAATCTAAATTTAGTTCTAATATTTTGGTGGGATTCAGAAAGCTGTATACCTAATTTATTGTACAGTATTTTATATTTTGTAAATGTTAAAATCTTATCTAAACATTCCAGATTTAATTTATAAGAAATTTAATTGCATTTACTTAGTATCAAAAATAAATAAATGAAAAATATTTTTTTCTTATTACTTTTTCTCAATTATTGTAATATTTTGAATATGAGCTGTACTATCTTTGCACTCAAGATATAAAATACATTTTACTAATGTTATCATGCTTGTATTTTTTTTTTTTTTTTTGTTACCTTCCGGTTTCACTTTAGTAAACAGAATAGAAGTTATTTAACTTATTTTGAAGTTCTTTTGATATCAAAAAGCTCTTGAAATCTTCATTTTAGATACATAAAATCGTAATAAGGCGAAACTTCCATCTTAATACTAGGTATTTTCTTTGCGTACTATTTATCTTTAGGATATGGCACATCCGAAAACATTTTTCCAATAACTATCACGTACTCTTTAAACATAAAGTTAGAAGGAAATGAATAAAAAGCAATGTTACTTTACTAAAGAAGTTAAAGGAAAATATTTAATGAAACATATCTAATACATATATGTTTTCTTTCTTTTATATTTGACAAAGATGCAATAAAGATAGATATTTGATCTAATAAAGACACATATGGCAAAAAAAAAAAAAAAAAAAAAAAAAAAACAATTTTAGCCAAGGGTTAAGAAGATAAAAAGCATTAAAAACTTATTTTCTTTTAAAGTTGAGCAGAATCAAACAATAAAATGTAATAATTTTAAAAGAAGATTTAATGTACATGCAGTATACATAGTGTTCTTCTATTCATTTTCCTGTAGCTAATCTCTAAACTGTTATTATCAGAGGTACTGTTCCAAATACAAAAATGTTTCTAACGTTATTCTGCATCATACTAAAAGCCATTTAGTTCAAATTAACTACTTTTTGAATTTACGAAATTAAAATATTTGTGCGGTCATTGGATCCATTACGTTACATGTAGAAGGATTTTCTCCATGCTGTAAAAACAAATGTCATTCGCTTATGACAAAAACAGACCAATTGATGGTACTTTGAATTTTGTCAGTTTTCTCTATTTCCTGGCTTTAAAAAAACGAAGCACATGCTTTTTATGCTATTAGTTTATTCTGACTCTTTAGTGTAATACCTTCTTTTGGCGATATTTCGAACTAAAACAAGGGAACGCAACGCAGAAATTCTTATTTTCACACATTACTCTTCTGCAGGGGTAAATTCAATAGCTGTTACTGTTTACTTATTGGATTACAAACAAAGCCCATCCATTTTAGGTCACCTTTTAAACATTTATGCACTGAATTATAAACTCATACAAATTTTGCCTTCTAAAGCATTTTTCGTGATTTGTTTAACACTAGAACGGCGGGAAAATCTTACCTACTGGAACGGCGGGAAGGGATCATTTTGACCCCTCGATGAAACTACTGAAATAACAACGCTAAAACAATTTTAAATGCCATACATTGGCAAAAATATGTAATTTACGTGTATTTCATAATTTATATTTAATATTACTCGATAATTTATTGAGTTTTTAAAGTACTGTATATGTAACACCTACAGGGCGATTAATTGGATCATACTACAACTACTCAAAAAACTCATTAATTTAATGTAAAAATCGATTTAAAATTAATCTTTCCACAAATTAAAACTAATGTTAACTAAAATAAAACACAATTTATAAAATAATATATATACATATTTTCATCTACTTACTCGCTGAATGATTCACTCTCTAAATCCATAAATGAGAAATATGTTCTGTTGTTTCCGTTGTTTCATTATAAGTGCAGCTGAATGGTTAATATGTTAAGCATTCTGTTTCAATTTTATTTAATGCTTATAATACTCCAAATTGTACACACGTATTAGGAAATAATTCAAAAAAAAAGGAATTTTTCTAGTACATTTTCCGCACACAACTTTGAAACATGGTGCGCAAAATTCTTGAGATTTGTTTCCATTGCATGTCTGTACTTGAAATTTTTTCTCTTCATATCTATTTTATTTTCGTGGGTTTTTTTTTTTTTTTTTTTTTTTTTTTTTTTTTTTTTTCTGAAGACTTAGGAAAGATCTTTGGGAGTTTTGAAACCATAAAATCCATTCTGAACACATCTCCTAAATTTAATAGAAAATCTCTTCTACTGATAGGTTTGCCTGTTACACTTTTATAAATTATCCAGGCGTTTACAGCTGTATGATCCAAAATATTGAAAAAGATATGTACAGGCCATCGTCTTTTAACCGATTTCAAGGGGTATTTTCGGCATATCTGATCATGGATATCCACACCATACTTCGTTGCGTTGTAATATTGTATTGAATCGGCAACTTCTTAAAACCGTCTTCAGTTTTTACAGTAGAATGTATTAAGCTCAGTAGAAAAACACTTTTTTTCTTTTGGCTTGATAGATGGTAAGTGTCATATTATCACATACCACTATCTTCGATGAATAAAGAGTACTGCGCATATTTTTCAATGATATAGGAATTTCTCTTCTGTTCTTTTTCATTGTGCAACCAAAGTTGTATTTTTAGCTTTTAACATTTCTGCTAATTTTATGCTAGTAAAATAGCTAATATTCCTCCCTTCGTTTAGATGGGGATCTGTTAATTTCATGACAACATTTTCCGATAAACGTAATTAAGGATTGGCTGTTTCATCTTTTTCTAGATAAATAAATTCATTCAAGAGGTATTTAGTATTAATGTCAACAGATCTCCAAAATTTTATTCCAAATTTATCCAATTTATTTGGCATATATTGCGTAAATTTATATCTATCCTGAGATGGGAACAATTGTTCATCAGCTGTAATATTTTGTCCTGGTCGGTAGCATGTTTTGCAATTTCGAATAAATTTATTCCACATTTCAGATGCAAGAGCAAATTTATCAGTCCGTTGTCTGCTAGATCTTGTTGTCTTTTCACCCAACTTAAAAAATCTTTTTCTTTCTTTGAATATATCTCTTGATATAGTTTCTTTTCAAAATAGTATTCCTCATGCCTTGGACGACAATGAATGTAAATCTAAACCCTTTTTTTATTGCTCCTCGAACATATAGTATAGCAAAAAAAGCAGCTTCTAGTACAAAGAGTATTTTACTAAAAGGGGTCAAAATGACCCCCGTCTTACATTACGAGATTTACATTATCATTTAATAAATTTTAGAACGCTTTTACAAGGATTGGAGGATTTAGAAGTATTAATTAAATTTGAATTGATAGGGGATTTTGTGCAATATTTTCAACCCCACTCAAATCTTTTATTTTAAATATTTTTTTTAGTATTTTGTAGAATTATAATGTACAAATATAAGGTTCTTACAATAGAAATATTTCCTAATTGAAAACATTCCCCGCATCTCCAATGCCAAGAAAGTTGAAAAAATGCAAAGTCAAAAGAAATCACCCTTTTAAAAATATTTTTATTTTGTGTAACCAATAGTGTTTTTGGAACAAGATAAAGTAATGAATCTATAATACATTCTAAACCCTATTACAACTAATCGATGTATTAAATGAATTTTATAAAAAATTATTTTAATGCTTTTTTAAGTGCCGTCAGTAGATAAGGGTTAAACAAAAACTTATTACCGGCTATGCAAACTGTCATTATTATTTCTTTGCACTAGAAATTATACTTAAATCATATGGAATAAGGAAAAAAATCACATTTAATAACACCATAAAAAATAGAATATGCGCAAGACCTTTCAAAAGGATTTTGTCCTTCTTCCTGACGCGCGGCAGAACACGTGCTACTAATTTGAAAGCAGGAACAAGACGAAGAAAATGGAAGAGAAAAAGACAAGTTAATGAAAACAACCAGCATAAAAGCAAATATCATCAGCCACTTACAGGGAGCTTTTCCCAACCAGAAGGACACAAAAGAAAATGAGAATTATGAAGCAAATTGAATAAAAGCAGGAAGAAAAACAAACTTCTTATGAAAGATCTTGTGTATTTTTCTATTTTGTATGGTGTTATTAGGAAGTAAAATTTCCCTTATTTGTTAACATCAGTTTGCTCAATATTTTAAGGGGTCTTGGGACTCTTAAAATTAGATTTTTTTTTAAAGACTATTTTAAACACTTCACACTTAATATCTTAAAATGTATATGATTTAAAAACACAATTTTAATTAGGATGAAAGATATAAGTATGTTCTTTCATTTCATGCATTTAACAAATTTCAAGATACAGGGGATCCAAACTTTCAGACAATTGTCGAGCAGAAAATTGGTGTAACCGTTTCCGCGCAGGATTACAAAATGCATTTTTTAACTAGCTTGAATATTTTTGTGCCTAATTATATTTCAGATTGCAATAATTACACAGGACCTAAATAAATTTGCATTCAAAGCATTTTTATATATTTAATGCAAATTTGTATTTAGCTAATACAAAATTTTGAACATTTCAACAATTCAATCACCTAAAAGAGTATTTTTTGGGACAATAAAAATTAAATTTTAGGTTCGGTTTACACAGACTAACATGAAACATATGTTTTGAAATTTCATGAAAAAATATTCAGAAGTTTTTGAAACATCCTGTGCGTTATCACCAAAAACGTCATTTGGAGAAAAATGAATTCAAAGTTTCGGAAAAGCCGCTTCAGCCATTGGGAAGGTATAATCCTAAAAGCCATAACTTCTGTTATAATCGAAATTTAAAGGAAAAAATGATATCAAAATGTTCAGAAATGATAGGAGTTTAACATCTAGCAAAAGAATAAAATAATCGAAAATTTTGAAGCTTTAAGAATACTGAGACTCCTTAATATTTCATAAAAAACTTCAAACTAGGATTTTCATTTAACACTATGTAACTTATATTTGTGTGGTATAAATTTGCTTTTTTGTGAAGAAATTTTGGTTTTGAGTCGATATATATTTATTTCGTTCCGGTTAAATTGACTCGTACGGCCGTTTTAGAGTTAGCAGATTGTGTGCGGGAAGCGTCAATAAAAAAACGCCTTTAAAGGGTCTCAGGACTCTGACAGCTTCAAAATTTTCGAAATTTTAATTTTTTTGGATATTCAACTCCTATATTTTCTGAACCTTTTGGTTATAGCATATACCCTGTTATGCCAATTTTCTTCTCGGCGAATATCCGACAGTTTGTAGCCCCCTGTAAATGCTAATTCTGTATCTTGAAATTTTTTGAATACATAAAATGAAAGAACGTACTTATATATTTTATCCCAATAAAAATTTTGTTTTAAAATCATATACATTTTAAGATATTAAATCGTGAAAATGGTCTTTTTTTTCAACTTTAAGAGTCCTGAGCCCCCTTAAATATATTGGTAGTAGAATTTAGGGTTCACACTGGAATTTTTCTACAGAAGGAAACATCAGGTGTTATCACAGCGGCTGCATAATGCCATCTTAATTGTCGAAAAAACACCATTGTGCAATACATTAACGCTACACAGGCCACGCTGACGCATTTATTCGTCATTTACAAAATTATCGTTAAGAAATTCTAAATTCTTCTCAGAAAACTTGATTAGTTGTTTTTAATTACAGTAATACCTCGAGGTACGTCAGCAATCCGTTCCAAGACTGCGGCGTAAGTCGAAAACGACGTAAGTCGAGGAACATTCAGATGAGCAAAAAGGGATAAGTAATAAAAATTCACGAAAATCTAAGGAACATATTCTATTGTATTTTGGGTTTATGTTACAAACATTTAACATTAGCAAAAAAGTGTTTTTGCAATAAAAAATTTGGAATAAATCAATAAGTTGTTAACTTACATTTTTTTTTCTAGCTCCTCCGTTCGAGCCTTTTAGAAAGTAAAATATCTTGCAATACAGTTTGAATCGCAAAATATTTCTTTTTTTTATAATCTTCGACGATTTTTCTAACAGCAGAATGAGTTTTCTTAGCTTGTTCTAGTCGTATCTACACTTAGCTCGTCTGAATAAATATTTTCAAAAAACGTCATTCCAACTTTAATAAGGTTTAGTCCTTCGGTTAATTTTGCAACCTTCATAATCTTTCCACTTCCCCCTAGGCTCAAAATCTTCAACTATTTATTCCGCAGTACTTGGTTTCTTTAATTCAACACGTTCTTCAATGGTTAATTCCCGATCAGGGGAATATATGTGTTCAACAACATCTTCAGCATTCATCTCTTAAATTGAGTTCTTCTCCATTTTTGACGACTTATCACTTTAGAGAAATACAGAATCACAATTTTCACAAGATTTCTTAGTCTCTGCGAAGGAAAAGTGCACAGCTGCACAGTCTTTTACAAGCATCTCTCAGTGTGTTTTACTGAACTTCATCATATGAATCCCCTACGACTGTGACTGGATCTGAGATGTTAAGTTTTTTTCAAAAGTCTTTAAAAAAGTTCAAAGTGAGTTTTAATTAAGAAACAAAAAATTTCTAGGCTAGGCGACGTAAATGTGGGGTGACGTAAGTCGAGCAGGCATATGTCGGGTACTTCTGTGTTACATTAAAAGAAAATTTCAGAAAATTAGTGTTAAAAATTATCTGGTGTGAACTCGAAATTTCTGAATAAAAAAAGCTGATAGATTTGGAAACATTGTTTTGTCCTGTATGTAGTTAAAATAATTGTTCCCCTTATCTAATCTCAAATTTGTGCTATTATATAAGTCGAAAATTTGTTTTCCATAAAAGTGTGGAAATTTATATACACGGTAAATTTGCCTTGCCTGTAATATACTGTACATTATTAACAAGGAAATAAACCAATTTTTGACGTTCTCTCTAATATATAAAGATATACAATTTTTAATTTCATAAATAAACTAGGAAGTATACCTGACAAAGCAAAATGACTTCATTTGAAAAAAAAATTATATGTTTTTGTCACTGACAGAAAGCATTTAATTTCCATTTCTAAAGATACGATGGTCGACTTTAAATTCAAAGAACTCATTTTATACGAAGAGTATCTTCGTAAATTTAATCCCACTTCGAACAAAATTAGGTTAAATTGAAAAAAAAAATTTTTTTCGCAGAAATCGATTTTAGCGCTTTGATTGATAAAAGACATTTGTCAAGGGCTTTTTTTGTGCGTGTGTGTCAATATTTGTTAAAATTCATGGCTATATATATTATTTAAATTAGCTAATATTACAAAATAAAATGTAATATGCACCTTAATGTTTACTTTCATTTTAGGACAGAAAACAACAGAAAATAAATAAATAAAATTTCGAAAGCAAATTAATAAACAAACAAAAACAGTGTTTCATTTATCAGAAAAGCTTAAGTGTAAATTCCCATAGCAGACAATGTCATCTGCTGATGATGTGCTCTGAATTAATCGGGAAGATCATTATAGTAACCATATAGTATGTTTGTTAAGATTTTCTTTTTGATTTAGTGCAGGGTTCCTACAAGTCAGGAAATTTCCCTGACTTGAGGTCAGATAAACACCAATATTTTCTTTTTGTAATCGCGCGATTATATAATTCGAGTTTTACTGGATAAAAATGCTGGTATTTCAGCTGAAGGTGTAGGAACCCTGTATTGGCATCTTGCTACACTAGGGATATTTTGAAACAAAATCAATTCCTAAAACGCTGGTAAATATGGAGCGTACAAGTGAAACTGAAAGTATTTGTCTGTGAGCTCGGGTTAAATTAAAATCTACTTAATTGACTTTAATTCTGGTTTACAGCATAGGATTGTCCATTTTCCCGACTCATTAGTACTTATAATATACCAATATAACCATGATTTTGGTATTAAAAATTAGTATTTATCTGTGTTTTCGGTAGCAAAGGATGCCACTGGTAAATATTTGTCTTATTGCGGACGGCATATTATGGTGTATTTAATTAAAGAATTGAAACGCATATATTTATTCAGAAAAAAATGCAAACACCTAAAAAAATGTTACTAAGTTAAATTTTTTAAAGTTTTAATGAGAAATGTATATAATAAAATAAAAATATTTAACATGAGGCAATGTTTTTAAACCTTAAAAACTTTTTCAATATCATTCAATATCAAAGATTGCGATTCAAACAATATTTGGAGATTTATCTTTTGCGCGGAAAATACATTTGAAATTTTCATTAGATAAAATCTGAGCGACATAACATTATTATTATTATTTTCATGAAGTAATTCAATTTTAGGTTTCATATTCTATATTGCAAATTGTTTCAAGGTTTTTTTTTTATGCGCTGTCAATTTCATTTAGATAAACTTTCACTGCTTCAGAATTTACGAACTAAGGAGTATATTTCCGAAGATTTTCGCAGTTATATATTGTTACTATCACAAAACCCAACATTGTAAAATTAAACTTGCTTGACGAAATAAGATTTTTATATTCTTTTTATTTCCTTTCGTTTCAGTATATCACCCCCTGTTTTTTCTGATAGGTGTTTACAATATGTTTGGGTTAATATTCCGTAATGTTTCCCCACTAATTAACGTAATAAAAACACATTCAAATAATAAAAGAAAATCTTTTACGGATTTTGCTTATAATACGAGAAACGAACAAAAGGAGATTTGCTGCTATATTTTATTCATCTTCAGTTATTTTATTATGACAAAAAGTAATCCTCGGAATGTACAGGAAAAAAAAGTTTATAATGTTAATGTTGATGAATGAAAAATATTTTCCTATTTATCATTTGCGCTTGAATAAGAAAAAAGACCGGGATTTCTGATTACATAAAATTTCGATTATTACCAACATATTTCATTTGAAGTCACAGTCTTAGCAACTAAAATTGGTGCCAAATTAACAATTATTTACCCTTTTCCGAATACATTATATTCGGTAACAAGCTGAATAATAATATAATTTTAATTAATTATTATACAAGGGATATGAAGCCGGTATTATCTTTTTAAAAAGTAATATTAAATATATATATATATAATTTTTATTTCAATTATTGCCGTATATTATTATGCTTATTAGAAATTTGGAAATACGATCTTCGTTTCAAATATTATTTCATTAAAAATATAAGTTATATTAGCTATTTAAAAAAACACTTAGACATCAATTTTATCAAATATTGACACAAGGAAAAAAATACTGACAAATGTGTTTTGTCAATCAAAGGACTAAAATCAATTTCTGTGAGACTTTTTTTTTCACTTTAACCTAATTTTGTTCGAAGCCAGAAAAAATTTACAAAGCTACTTTTTGAATAAAATAAATTCTTTCGTGTATAAAGCAGACCATCTTTTCTTTAGCAATGGAAATAAAATTCTTTCTGTCAGTGACAAATATACATATATCTATTTTGAGGTAGATTTTGTAAGAAATACTACCTAATAAAATCTCCACTATGTTGAAATTTCGGAAAAATTTTTCCAGGTCTACGCCGATCATGATCCTTAGTACATAAAATCACATCCAGTTCAAAACTTTATCTACCTATATCGCTTTTTTGTGGTCACGATAACGTCCATAATTCTGCGCAAATCTTTTCCAAACTTATACATAAAATCAAGGGGTAGAACATCTCGGTCAAGATCATTAATGGGCAAAATTGGACAAATGGGGTGGAAATAGGGAGAGGTTTGATGAAGACCGAAAAAATCCTATACCTTCTTAATTATAATACATATAAAATCAGTTTAAAGGTATTTTTACTTCTAGGAAGAGGGCCAAAAATTTATGTATCACAGATTCTTGATAAAATTAAAAATGAGCTTAAGGGGTCGAAATAATTTGGGTTTCAAGAAGAAAAAAAATCATAACTTCGCCAATTCGCAAGATATCAAATTCACTTAAACTTATTACAAATCTTCTTAATACTATCTACAACTTTTATATTGACAAGGTTTTGATAGAACCAACTTTTACTGAAAAAAAATAAAAAACGAGAAATAAAGGCGGAGGGTGGGGGAATGAAGAAGAAAAAAATTTCATAATTTCGTCAATTCACAAGATATCAATTCTGCTTAAATTTATTATAAATCTTCCTAATATTATCAAATACTTTTACTTTGACAAGTTTTCGATAGCACCAATTCTTAAAGCAATAGAAAATTAAACAAAAATAGGAGTTGAAGGAAAAATTATCGTATTAACATGTTTCTGATAAAACCAGCTCTTACAGAAAAGGAAATTAAATGCTCGTCAAAAGCGGCCAAATAAAACTGTTAAACTGGTTTTATCTCTAATATTGATTTGGTTGTTGTTGGTGAAGTTACTACTTAACTTCTAAATCTACGTCCGCCTGTAGACCCAGCCGGTAGGGATTTTTTAAAATGATTTATATAATTATGTATATATATATATATATATTATGAAATAATTTTGCTTATTTATGAATAATATAATTAATGGATCATTCCTTAAATTAGAATGATATTACTTAACATTTTTCATTCCTAAGGTGCTGTGCATATATAACGTTATAACTTTAGGGGGGGGGGAGTTTGGTACATAATATCGTAAGATATCTCTGGGGGGGGGGAGAAGGGGGTTCCCTTTTGACATCGTTATCATTTTTGATCCAATCAAGATTTTCTTGTTTCTGTAACTTTTTCATTGCATCAAAATAGCCTTTTGCTTTTTTTTGTTATTATTTTTATGTGTTTTTTTACGAAAATACAAAGCTGTTATTAAAGCCTTTAAATGTTTATAAATTCATTTCATTCCAAAACGTTGAATACCACAACAATTGACATTCCTGTTCTTCCACCATATGCGCATACAGGTCGCTGTTAGAGATATCAGGAACATAATATGTAGGAAATGAACCTTGCGTTCACCAGTAAAGAAAGACAAAAAATGTTAACTGTTTTCTTTTTTTTTTTTATATAAGTTCTGCTTTTAACCTCCCAGGGCAGGAGGCAAATGCAAGAAGCCAGTATTACTTTTGAATACATTATGTAACAATAAGCTATTATTAAGTACATTTAAATTGTAACTAAGTCTTTTAGATGTTATTTGATATAAATTTATTTCATGTATTTTATTGACTTCTTGCATCCGTAAAGTATGCGACTAATAAATGCATGATCATATGTATATACCACTCTAAGCTTATAAAAAGAAAGAAAAAGAATCTAAAAATAAAATAATTTTTAGACATTGATAACGATATCACCGGGTGGTGGTGGTGGAAGGGGGGGGGGTGTCGACAAATGATAACGTCTGATATCCTAAGGGGTGGGGCTTCAAAATAAACAATATGTTGATAATGTTGTATATATATAGCCCCAATTCTGTTTAAGTATACAGTTCTATGTGAGTCGTCTTGTTCAATAAGAATTCAAAATCAAGTCAACAGCAACTTGATATCATTTTAGGAACTCGTAATTAACCCCGTGTTACAACTCTGGTGCAATTGTCTCTTTATGTAACTTCGTAAGGAAAATAATTATTTAAAAATCGATAGAAAATTACTGAACCGATAGACAAGCTTTACAAAACTTTTTAATCCCCCCCCCTCTTCCTTTACTCTCGTAGTAGGGAAAATCTGATTATGAATATGATAAGTGTTCCTTTGTTATCTACTATAGATATAAAACAAAATGTAAATGCGAATTAAGTCCCACCTCTTATAAACTACAGTTTTGCTAAATGAATTTTGATTATTGTAAGTTAGATAGTTTTTCAGGGCATGTCTTCTAAGGAGATGGCTAGCCTTGGTAATCACAGATTTTGATTATTTTAATATGCGTTGTAGGATAGAGACCACTTAGTCTCAGATTCAACGGATTTTATACAACGTTCCTTAGTTCTTGAGAAACAGGAGGATCTAGTATTATAACACAACTTAAATACATACTTTGTAATGAAACAATTAAGTTGGTCGTAGCTTATTTGGTATGGTGTTTGCTCGCGGGATCGGGTTCGATACCGGAACGAGCTATGTTTGTTTTTCTAATTTTTTGTTTTATAAATATACTTGTAATTATAATTTAATAATCTCAATTAAAATTTTAATACCATACATTACTTATAATGTTAACATATTTAAACTTTAATTTAACATTTTTTATTTTTAAACCATCATTTCTCATCATTTAAGAGATGTGAAAAAAAAATTGGGTCTGTTATTGAATAATAAAAATTCCAAAATCGTTACAAAACCTGTTGTGGCGGGCTCTAGTTACGATAAAATATAACACAGTCAAATAAAATAAAAATAAAAGTAGAAAGAAGATAATGGGGAAAGCAAACTAATTCAAAGCGAAAGCATACGTATTACAAATTTAAAAATCTTTAATATGCGAAAAATGGTTGTAATTTAATTCTTATGCAAATTTTTAATATAAATATGCCTGTTACTTTAAAACCAGAGTAATATTATCATCGTATTGACATCTCTTGTTAAGGCAATACATAAACGATGTTTCTTTAAAATCACGAATTGATACAATTGTTCAATATCATTTTAACGATAAAGAATGCGTGAAATACATTTAAAATTTATTATAGTATATTTTAAAACACCGTTTTTATAAAGTTATATAGCATATTTTATTATAGTATGTTTTAAAAGTGATAAAAAAATTAAACAGTTTTCTAGTGTTTTTTACAACTATTTATTTTCAAATGAAAAAAATAAATAGGTTAAAATTATAATTGATATATAATATTATAATTTTTATTCTACATTGAGATTATTAAGTTATAATTGCAAGTATATTTATAAAACAGAAAAAAGAGATTAAAACAAAAGGTAGCACGTTCCGGTATCGAACTCGAGCCCGCCGAACAAGCAGGAAACCCCGTACCAACAGGGTTACGACTAATGCTGTCCTTCCGTTTCAAACTAAGAATTTAAGCTCTGTAATATTAAACCCCCTGTTTCTTAATAAGTAAGGAGCATTGTATAAAATACATTGAACCTGAGACTAAGGGGTCTCTACCCTACAACATATAATAATCAAAATCTGTGATTACCAAGGTTGGCCGTCTCCTTGTTAGGATATAACAAATTGTTCTACAGGGTTCGTACGGCTTCTTGAATTTTTAAACTAAGAACTTCTTCGGTAGTAGTATTTTCTTGTAGAAAATCTCTTCTTAAATAAGGCGAAATTCCACGCGTTTAAACCATATTTATTTTTCTGTAACAAAATACAGATATTTGGTCTTGAAAATAATGATAGCCATATTAACCGTGTTCTGCGTGGCTTGTTTATTGAATTACGGAACAAAGTTCTAATTATGTGAACCCTATTATGGAAAATAGTCTTTTTAAAAGAAACTGCTAAATGGATTTCGATGGAACATGCACTGTTAGTTAAATAATTTTTATGTATTATTTTATTGTATTGCATATCATCTGGTTTTTCTTAGATATAGAGTTACAAATGAAAGTTCTATAACAAGGTGGACCCGATTATAAAGTATTACTCCGATTCTTCTGAATTGGATTTCGATAAAACTTGCACTGTTAGAGGATTTTTCATCAAAGATTTTAGTCTATAGCATATAGTTCTACGTTTTTAAATTATATAATTATATAATTATGGGGAAAGTTCTATAAACAGATTAATTCGATTATGAAATATTAGCTTTTTCAAACAGTTTTGTTAAATGGATTTTGATGGGACATCCATTGTTATTTAGATAATTTTACAGAATAATTTTAGTATATTGCTTATAATTCTAACCGTATTTACCAAATACCACTGTAAATGATTAATTAAAAGAATTTGTCCTTAAGGAAAGACACGACTGGGACGCCACGCCCACTCTTATAATTTTTACTGGAACATTTCATACCCATTTATTTTATGTAACTAAATCTTATCCAAGTGCTCATATATACTTTAATTCATGTGTTGGATAACATTGCGCAAGAACATCACACAAGTTAGAAGTGTCTAAGTTTTTTAGCTCTCCGAAAAATTGTACTTTTCAGCTAAAAAACACATTAACTCCTAAAGTACTCGAGCAATTTTGATAAAACAATTGTGGTAGAATATACATATAAGATCATATGTGGCAGACAGCTTTAAAAAAATTTAATTAGTTTCAGGAAAAAAACATTTCTGAAAACTTGCCATTGCTGTAAAATAAAAAGTTTTAGTTGCAGAAGAAAACTGTCTGAAATAAATCTTGAACATAATACAGTAAATATGAATTCCAAATTTCATCAATATCGGTCGGTTACTTTCAGAGGAAACAGGTCTTAAATCTCGCACATTTCCCATAGGATTGCACCCGATCTTGCATTCCCTTAACACCTTGAGTGTTGGTGGGATATATTATAGCCCACCTAATTATAAAGAAGATTATCACCAGAAACTTTTAATTAAATTTTACTTTTTTGACTTGATGGAATAAAGTTAAAAAATTGCTTTTCCTCCTTTTGGGGAAATAATTTTCGAAAATTCCGATGTGAGTTCAACATTACACGAACACAATTGTTTGCCTCTGAAAGGGATAAGAGCCTAAATTTTGTCTGACACATTAGAAAATATAATATCGCAGGGCGTTTCTATCATGGTGAGCAATGCGGAAAGGCATTCCAGGTAGGAGTCCGTATTGCTTTAATTCACAAAAATCCCATTCATCTATTTCGTTTTATACTAGTTTCATTTGGCTTTAACCGATCAACGTAGCGGGCTAAGCTTGCTAGTTCAAAATAAACTTTAATGTCTCTATCATACGGAATGTAGCAAACCAAAGGATATTCTATTATGTTATTTCTAGAAAGGTTATACAAATTAAATCTGGTAGGTAAAAACAATGTCTTTCTGATTACAAATGCGGTGCGTCGAAAAGTTTTCGGTACGTAAAATTTTACCTGCTGTAGTAGAATAAAAGATACCCCCGGTCTAATTCTAACGCAAAACCTCTTATAAGAATGACAATATTACAAATCGGCCGGGTACATTGCTTATCCTTTAATGATATACTGTGATTAGGAATTTTGAAAGCTTTATGTATTTTCAAACTAAAACTAAATTTTAAATTTTATATGGACAAATCATTTTCATGCTGTAATCACGTTTATACACATGTACCGATTTTAAGTTATTACGATTAGGAGCTTTCGCATAATGAATTTTCATTTTTTCAAATTTATAATGTAAAATGAATTTTATACGTTTTTTATTTATATCTAGTACACGAAATCCAGTATATTTTTTCTGTTAAAAAAAAATCCTAAATATAAATTTATTTTTCTTATTTTCTAAAAGATAGAAATATTTATTTAATAAAAGACTGTCACATATATTTTTAAATGCATAATTTAATGTTGATACATATTAAACATTTATTATAAATTATTATTTTAATATTGAATTATGTGTTATCGATAGGAAATAACATTCTTTTTTATGCAAGTGATCTAAAAAAAAAAAAATCACGACTCATAAATGGTCTGTTTTTTTAAAACCAGTATTTCCTAAGAAGCATTTTGATGGTATATTTATACGAGATTCAAAATATAATTAACCTTCGAGATATGTTTCTACAAATTATGCTAGAAAAATCAAAAGAGAAGATTTTTGTAAAAAAAAAATTGATATTGATAAAATTATCATTTTGGGATTCCTTAAATTAAAATAAATCGAAATTCATCCAATTTGGATTAAAAATATGTCCTATTTTCTAAAAGGTAGAAAGTATTTATTTAATAAAAGACTGTCATATATATTTTTTAAATGCATAATTTAATGTTGATACAAATGTTAAACATTTATTATAAATTATTATTTCAATATTAATTTATGTGTTACTGTTAGGAAATAATATCTTTTTTTTATTCAAGTGATCTAAATTAAAAAAAAAATCACGACTTATAAACGGACTCATTACATAAACTCATAAACGACTCATGATTAAAAAAAAAAAAAAAAAAAAAAAAAAAAAAAAAAAAAAAAAAAAACAGTATTTCCTAAGAAGCATTTTCATGGTATATTTATACGAGATTTAAAATATAATTAACCTTCAAGGCATGTTTTTACAAAATGTACTAAAAGAATCTAAAGAGAAATTTTTTGTATAAAAATTGATATTTTTAAAACTGTCATTTTGGGATTCCTTAAACTGAATTAAATTGAAATTTACCCAACCTGGATTAAAAATATGTCATATTTTCTAAAAGATAGAAAGTATTTAATTACTAAAAGACTGTCGCATATACTTTTTAATTGATAATTTAATGTTGATATAAATATTAAACATTTATTATAAATGATTTTTTCAATATTAATTTATGTGTCAGTGTTAGGAAATAATATTCTTTTTTATGCAAATGATCTAAAAAAAAAAAATAATAATAATCACGACTCATAAATGGTCTGTTTTTTAAAAACCAGTATTTCCTAAGAAGCATTTTCATGGTATATTTATACGAGATTTAAAATATAATTAACATTCAAGGTATGTTTCGAAAGAGAAGATTTTTGTATAAAAATTTGATATTTTCAAAATTGTCATTTTGGGATTCCTTAAATTGAAATAATTGAAATTCATCCAATCTGAATTTAAAATATGTCCTATTTTCTAAAATATAGAAAACATTTATTTACTAAAAGTCTGTTGCAGATATTTTTTTAAATGCGTAATTTAATGTTGATACAAATATTAAACATTTATTATAAATGATTATTTCAATATTAATTTATGTGTTAGTGTTGGGAAATAATATTCTTTTTTTAAGGAAGTGATCTAAATTTTTAAAAAATCCCGGCTCATAAACGGTCCTTAAAAAAAAACAAAAAAAACAGTGTTTCCTAAGCATTTTTGTTGTATATTGATATGAGATTTAAAATATAATTAACCTTCGAGGTAGATTTTATAAAATATACTAGAATAATCTAAAGAGAAGATTTTTGTATGAAAAATTTGATATTTTTAAAATTGTCATTTTGGGTTCCCTTAAACTAAAATAAATTGAAATTCATCCAAGCTGGATTAAAAATATATCCTATTTTCTAAAAGATAGAATGTATTTATTTACTAAAAAACTGTCACATATATTTTTTAAACGCATAATTTAATGTTGATACAAATATTAAACATTTATTATAAATGATTATTTCAATATTAATTTATGTGTTAGTGTTATGAAATAATATTCTTTTTTATGCAAATGATCTAAAAAAAAAATCACGACTCATAAACGGTCTGTTTTTTTAAAAAACAAGTATTTCCTAAGAAGTATCTTCATGGTATATTTATTCGAGATTTAATGTATAATTAACCTTCGAGATAAGTTTTTACAAAATATACTAGAAGAATCTAAAGAGAAGATTTTATATAAACAATTTGATATTTTTAAAATTGTCAATTTGGGATTGAAATATATTGAAATTCATCCAACCTGGAAAAAAAATGTGCGCATTATTCTTCTAATTTTGCAAAAATTCGAAGTATAGGGTACTCCAATGAAATCAAAGTATTCTCCGTACAATCACGTTATAAAAATGAATAGTTCATTGTTACGAGAAATGTTTCTGCATTTCAAGAAAATTTACTTCGAAAACTTGCTACTGAAAATGAAATGTTTCTTTCAATTTTTTTTTGTTCTTTCTAACAGACAGGATAACATTAAAAAGAAATCCTACGTATGTTGAAAAACCTGAAATGTTTCGCTATTCAATTTAATGTTGGACGCTCATAAAATATAGCAATCTGAAATATTTCTGAATTTTTATTCATAGGGAAGCTATTTCGGGAATAAGATATTTCGCGATATTTTTACTTCGAAAACTTGCTCCAGAAAATGGAGTTTTTTTTTTTTTTAAGTTAGTATTAAAAGACAGTATGGCATTTTGAAGCAAATAAATGTCTTACAGATGTTGAAAAACGTAAAATATTTCAAGATTCAAATTAAACTTAGATGCTTATACAATATAAGAATCCTAAATGTGCCTGAATTTCATTCATAGATGACCATTTTCCGGAATAAAACATTCCTAGATACTTTTACTTCGAAACTAGCAACAGAAAATTATTATTTTTTTCTTTTTTTTAACAGACAGGCTGAAATTTTGTTACAAAAGTAACTCTTACACATGTTAAAAAACATGAGATGTTTCAAGGTTCAAGTTAAACTTGGATGCTCGTATAATATAGCAATACGAAATGTTTCTGAATTTTTATTCATAGAAATGCTATTTCAGGAATAAGATATTTAGAGAAATTTCACTTCGAAAACTTGCTCCAGAAAATGTTATGTTTTTATTTTGTCTTATCTTTTCTTTCTTTTTAACAGACCGAAATACATTTTAAAACAAAAGAAAATCATACAGATGTTGAAAAACATGAGATGTTTCAAGATTCAAATTAAACTTGAATGTTCATGCGATAGAGCAAGACGAAATGTTTCTGAATTTTTATTCATGGAGAAGCTGTTTCAGGAAAAAGACATTTCGAGATACACATTTTTTTCTCCTTTTTGATTAATTCAAACGGAGTTTCCAAAAGAGTGGTGCAAACAAGCTTATATATAGCCACGTCATTTTACCCCTTTACCATTGCCGTTGACTTCCAGGGTGGAAAACAAGCAATAAGACATATTTCTATCACTAATTTGATAAAGTCCTTTCTCCTGGTTAATCATTGTAATTAATTAAAAATAAAAAAAAAATAAATTAGTGGTGTAAGTATTTCTGATATGCCATCCACGTTGACACGGTTAAGTCGGCGGCTATGACCTTTACTACATTTAGACCTTATTACGTTTTGCTATTTTTACAAGAAGAAAATAGTGGATTTCTCAAAATATCGATTTCCGGTTTTCGACGGACTTCTAAGTTTCGAAAAATCTTAAACGCACTTTGGTTTTTAGAAAATATCTGTACACAAATCACTGTCTCTGTCTGTATGTGAAACAAATTGTGTGGCATTTTATCTGATTAAGTAATGCACGAAATTCAATCAAACTTCATATTCTGTTAGAACGTATCATAAACGTGTTATTTTCTTTAAACAGCAAAATTCCCGTCCTCGCATCACATATAAAGGAATAAACATGTATAAAAATGAAACAGAAGGCTATAATGCGTTAATCACGTATTTCTATATTTATGTAATGGGAAAAAACACATGCATGTTTTCCACTTAACTTTTTATGAACTAAATTATGAAATCATGAAAATTTTATCTTCTAAAGCATTTTTCGTGAATTGTTTAAACTACATTTGAAGATTTACATCATGATTTAATAAATTTAACATGCATGTTTCCCACTTAACTTTTTATGAACTAAATTATGAATTCATGAAAATTTTATCTTCTAAAGCATTTTTCGTGAATTGTTTAAACTACATTTGAAGATTTACATCATGATTTAATAAGTTTTAGAAGGATTTTATAAGGATTGAGGGATTTAGAAAAATTAATTAAATTTGAATTTATAGGGATTTTGTGCAATAATTAGAACCCCTCTCAAACCTTTTATTTTAAATATTTTTCTTAGTATTTTGTAGAATTAGGAAATGTACAAATATAATGTTCTTACAATAGAAATATAGAAACATTATCGAATTGAAAACTCCCCCCCCCCTTCCCAATGTCAAGAAAGCTAAAAAGATGCAAAGGCAAAATAAATCATCCTTTTAAAGAAATTTCTTTTTTTGTGTAACCAATAATGCTTTTGGAACAAGATAAAGTAATGTATCTATAACTCATTCTAAACTGTATTACAGCTAATCCATGTATTAAATGAATTTTATAACAAGTTATTTTAATGGTACTTATAAGTACCGTCAGTAGATAAGGGTTAAGTAAAATTTTTGTTTATTAAAGATATGTTTGTAAAATGAACCAAAATTCGGTATTTTTCAATTTTTTTCGATTACTACAATGTTAAAAATTTGCAGCAAACTGCCCGGTCATTCGACAGTTTTATAGAAAAAGGTTACATAATTACAATTTTACTCTATTCCGGCCATAATGTGGACAAAAATGTGGTCAAAATTGCTTTTAATTACGTTTATGTATTAAATGAATTTTATAGCAAGTTATTTTAACACGTTCACGCCGGCACGGTGGGTCACACTCGACTGTCTGAAAGTAGTCAAGTCTCCGGCTTTTTGCACACAACTGTTATATTACAAAAAATGTTGTTCTTTTAAATCGCCCAATTGTTCTAATTAAATAAAACAACATTTTCTCTATTAAAATACTGGTATCCAAAAAGCCGTAGACATCGCAGCTCTGAGACATTCGAGTGTGACCCACCGCGCCGTCGTGAACGTGGTAATGGGACTTATAAGTACTGTCAGTAGATAAAAGATTAAGTGAAATTTTTGTTTCTTAAAGATATGTTTGTAAAATAAACCAAAATTCAGTGTTTTTCAATGTTGTTCGGTTACTACTATGTTAGAAATTTGCAGCAAATTGACCAGCCATTGGACAGTTTTTATAGTAAAAGGTTACATAATTATGATTTTATTCTTTTTCGACCATAATGCAGACAAAAATGTGGTCACAATGGCGCTTTTAATTACGTTTATGTGTTAAGTTAGTTTTATAACATGTTTTTTTAATGGTACTTATAAGTAGCGTCAGTAGATAAAGGGTTAAGTAAAATTTTTGCTTCTTAAAGATATGTTTGTAAAATAGACCAAAATTCGGTATTTAAAATTTTTTTTCGATCAATACAAATTTACAGCAAACTGCCCAGTCATTCGACAGTTTTATAGAAAAAGGTTACATAATTATAATTTTACTCTATTCCGGCCATAATGTGGACAAAAATGTGGTCACAATGGATTTTAATTACGTTTATGTTTTAAATGAATTTTTAAACAAGTTATTTTAACACGTTCACGCCGGCACGTTGGGTCACACTCGACTGTCACAGAGTAGTCTAGTCTCCGGCTTTTTACAAACCACTGTTATTTTAGAGAAAATGCTGTTTTTTTAAATCGCCCAGTTGTTCTAATTAAATAAAACAACATTTTCTGTATTAAAATACTGGTATCCAAAAAGCCGGAGACTTGGCTACTCTGAGACAGTCGAGTGTGACCCACCGCGCTGTCGTGAACGTGGTAATGGAACTTATAAGTACTTTCAGTAGATAAAGGGCTAAGTAAAATTTCTGTTTCTTAAAGATATGTTTGTAAAATAAACCAAAATTCATTGTTTTTCAATGTTGTTCGATTACTACTATGTTATAAATTTGCAGCAATTTGAGTCAGTCAAAAACCAGTCATTCGACAGTTTTTATAGGAAAAGGGTACATAATTATAATTTTATTCTTTTTCGACCATAATGTTGACAAAAATGTGGTCACAATGGCTTTTAATTACGTTTATGTGTTAAGTTAATTTTATAACAAGTTATTTTAATAGTACTTATAAGTACTATTAAGTACTTATAAGTACTCAGTAGATAAAGGGTTAAGTAAAATTTTTGTTTCTTAAAGATATGCTTGTAAAATAAACCAAAATTCGGTATTTTTCAATTTTTTTCGATCAATACAACGTTAACAATTTGCAGCAAACTGCCCAGTCATTCGACAGTTTTATAGAAAAAGGTTACATAATTATAATTTTACTCTATTCCGGCCATGGTGTGGACAAAAATGTGGTCACAATGGATTTTAATTACGTTTATGTATTAAATGAATTTTATAACAAGTTATTTTAATGGTACTTATAAGTACTGTCAGTAGATAAAGGGTTAAGTAAAATTTTTGTTTCTTAAAGATATGTTTGTAAAATAAACCAAAATTCAGTGTTTTTCAAATTTGTTCGGTTACTACTATGCTATACATTTGCAGCAAACTATTCAGTCATTCGACAGTTTTTATAGAGAAAGGCTACATAATTATAATTTTACTCTATTCCGACCATAATGTGGACAAAATTGTGGCCACAATGGCTTTTAATTACGATTATGTCCCCATGGTTCTACGAAAACAATCGAACGGCTGGACAGTCTGTTGAAAAATTTTTAACAGTGTAGTGCAGTTGACATAGTTGACATTTTAGTGTTCCAAGAATGCACCAGTCCCTAATAATAATATAAATAGTTTCTTTTTTTTTTTACGAAAAAGTAATTTACGTATACAGGGTGACTCAAAAAAGATGTGAAAAATTTTAAGAGGTGATAGTACACACCCAAACAAACATTTTGTATGAATGAATGCATGGTCGAAATCTAAACGTAAAAAAGTTAGAGGGCGCCAAAAGATATGTTCTTATACGATGCAAAAACACACAATGAACGATTAAGTTAAGTTACGAAAACAAATTTAATGGCATTTGATTACAATAAGTGCTCAAAACATTTACCAGCAGCTGTTTTGCACGCAGTACAACGGCGAAGAACAGATTGGACACACCAGGCATATCGCGAACTTCCCCTACAGCAGCCGAAAGCTTGGGGAAAAGTTCTTCTACACAAAAGCCTTTAGCTGTCCCCACAAAAAAAAAAAAAAAAAAAAAAAAAAAAAAAAAAAAAAAAAATCGAGACATGAAAGATCTGGCGAGCGCGGTCTTGCCTGGTGTGTTTCAGAAAATTCGCCAATCTGTTCTTCGCCGTTGTACAGCGTGCATAACAGCTGCCGGAACATAACTTTTGGCGCCCTCTAACTTTTTTACGTTTAGTTTCCGACCATGCATTCTTTGATACAAAATGTTTGTTTGGGTGTGTACTATCACCTCTTAAAAGTTTTCCCATCTTTTTTTAATCACCCTGTATACAACATACATAAATGAACTAAAGGTCTCAAATAATAAGTCAGAAGAATTAAACTGAACTTATTATGAAACAATTAATCATACCATCTTTTCTACCTGTTATTGGAAGCTTACTTTTTTTTTTTTTTTTTTTTTTTTTTTGTAACATTTGTGGAAATTTTTCTTTTTAGTCCATTTTTATTTTCAATCAGTGTTTTAGTTGCAACTATAACTTGCGAGAATGCATTTTATTGGATGTTATATATTTTTATATTTTATGAACCAACATTAATTTATCTGAGCAATATTATTTTTTTTTACAGTTGATAATAGTTTTCTATTGGAAGATACTTATTAAAATTTAAACTAACTTTTTAATTTTTAATAGAAATAGAAACATTTGAACAAAAGATTATAATGCCTTTTCGTCTACATATACGTTTAGATTAAAAATTTCCAGTCGTTTGGGATTTCAAATGTATACCATTCAAATTTCGCTCGATCTCAGATTAAAATAATTATACAAATACATACATTTATTTACGTGTAATAAATTAAAAATTCTGTACATACTCTGTATCAACTAAATACTTAAAACACGAAACATACAAACATCTCGTCAATATAAGCCTTTTCCTTTACATGCATAAACGAAAGTTAATTTACCTTTACGACAAGATATCTTTGATTATATTTCACAAATGTTTGTAATTTATAATTAATATGTTTGTTAAATTTCCATTAAATAAATTTTTTACAACAGTGGGTCATTAATGTTTTAACTTTAGCATATAATATTCTCAATTCCTGTCAGTTTTATTTTCATATATGTTACAAAACTTAATCATGAAAGTACAACGATCCTGCATTAAAAATGTAGGAAAATATATTTTGAGGAGGTTCGTAAATATCTGAACTATAACATTTTCTAAATAAACCAAAATATTCTTCATAGAATCAGCTTATAAAAATGTAAATTTCACTGATGCGAGAAATACTTCTTCCTTTAAAAAAGAAAAAAATATCTTTCAAAAATTCGGTACAAAAATGTTTATAAAGTCTTTTTACATTGATAATGTTACAGTAACGCAAACACAATAACGCTGTAAAACATGAAAAGTTTCAGGAATTATAATAACGTTTATAGTTCCTAAAATGTAGCAAATTTCAAGGATTCTGAATTATTTTTCTTCATATCAAAATCACTCGATATGAAATCTTGAATATATAAGAAACCATGTTTTTTATTATACTACACTTTTATATAACTCATGCTGGTTTTTGTAAGTAAAGATGAAAAATTTTAATTAAATTTCATACCGCTTCCTGATATGTGAAGAGCAGAAGGTACTCTGGACTTGATAAAAAATTATAATATTCTTATTTTTTTTTTCCCTCTGGAATAATTTCCATGTATTAATATAATATTCTTTTTATTAAAACTTTAATCTTCTCACCGCTATGAACTGATATATCTGTTGACTAAGCTACAGGTTTCACTGCAACAGAAGCATTATTTAAATTAATATAATTCTGCAGCTATGATTCCGTTTTAAAACATTGAATAATTATTGATACTCTGGATTACATCCATATTCGTAATTAAGTTTTTTACATTATGTTGGAAAAAAAATCTTTTATTAGCATTTTTACAAAAACACTGAGAAAACAGCACTACAATTTTGGACTTTTGCTACACATTCAGAGGGTTAAACTATTTACAAAATAATAATAATAAAAAAAATGCAATTTAACAAATTACAACGACCATTTGGAAAATGTTTTTTTCAAAGACTAAAATTTAAGACATAAAAAATCGCACAGAGCTGGTCATACATTACGTACGCCATGGATTAAACATTAATATTCCTAGACCCATTTTAAATGAAATTTCATTTTTAAACTTCTAAACATCCCACAATATTACTTTTTACACCGTCGTATAGAGTAAAAAATGTACTTTTAAATGCAATTTGTTTGAAAGCTGTATCTCAATTTCTTTCTGAGTTATTATTATTTTTTTATTTTTTTATTTATTTTTTTTTTTTTTGTAGTTTCTATTACTTTTTTGTCATAGTGACAACAGAAGTATCCATCTCTGTAGAAAGAAAAGGGAAAATACAGATTACTGTATAGACCCATCAGAAAACGAATAAAATGCGGATTGAAACAATAAAACACTTCAGATATGTTTTTGATTTCCTACCCTGACGGAAGACAGTAACCATTTTTCCAAATGGTTAATAAAAAAATAGAATATTAAATATGCATGACGCTGATTACATTTTTAACTTAGAATTTGCACACTCTCAAGTGTAGAACAACAACAGCTCCCTTGTTTGCTCCCTTCTCAATTTTCGTCTGCGGACAAAGACCATCAAATAATGTAAAACTGACATTCTCTTCACTACAAATTCTAGAATTATATAAAATGTGTACTCTGTTATGTTTCCGATGAAAATATACAACTGCCACAGGCGGATATCTATTTTCTATTCGCACCACTATTTTTTAAAAAGAAATTTTGTAGTATATTTTTCTTGCAAATGTTGTCAAACCATATGTAAATAATTTTTGCTCCGAGAAAGTGGTACGAGGTTGAATAAAAAAAAATAGTCCTTTATGCAACCCTGTTATACCATATTTTAATATTTTTAGAACTTACAAGGAAAATCTCCATACGGGCATATTCAGAAAAATCTGAAAAAATTACAGAGTGTTCTTCTCATGTGGATATATATGTTTATATATATATATATATATATATATATATATATATTTTTTTTTTTTTTTTTTTTTTTTTTTTTTTTTTTTGGCGGAACCTCCATAAAACGTTCGGAAAAAAATAATGAAAATTTCGTTTATTTGGCGATTTATCATCGGTTGGCGATGAAATGAAATTTCGAAAAATACTTTTTTGTGTTGAATACTCTTTAAGATAAAAATGTTTCTAAGTATAAAAATGTTTCTAAAATATTGAACTTGTTTAAATACATTTAATGTAAATAACTTTAGTTTTTTCAGTTTTAGTGTGATTTAACTATAGTTTTGCCATATATATATTTATAATGAAAGTTATATATCAAATTTTATGAATTAAAACAAAATTAAAATAAATTAAAATTGTTTCAATATCTCAAAATTAAGTCCAATTGAGCACTTCCGATTCAATTTTGTTGCTATGGAAACGAAGATTTCTTTGATATTTAAATGAATAACTGGTAAATGAATCTTGCCTTTATTTTGGAATACGCTTAAATATATGAAAATATTTTTTTATATATGAAATTGTTTTTAAAGTAATAAAATTAAATAACAAGCAACATAAATATGTAATACGAAAAAATGTATTTATGAAACTCTCTCATTGTTTATGTTTAATTACATTAAATACTTTTTACACGCATTCTAAAAATCAATTAACAAACAATTTTCAGGTGCATTAGACCAATGTCAGACGGGCGTCTTTTTTGCAGCTTTTTTGCTTAAGAACAATGTCAGACGGGGTATTTTTTGCTGATTTTTTGCTTATGTATTATCCATTCACAATGCTATAGCATTGTGAATGGATAATACATAAGCAAAAAAAAAAAAAGCACGTCTGACATTAGTCTAAATATTATCCATTCACAATGCTAGCATTGTGAATGGATAATACTTAAGCAAAAAAGAGGCCCGTCTGACATTGGTCTTAAAATCGTTTGCTTTTGGCGAGGTACTGCTCGCCAAATCGCGTGATGCTTTCGTCTTTTCGCGCCAAATAGTCGAAAGTGTTTTATTTTTTTGCAGACTTTCTACTGTAATTCCGCTGCTAATTTGACTGATACTTTATTACATACATAAGTAGTTTAATTGGTACTTTTTTCAAAATTTTCTGAATATGCCCAGTAAGGAGACCTTCCTTGTTAGTTAGAAAATAATCCAATAATTTAAAGGAATATTTCCGTTAGCCCACTATAGCTGATAAATCGTTACATATTTTCTGTAACTCGTATAATTGCATACCAGATCTAACAACAAACGATTTACGATGTGCCAATAATGCTCGTCAAAGTGTGCCAAATAATACTAAACACACATCAATAAAGTATTATATAGATTCTAAAAAGGTAGAAAATAAGTTATAAAGGAAAGATGAAGTGTGTAATATCCAAAATAAATTCGCGTATACCAATGAATAGTTTAGTATTAAATAATTTACGATTATACATTAGGAAATCAATTTAGAAATCCTAAAAAAAAATATTTTAACCCTTTCCGGCTCGGAATAATTCTGTTTATAAACTGATGAAATGATGGACTGGGATAAAAATATATAAACGAATTTACTCGAAAATATGAATTTGCTTATTTTCTAGTACGTTATAAAAGGAAATTTTTAATTAAATGTTTTGGTGCAAGTAAAATAAACATTAAGTGTCCTGTTTTAAGGACACCGCCCGCGAAAAGGATTTTTTTTCTTGTTGCCTTATCTGAAAACTGAGACAGAGCAAAAATAATAATAATAATAATAATACATTCCCTTGCTCACGCTTCTTACCCAGTATAAAAAAGCAGTAAACGGAATAACGTAAAATGAATATTTTAGAGGAAAAAAACAAACCTGTGTGGGGTGAGTTGTACTTATAAGTACCGTCAGTAGATAAAGGGTTAATATTTAAAGAATTCAAAAGAATACTTTTAATCAGATTCATATGCAGTTGTTTATCCAATTAAAGAAATAGGAAGCTTTAAATGAAGTATACTTATTTTACTCCTCTGCGTGGAGTAAAATAGTTAATTGGCGATGTGTTTTAAAATACCCTTATCGGTAATAATTTGTAATTTTATTGTTGAAATTTTCCTTGAAATGTTGACAGCAATGTCCATTTGGATGTTCTATCTATTTTTTGGCAGATTAAAATTATATATTTTCGGCTAACTAAGTATGAATAAAAAAAAATGCTGTTTTTATAACAATTTTACTTCGCCTGACCATATAAGAGAGGTCCCTATCAATTCACAAAAACATATTACGATTTTACGTAGTGTTCCACATACTACATTTTTTACTAGCTTTTCAATGAGAAATTTTTATTTCAAGCATGGCTAATTATAATGTTTATCTAATACTTTTCATAAAAATATCCCCACACCGCTATTTGAAAAAAAAAATCGCCTGGTTTGACGGCAGATATCCTACTATGAAGTAAGGTGAATATTTCCTTTTTTTAAGTGGTAATTCTGCCCGCGTGATGAATAACCTGCTCCATATAGACTAAATATTTTTAGCTACATTTACATTTACTCCCAGATACCAAAATATAAAATCAGATGTAATAAAAGTTTTCGAATTGAAATTATTTATATTTCTGACATTTTGAAGTAAAATTAATTTTATGTTATTTCGTTTATATCTACTCAATAAATACTCTTGTAAAGTTTATATTTCATTTTGAAAAGAAACTTAAAAGTAGCTAAATGTATTCTTCTCTAATTTGTATATAATAATTTAAGAAATGTGTACTTTTCGACGAAATGTTGTTTATCATGCTTTCGAAACATGAGCATTTTAGGTAGCTTTCTTTACAAAAAGCTACCTATTGCAGCCGTTCGGAGAAAAGCGATTTCAAAAAATTTTGGTATATTTTCATCGATCATGACCCCCAGACCCCGAAACCACCCTCCGTTCAAAATTGATATATATATATATATATATATATATATATCAATATATATATATATATATATATATATATATATATCTGACCTATGTCACACTGTAACTCTCGTATTTATGAACCGATTTGGATGTAATTCGGTGTGTACATAGTACATACCAATGTCTCGACCGAGTTCGTTGGCCAGCTTCATCCGCCGTTTTGTTTCAAAATGGCGGCCATTTAAAGTTTTTAAAAAAATTTAAAATTTGAAATGTGGTACCAAAAAATTGAAAATGGAAAAATATTTTTTTCTTATGTATTTGACCTTTATACAAAGACTCCGTAGCAGTTTTTGTTTCGTCTATATCTTAAAAAATGGCTGAGTTATAGCATTTTGAATTTCTAGCGAAGCTGACATTTTGAAACGTCCTGAATTTTGTCACGCGATAAAAAACGTATTTATGAACCGATTCGGATGTAACTTCGTTTATACATAGTACAGACCAATGTCTCGAACGAGTTCGTTGGCCAGCTTCATCCGCCATCTTGTTTAAAAATGGCGGCCATTTAAAATTTTAAGAAAAATTTAAATTTGAAATGTGGTAGCAAAAAATTGAAAATTCAAAAAATATTTTTTTCTTATGTGTTTGACCTTGATAAAAAGATTCGGGAGCAGTTTTTGTTTCGTCTATATCTTAAAAAATGGCTGAGTTATAGCATTTTGAATTTCTAGCGTGGCTGACATTTTGAAATGTCCTGATTTTTGCCACGTGATAACAGACGTATTTATGAACCGATTTGGATGTACCTTGGTGTGTACATAGTACATACAAATAACTCAACCGAGTTCGTTGAACAGCTTCATTCGCCATCTTGTTTCAAAATGGTGGCCATTTAAAAAAAAAAAATAAATAAAATAAATTTAAAATGAGATACCAAAAATTTGGAAAATGAAAAAGATTTTTTTTTGTATGTGTTTGACCTTAATACAAAGATTCCGGAACAGGTTTTGTTTCGTCTACATCTAAAAAAATGGCTAAGTTATAACATTTTGAATTTCTATTGTGGCTGACATTTTAAAACGACTTGATTTTTGTCACGCGATAACAGGCGTATTTATGAACCGATTTGAATGTAACTTGGTCTGTACATAGTACATACCAATGTCTCGACCGAGTTCGTTGGCCAGCTTCATTCGCCATCTTGTTTCAAAAGGGTTGCCATTTAAAAAAAATGTAATTTAAAATTTAAAATGATGCATTAAAAAATTGGAAAATGAAAAAGATTTTTTTTATGTGTTTGGCCTTGATACAAAGATTCTGGAGCAGTTTTTGTTTCTGAAAATTTGTTCTTTTGTTTATATCTTAAAAATTGGTTGAATTATAGCACTTTGAATTTCTAGTATGACTAACATTTTGAAACGATCTTGTATTTGTCACGCAATAACACACGTATTCGCCTATTTCCATGTAAGAAGGCGTGTGGATAGTATACATCAATATCTCGACAAAGTACGCTGGCCAGCTTCATCCGCCATCTTGTTTCAAAATGGCGGCCATTAAATTAAAAAAGATTATATTTAAAGTGAGGTGCAAAAAAATTAGAATTTGAAAAAGGCTTCTTTCTTAAGTATTTGACCTTGATATAAGGATTCAAGAGCATTTTTTGTTTGTCTTTATCTTAAAAAATGGTTCAGATATAGCAGTTTCAATTTCTAATGTGGGTGATATTTTGAAAAATCTGATTTTTTGCCTGCTACAGCACTCGTATATATCAACCGATTCCGATGTGAGTGAGCATGTGCACAGCAATTACTAAGGTCTCGACCAAGTTCACTGGTTAGCCTCATCCACCATGTTGTCTTAAAATGGCAGGCACTTTAAGAAATCGCCGAATTTGGCAGCCAAATATAAGTTACTTTAAATAAAAGCAGCTTGGATAAAGATGACTAATTTCGCGAAATTCTCATTCATAATGATTTAGTATTGATAAAAATTAGTATTGAATCTCCTATATTCGGTTTCCACTAAATTGAGCTTCGTGTGTTTGAATAATATAAGTTGGCTTTTTTAAAAATAAGGAGTTTGAAAGCTACCTCTTCCTCCCGGCACTGGCCGGAAGGACTTTTTCCATTTCATATAGAATAACATGAAATAGTATAATCGTATATAATATAATAGTATAAACATAGCCTATATTTATATCTACTAAATCAATATTTTTATGAATTTGAAATTATGCATGAAAAATATTTAACAATAACTATGCCAAAGTATAATCTTCCCTAATTTGTGCATATTAGATGCAGAAAATATATAATTATTGACGAAATATCTTTTACAACGCTTTTGAAACATGTGATATTTCTATTGTCATAGCACTTCTTAAACATGCGTTACCAAAACTGCCGCAATTAATGTTTTCGAGTTGGAAAGGAAAAAGATCAATTCATTTTATTTTTATTATACTTGTGTTCTAAATTTCTAACAAAATGAAACATATTGCAACAGATGAAACCTTCATTAAAATGGAAAATAGTGTACTTTTCTTAAAATTTCTCAAACAGCAACAAAAAAAGTCAAAGATGCCCAAACAAGTAAAAGTTCTCAACGTGGACGGCAAATTAAACTGATTTGTGAAATGTTTCTACATGCAACAAAATTTATTTCGAAAACATAGGAGAGAAAATTTTTGAAATATATTTTGCACAAATAATTTTATACACTGAAAAGTAATTTGTACAAGCATTGAATAACATCAAACTTTTCATGATTTGTAATAAAAATTTTCGATCTTCCAAATTTCGCAAATTCAAAGATTTTGTAATTTTATTCATGCAATTCAACAAAATTGGGAAATACATAAGGAACAATTTCTTTATTACAATTGTGCCATATTAAAAGAAGTTTTCTATGTATAAGTTCTTGTATAATCATGGGGAAAAAAGTAAACATCTTCTGTTATTATGCAACAAATAGTAATACCAGAATGATAGTTTTACTGATATACGAGGATGTTTCAAAAAGTAAGTTAACATGCCCTTTCAGAAATTTATTTTATGCACGAATTCAATGCGATATACAACCTTGTAAGGTACTGATGTTTATAACTTTTCACTATACTCACCATAATTGTCCAAAAATATGTTTCATCAGTACAGCAAAGCATCGAAATCGCTATAGAAGAAATCAATCAACGTTAAGGGTGCATTCAAATCCAAACTGCTTATTTTCTTATTCATTTTTAGATTCATATTTGTTCAGAAACGCATCAAATTAGCAGATTCTCTTATTCAGAAACTATATAATGTGCCGTGTTTGTCGAGTATTTGATAAAGGCAGAATATAAAACAAAACACGCTGTCAAAGTTGGCGTTTTGAATTGAATTTTCCGTAGCGAGACAGCTGGGAACGAAAGAAATGGTCATA
Organism: Maratus speciosus; assembly: GCA_963932465.1. Taxonomy (NCBI): domain Eukaryota; kingdom Metazoa; phylum Arthropoda; class Arachnida; order Araneae; family Salticidae; genus Maratus; species Maratus speciosus. The sequence continues at coordinate 584,596,144 of OZ010786.1, read as the reverse complement.
ATGAGAAAATAATTCTTCATAAATCAAGTTCTAATTAATTGAGCGAAAAATGAAAACAAGCGGCCTCTTATACATATCTTCAAAAATCACGTCAGCAAGTTCATGTTTTTACTTTTAAAAATGAGTCTGAAAATATGTCAGAAAATCTTGAGCTGTTGAGTGTGGAAAACTATTTTTTGAGTATACCCTTAAGTCTATGGAATGACATCAAGACGGCTTGCTGAAAATCGGCATTTTTAGATGTCGGCCCAGAAAGTGCTTGTTTAATTGTTCGATGAAAATCCTCTTCCTATAGCCAAAGCATCGCGTCAAATGATTTTTATCTCTTCGGATTCGGACCACTGTAGATGCGTCTGGGTGATAGGCATTTCAAAACAAATGCCAAAATTCAGCAAGACGTCTTGGTGTAACTCAATGGACTTGATACGGGTTTCTTCTATGTCTTCTTTAGTGTTTACTGCACTGATGGAACATGTGTTTTTAAAACCATAGTTACTAACTGGAAAAGTTATATGTACCCATGCCTTTACAATGCTGTGTATCGCTTTGAATTCTTGAATAATGTTTTAATCAGGGGTTTTTACCTCACTTTTTGAAATACCCTCATATATGGGTAACCCTCATACAATGGTTTATCTCTTTGGATTCGGACCATTGTAGATGCGGCTGGGCGATAGGCATTTCAAAACAAATGCCAAAGTTCAGCAAGCCGTCTTGGTGTAACCCCATGGACTTGATACGGATTTCTTCTATGTCTTCTTTAGTGTTTACTTTACTGATGGAACATGTCTTTTTAAAACTATAGTTACTGACTGGAAAAGTGATATATACCCATGCCTTTACAATGCTGTGTATCGCTTTGAATTCTTGAATAATGTTTTAATCAGGGGTTTTTACCTCACTTTTTGAAAACCCTCATATATGAAATAATGTCTTATTAAGTGTATGAATTGATTCGGGTTTGGTGGGTTACATTTTGTTTAGATTTAAACTAATACACTGGTGTCCAAAATTAAGGACCAATCACAAAATGCTAATTTTCAAGTACGCGAATACTCAAAAGGAAATAATATAATTCGAATAATTACTATATCTACATCACAGCTAGTCTATATAACATCTCATTCATGTCACACATGGTCACAAGTGTCACAGTCACTACGGTGAAGCAAAAAAATAGGAAATTCCATACATCTCATTATGAGTCTCAAATAATCACTATATGTGACTCCACTGAGACGTCACTGTAACTGCTGCTTTGTGACGAGTCACCATGTGACTTTACAACGTAGTTACATTGTGACTGTCATCTGTAGACTCAATTCCAAAGTCATCGTGAACGGCATTGTGATAAGTTACCAAATAATGCCACATTAAAGTCACATGATGACTTTCAGGTGACAGAGAGACTACTGTGAAGTCACCATTCTGCTCTTTTGTGAAAAGTCACCATGTGACTATTATGTGATATTATTTGGTGACTTATCATAATGCAACGTTCATGATGACTTTGAAATTGAGTCTAAAAATGACAGTCACATGAGAGTCACAATTTAACTACATTGTAAAGTCACCTGGTGACTCGTCATAAAGCAGCAGTCATATTGACGTTTCAGTGGAGTGACATATAGTGATCATTTGAGACTCATAATGAGACGTGTGGAATTTCCTATTTGTTGTTTCACCGTAGTGACTGTGACACTTGTAACCATGTGTGATATGACTGAGATGCTATATGGACTAGCTGTGCTGTAGGGATAGTAATTAATTGAATTATATTATTTCCTTTAGAGTATTCCCGTACTTAAAAATTAGGCTTTTGTGATTGGTCCTTAATTTTGGACACCAGTGTATATACAAATGCAATAAGAAAGTCCTAATAGGACAAAGCAATTTTTGACTGTCATTACATTCCCACTCAGATACCTAAAATTATGCCACTTGTGCTAAAAGTTTTCTAATTAAAATTATGAAATTTTGCTCCCCAAATGTTAAATTAATTTTATATATTTCTTTTTATGACAATTAAAACAAAGATCTTATCATGTTATTTTTTTATGAACTAATTACCTAAAAACAAAAATTAAATAAGTTTAAGGGTCTCAATAGTTCATATTTTGAACACCAGTAGTTTCAAGAAAATTTTTCGTAATAGGTTTTTACAGCATTTGCAACAAGTATAATCCCCCGGTGGGTTTCTACGAAATTGGCAAGAGAAATCTAAAAAAATGCATATTTCTTTGATAAAAGTGATACTGGAAAAATGGCGTCCTTTATTTTATATGAACTTAAATTAACTTAAAGGTTATTTTTGTTGCAAATATTGTGAAAACATATTTCGAAAATTTTGAGACAGATAGAAAAGAAAAGGAAATATCCACATGTCATTTTTTATATTTTAAAACAAGGTTTTATTTATACTAGTTATACTCGTTAAAAATTCAGTTAAATAAATATTAGCCCCCATCTGCTATTTCTTTCTCCCACCTATTAATGTGTCGTCTACAAAAAATAACGTTGCGGTGTATAAGCCTTTCGTAAAACAAAGAAGATGTATCATTGTACTGCATCATATCTACTGGCATTTTTTTAGCTTCTAAGCACCGCACATTTTCAGTTTTTATACAGTTGTATTGGGAAAAAAAGTACTTTTAAATGCAATTAATTTGAAAACTGCATCTCCATTTATTTTTGAGATATTCAATTTTTTTGCTGTTTTTAGCACCATTTGTTTAATTTTTGCAACTCAAGTACTCCATTTCTGTTGAAAGTAAAGGGGAAATTGTTGAAAAATAGCAATTATATATTTTTGTTGCCATTTTGTCATAAAAACTGAAAACAAAATGTAATTAAAATACGTACTATTTTGAAAAAATATAAATGAATGATTTCTGATAAAACAGGGCGCTAATATAAACTAAATTTAATTTTAAGTATCTATATTAATATTACAAACAAATGGAGGCCTATGAATCATGAGATAGCCGATATTTTTTTTTTTTTTTTTTTTGTCCAGTTTCTTGAAAGACGAAATCTTTTTTTTAGATTTGTGTATTATACAGCGATTGTCACGTCCTATGCATATTTTATGGTAGATATTGTTTAAGACTGGATCGTAAATGAGGAATTCTTTAGCGGATGCGGATGACGTCACTTCATATTAAAAAAACGTGTATGGAGTCTTAAAACTGAACTATCTATATTTATATACGTATATATTTTTTTTTCATCGGGGGCGACACTAAATTCTGAAAAAGCAGAATTCCTGTTTTCTAGTTTAAATAGTTTTATTCAGTCTCGTTTTAGCTTTAGAAATAATATGAGCGATTCACATCAATTTGACTATATATATATATATCTTTTTTAATTCCTTCAAATCGAAACAAATTGAGTTATATGAAACCTGTATTAATCACTTGGGATGATATACTTCATTAACTATCATAGGTCAGAAAATAAATTATTCCTATAGTGTATACTATAATCACCTCACAAAAATGTAAGTGTCAGTGACGCGTAAAATGTTGCTAGTTATTTCAAGAAAAAATCTATTTCCTGTAATCTAAATTTGGTACTGAAAATATTATGAGAACAATGTGTAAATAAGATTATATTTCCAAACAGAATCAATTCCTACACGCGCTAAAAAACATCAAACAAAAAATTCAAAAATATCCACATGCCATTTTTTATATTTTAATTCAAGGTATAAGTTATACTTGCTATACTCGTTAAAAGTTCAGTTAAATAATTATTTAAATAATTTTATCCAGTCACGTTTTATCTTTAGAAATAATATGAGCGATTCACGTCAATTTGACTATATATATATATATATATATATATATATATATATATCTACTAGGGGGCTCTGCCCCCTGCGAGCTACGCTCGTCAACCCCCGTTCAGACACCGCATACTCTAAAAGTACGCTAATTTGATCGGCTTTAAAAAGATTTCGGAAGATTGAATTATAATTTAAAAAACAGTGGCGATCTCCCTATAAACGGATTTCTATTCATTTCTCTTTGAATGGGGAATTTTAAGGCCAAATCCGCTGCGGTACTACTTGATGAACCCGTCGACCAATTTGGCCAAATTATATAAATCGCCAAAGCACTCGCCAATTATATAAATTGACATGATTTTTATTTTAAATAACGAAAGAACAAATAAATTAGTGCAACATTAATAAAAATACAAATAAAACGTCGAAATGAAAATAACTTGATGACATAGACACGTGTAACTTGCTTAAAGTCAAGTTAACGTGACATTTACGATCAACCATTATTGACATTTAATCTTATAGTTTGGCGAATCATATAGTTTTGATCGACGGGATAACTAAGTAGTACCAAAAATACATATGTCAATCCCTGTTTATGTCTTTGACGTAGACACGTGTAACATTTCAAAATAAGCTAATATAAAAGGAATTAAGTAAACAGAGTCTTTGTCTCCCGGTATTTTTTAACAAAGCGAAAAGAAAGTTATTTTAAATAAGACTTTTTAAATTAATCGTTTTTAATCTGACGTAATTTTGACCAAACTATTCTTTCTCTTTTTAATATTCACGTGAAAATGCTTGTTTTAGAAATGAAATATTATTTGCGCTTTTCTAACAAAAATAGTTGAAAAGTATCCGCTCAAAATATCAAATAAATGTCTAGCGCAATTTCTGAATTTAAACCTTTTTGCAATATTATTTTGTATTCATTTTATGTAATAACTGTATTGTGACGTAAATAGGACGTAATTTCTCCTATTTAAGGCTTCTAATGCATGTTAATAAATTTATTATTTTACAAATTCCTTTCTCTCTTAAAATTCACGTGTAATTATAGTTTTTATGACGTAATTTTTAATAAGTTCTTGCTTTTTGTACATAGTTATTTAATTCTAATTCCAAATATTTTTTTCTGTTTATAATAGTCACGTGTAAATAAATTTTTAATTTATTTACAAGTATAAATATTTTTTTTTGAAGCAAACAATATTATTTCCACTGTTTATACAGTTGGCAACAGTTTAAATTAATATCACTTTCTAAAATCTGTAAAAAATATCTCTAGAAATGTTGAAAATTTGAATTTAAAATAGAAATAAAACCTCAAAAAATTAGTCAAATTAAAAAAAGAAAAACAGTCTGCACACCGAGAACTTCAAACGTATAAAATGATCTAAAAATGATTAAATTCCTATGAATAGTTTTTGCTCCTATAAAACTTTTTTAGTGGAACGATTTTGTCCAACTTTAGCATTAAATATCTCTTAAAATAATTCTTCGATTTGAAAACTGTCTGCCTCAGCGTGTTTATCAAACATTTCTGTATCATACTACCGATTTTCATATTTTTGTATGCATTATTGTTCTTAATGTTAACGAAGAAAGACCTCCTGTCACAAAAAATTCAAAACCGGCGGCGGTGACAGCGGTAGTTACTTTTTTTTAGAATAGAGAGATGTACAGTCAGTATCGGTTATATGGTCACCCATGCGGTCCTGAAATATATGACCTTATAAGCGGGGCGACCTTATATGCGGTATAAGCAGGAATTTTATTTTAGACAATAAAATATTATTAATAAGTTAGTTATACTATTAGTACAATAATGTGCAAAGAAGCTATGAACATATAACTTATAAAACAAGGTGTATAAATAAGAATTGCTTTACAGTTAAAATTTCGAATTGTTGAATTTACTCATAGTAGTAAAAATAATATTTTATGCAGGTTTGTTTGTTTTTTATCGTAGTTGATAAAACTACTTTTTATTATTCACGAACAGTTTTAAAATGTTCCTCAGTGCCTTTGGGATTGGTAAAAAAATATCTGAGTGTATTTAGTGCTTTGAGAGCTTCTGCCCGCGTTGTCGGTTCAGCTTTGTATTCACTGTCATTATCATCGTTTCCATCATTGTTTATGTTTAAAATTTCCGAAACTATTTCCAGTATAGAAGCTTCACCATTACCGATGTTAAGTCGGCTGCTGATATCTAAAAGAAAAACACCAATAGGCGTGAAGAACATTTTAACACAGCTTCCCCTTCGTATATTAAGCAGTCTTTTTCGGAAGATACATACCAGCAAAGACGTGACTGTTGCCACTATTGGGTAAAGTCCATTAGTAGCGATCTCATTATCAACAACTGCATATCTCAGTTCGTTATGTATTGTGCAAACGGCATTCCGTAGTTCTGTGCAACTTCAAATAAACACATCATAATCATTGAAGTCGTCTTTGAACGATAATTCTTCACATTCTGGAAGCCAAGGATGTCAAAAACAATTTCCAATGGTCTTCTTTAATACCATTTTCCAACTCTTGTCTACGTAACATATGACATCTAACACAGTCACCCGTACCCTTATTTTGATCATTGGCAGTAATGACGTCTTTTAGAACCAGCTGTCGATAATTTTTCTTAATATTTTTAATAACCCCTTTATCTAATTGTTGTGCCATACTGGTTCAGTTTGGATGCAAGAAAACAAGTTCAATCGGATTTAAATTGGGAATTGTGCAATGACCGGTACAGTTGTCTGCGATTATAGCCACTTGTTGTGCAAATTTTTATGTAAAAACCGAATTTCTTTTTCCCACTTGTTTATTGTCATCCAGGCCTTTCGGTTCGCATAGTAAGATACATGCAAAGATTTGCAGTTTTTCAGACAACGATGCTTGAGAAATTTACCAATAACTAATGGAGTCAATTTCTCTGAGCCACCCATCCATATTCGCTGATAATAAAACGGTCAATCTTTTTTTTTGCTTAGCTTCCCACCACGTCATTTTTCGTTGTTAAAAGTAACAGTTTTATCTGGCAAAACACGAAAAAAAAACAGCTAAAGTTTATCAAAATTAAAAAAACTACAAGGTCTGTAAATATTGAGAATGTCACTTAACACGTTAACAGCCATTCCTTCGATTCTTTGGCAGTAAAATTTGGTTTTCCTAGTTATGCACCAAATTTTTTGAGATTTTTCTTTTAAGATCATCCATGTATGGGAACATTCTGCAATTTGGCACATTTTAACCAAGTGAACAGATCTTTCTCAATATTCTCAAATGTTGAAATATGTTCTCGCTTTCGATTTTGGCTGATCACATCTTCTCTTTATCAAGATTTGAACCCTAAGACGTTATTTAGTATCGCCCTCTCTATTCCATCAGTCTTCGAGAAAGCTGCTTTCGTTACATTCGATTTTTCAAAGAAATCAACTAGAAGACTACCAATTTTTTTCCGTAATTGTCACGTTTTTTTTTTTGTTTTGCTGACATCTTGTATTCCCAAATGACAATTAACAAATGAACGAAGACTTTAGACGCAGCGACAAGTAATGAAAAATAAAAAAACTAAAAATGCGTTATTTAACTTTTCTCTGCACGGAGAACAATTCTCATTGAGGTCGCAAGGGGTGATAGCATATTTTCCAAGAATCGGTATATAATGCGGCAGTTGAGGGAGAAATCTCCAGAGCTTTGGAAACTCTTACCGACAGGAAAGAGTTTCTCTTATAGGCTGCCGTCGGGAGAGGAGATCCCCTCCCCCGGGTGTCGACGCGCATCTAGTCATGTGGTATGCAATATTATCGCGATCGCTAAGGCTCAAAAGGAAGGCTTTAAAAAGCCTTTAAAAAGGAAAATGTCGCCCTCTCATTCTAAAGCTATAAAAATATATCAACTGGCCTTTCTTTACCTTACGGAAGTTCCTACTTTTGGATTTTAGCAAACACACGGGAGATTCAACCATGGAAAAAGGTGAACATTGACTAGAAGGAAAACAGTTCCACCTTCAGGATGCCCAACCACTTCTTTCTAAAGCTATTAAAAATGAAAAAGACCGCGTGACCAATACAAAGTGGCCGACAGTTGGAGATACTTGAATGCGAATGATACGTCTATTCGGCACTTTACAGCCTAAAAATGGGAAGGAAAAAAGATAAAACTTTAAGATATTTTGAAATAAAAAGGGAGACAAAAGATGACCATATGACCATATATCCGATAGTAGAACTGACCATATAGACGGTGTATTTTAACATGTAATACCTATTCAGTCAGTCCGGACTTACGAAAAATGACCTTAAAAGCGGGGTGACCTTATAAGCGGGTGACCATATATCCGGTACTAACTGTATATTTATTTCTTCAAATCGAAACAAATTCAATTATATGAAACCTGCATTAATCACTTGGGATGATATACTTCATTAAATATCATAGGTCAGAAAATAAGTTATTCCTATAGAGTATACTATAAAGAATCACCTCATAAAAATGTAAATGTCAGTGACGCGTAAAATGTTGCTAGGTATTTCAAGAAAATCTATTTCGTGTACTAAAATTTTTGTGAAATCTATATATAAATAAGATTATATTTTCAAACAGAATCAATACCTAGACGCGCTGAAAAACATCAAACAAAAATTTCAAATATATGTCTCCAATCTTGAAAATGTAGCAAATTAATAAGTTTCTCAATTTTTATTTATATAAAAGTTATTTCAAATGAAAATTTTTGAATTTATTCAATGTAAAAATTTAGATTATATATTATTATTAAAAAATATATATAACGCTTTTCATTTGTAGGGTAAAACATGTCGAAAATAAGCAGTGAAAATACACCCGTCATATATCACCAACCCGAGAGGTACATATTTTGCAGTTGTTATTCATGGTCAGCGTGGAAGGCCAGGGGTTAATTTCTTGGGTGTTTTCCCGTACAAAATAAAAGCAGCCGTATTCTTCATCAAGAAACTTATTAGATGACGTAGAGAGTGTGACAATTCCACCAGTGATTCAGTTACCCATATTCGGGTCGTACCACGTTTTAAAAATAGACTTAAATGTTTTAAACGATTAGAAGCAACATTTCGAAAATCAGCTCTCCCGGTAACATAGAGTTTTTAAGCAAGAAAAAATTCTTTCAAATCTTCTCTCCCAAGCCAGCATAAGGTGTATATATGTCCTCAATTAGCCTACGACATATATATGAAGAAAAGGCGGGAAGTTACATTGGCGTGTTCAATGCCAGAGCAAAACAAGCGTATGCTAGCGAGAACGCGAAGAGGGGATTAGCTCGGTGATAGGACGAAAATAGGAAGAAGGCGTAGAATTCCTGACGTAAATGGCAGAACTCTTTGCTAAAGCAGAACTTTAAAAGGGGAAAAAACTAGAAGTGCCAAACACTAACGATGACTCATGGGATATCGAAAAATATTTTAGTAAACGATAAAATTGTATTAATAAATATTCGAAAGAAATAAGAATTTAATGTCTCAAAATATGAAAGAATAAAATAAATTAGTGAGTTTATTACGAAGAATTGCAGCTATTAACAGATTAAGGTTTTTAGAATAAGAAATAAAAGAATGCGCTGAATGAAAGGCATGGGTTAACGTATAAAGGATATTTAAGATATTATTATAAGACAAGGTAGATATTATAAGAATTGGGAATAAATTAAATAAGGTAAAAATACGATTTATTATTATTATTATATATATATATATATATATATATATATATATATATTAATTTCAGCTTAATATGTAGTGTATAAATATCTGTGTATAATATACAGGACTGTACCAAAGAATTCAAGTACATTTCGATCTGTTGGTAGAAAATGCTGAAGGTGAATTTTCTGTTGTGTTATGCGTTTTCTTACTAAACTGTATTTTATCATACTTTATAGTATCTGTATAAATCTATAAATCATGTATAAACCATGTCATGCTGCAAAAGCGACTTTGAATACCTTCCCGTCTACGGAGATAATTGTTGAAATCTGGTTTGAAAATGGGTTGTAAGTTTTCAAAACTGTTTACTTTGGTATCTTCTTTACCTTATTAACGGCGACGACTTGTTAAAGTAATCTGTAAATGTTGGAAAGTGTTTCAGAATCTATGCCTGACGCAGGATTTTTCATTCTTGTTAAAATTAATTCACATAGAAACAAATTTAGATACATGTGATCTGCAATTATAATTTGGGATGATATACTTCATTAAATTTTAAACGTCAGACAATAAATTGTTCCTATAGCGTATGTCATAGAGAATCGCCTCATAAAAATGTAAATATCAGTGATGTGTAAAATGTTGCTATGCATTTCAACAACAAAATCCATTTCGTGTAATCTAATCTTACAAGGAATGTCTCCATACGGGCATACTCCAAAAAATATGAAAAAATTATAGACTGTTCTAACATCTGACATAAGGGTAGATAAAATTATAAAAATAAAATCGGCGAAAACTCGATAGAGTGTCAGTAAAAAAACAATGAAAATTTCGATATTTGACGATTTATCACCTCATGGTGATGGAATAAAATTTCAAAAATTCTTTTATATGTCAAATACTCTATAAGATAAAAATGTTTCATATTGAACTTGTTTAACATTTATTAAATATATATATATATTTATAAATATTTAAAGACCATGTTTTTCCGCCATTTTGGATTCCTTCGCCAATCGGTCCAACCAGCAAAATATAAGGAACTCTTCCCATTTTTCCTGTTTAATTTCGAAGATTTTTATTTCTGCAGATGGAAATGATAACGGGAGTCGGTCGCCTTGCGATTGCCGAAAGGTAAATTTTCATTATATCTCATAAACGAATGATAGGAATGCGATGAAAATTTTTCAAGCAATGACTTCGACTGAAACTTGCAACCATGCTTTTACAATTTATTCGTAAAAATAGTGTGCGCAGTATTTCAAATTTTTAAAGTGAATTTTTTAAGTGCAGGAATAATTGGAAGTAACTTAGCGCTCACGCGTATCATCGAACTCAGAATCAAATCAAGTAATATCGTTGGGAACAATTTTATCACCTTCCGTATAGCTCTGTTCTAGAGCCAAGTGACTACTACTTGTTCCTGCTCTTAAATAAGCACCTTTATGGTCAGCGTTACAACAACGATGACGATCTCAAATTGCGGTCAAGCAGTTTTTAACACAGCAGGCGGAAGATTTCTATAAGAATTTGATACAAGAGCTGCCCCCCCGATTGGATAAATGACTTAATATTGGAGGAAATAATTTTGAAAATTAGAATAAGGTTCAAGCTTCTTGTGCTTTTATATAAAAACGGTGCTTACTTAAAAAAATGGATATGTATATACTTTTCAGTGCTAATTCGATAGAAGGATCTCAAACATCGTGTCAAACGCAGATGTCATTGTTTAAAAAGTTCGTGGAATTTTTAATATATGTAGTCCCCTTCCGAAGAAGAAGTTATGCATCAGAACAGTATGTATATATAGAATAACACCATTTTTTACCAGTTATCTCCGCCATATTTAATGTCCGAAAAGTTTTACGAATTTGACCGTTAGATGCGACAAAGGTAGCACTTTTTAAAATCCGTTATTCTGTCTGTCCTCTCGAATTTGGGGTCTGCTTATACGTCATTTACGGTATGGATAATATATGATATGCTTAACCCTCCGCCGAACAGATGGGTCCAGTGGACCCGACAGGTGAATTCAAAATATTTATTTAAACCAGATTTTTTTTAAAAAATACACTAAATACCTAAACCAGACAATGGAACAACGGAACAATGTGAGCAGCTTTTCTGGACTTCCTGGTTGCTGAGAAAATTAACATTATTATTGAGATAATATTATTGAGAGGTGATTCACAGTGCACAGCTTTAGGGATCTACAAAAAGAAAAAAAAAAGAAAAATCTTTAGATGTGGATGGTAGCCACATTACAAAATAAATAAATAAATAAATAAATATAAATAAAAAAGGAATTGAAATGAAAGTATATTAAGTGCTACTAAAAAAGTTCAACAACATAAAAAGAAAAGAGAAGAAAAGATTTTAAAAAAAGTTAAAAATTTCATTAATTCGAAAAAAGAACAAGCAAAAAAGCTATATTGGGAAGCCCCTATCTGAAAAAAGTCTATTTACAAAGACCACCCATTTAAGCTTATCAAGTTAATAAATGCTAAAATAGTAGAGTAACAGTTTTCTTTTAAAGATAATACAAGGACAGGTTTCGCACGCTTCAAGGACATTCAAGCACCTTTTCCCAGAATTTTCGTAAAATAAAATTTGGCTTATTTAATGGGAAAAAATCTATCTTCACATATAGCGACCAGTACTTTACGAAATTTCTGGTACTAAAATACATAAAATTCTCTAAATCTTTTGATGCTTACGAACCCCGAAGGACAAAAATAGACAATGAGACAGTGCTAAACAGTTGAGAAGTTTGATGGGTCCTATTTATACCCAGTCGAACGATGTCGGTAGTTCTATGTTTAAATCAATGTAATATAATTTCAATTTCATGGGTTAGATGCACATTTCATTTCAGTATTAACGTCTTATTTTATATATTACTATGGGGCTCTGCCCCCTGTAAGCTGCGCCCGCCAGCCCCCGTTCAGACACCGCAGAATCTAAAAGCACGCTAATCTTATCGGTTTTAAAAAGATTTGAGAAGATTGAATTATAATGAAAAAACCTATAGCGATTTCCTGTGAACGGGTTTCCATTCAATTCCCTTTGATTTTGAAAATTTAAGTCCGAATCTCTTACTGTTAAGATATCCAATGGTTGTTATCATTTTTGATTAAAGATCAGTTAAACATTTGAGAAGAAGTTAAATAAAAAGAATTAAGTAAACAAAGTCTTTGCCTCCCGGTATTTTTTAACAGCGTTATAAAACGATTCACATAATACAATTTACTGCAATTACTACAATTTACTGCTTTAACCCCTTAAGGGGCTGTGGTTCATTTTTGAACCACTTAATTTTAATTCTTAAATACCACATTTGCACCAGAATATTGGAATAAATATTTTCCTTTTATTAAGTAAGTGAAAAAAAAGCATTTTCGTATTTCAAAATATGTTAGTAAATTCTGGTGCCGTTCAGTGATTTCAACATTTTACGAATAGAAGTACTGTGCCCCTAAAAAGGTTAAACGCATATATAAACGCAAACGTATTTCTTATTTTAAAGTTTCCTTTTTCTTTTAATATGCACGTGTAAATACAATTTTCAAGACATAATTTTTAATATTTTTCTGCTTTTAACACGTACTCATTTAATAGTCATTATAAAGTTTTTTTCTGTTTTTAATGCTCACGTGTAAATAAATTTTTAATCGTTAGGAAATATTATTCTTTGAGCTGTTTACAAGAATTGAAAACAATCTCTATAATAATAGCCTAAATCTTGCGACTATCATCAACAGTTACGGGCGGATCACTTGGCTTTTTATTCTTCATTTTATTTTTATTCTTCGGCCATTTTGGTTCTTCAATGTTAGCCAGCCACAGGTGATAATCGCCAAATATTATTCTATCGCCATCATTTCACTTATATTATAATAATCCAAGTCATGTAACTGCAATAAACTATTACGGGCCCTTCGCTTTTCATAAGAAAGGTTTCCATTTTGATTAAAGAATCAAAATTATTTTTTCGAGTAAAACTACATAAAAATTGCCATGATCGCAAAGAATACTTGGTACTTTGATGTTAGCCGGTGCAAATCTTGCCAATCAGTGCAATTTTTTAACTCACCAGTTAGCATTTTTTTTATTTTTCGACTGGTAAATGAAAACGGTACTACTTAGTTATCCCATCGACCAAAAATCTATCGCCAAACTATAAGATTAAATGTCAATAATGGTTGATCGTAAATGTCACGTTCACTTGACTTTAAGGAAGTTACACCTGTTTACGCCATCAAGTGATTTTTATTTTGACGTTTTATTTGTATTTTTATTAATGTTATACTAATTTATTTGTTCTTAAGTTATTTAAAATAAAAATTGTGTCAATTTGTATAATTTGGCGAGTGGTTTGGCAATTTATATAATTTGGCGAAATTGATTGACGAGATAACTAAGTAGTACCATTAAAACATTGCTTTGAAGTTGAAATTAAACGTTATGATTTGTTGAATTATTTAATATTTGGCACAGATGTCATATACGCACCGGGTTTGGCATGATTTTTCTTTTACGACAATTTGGCGAAAACATCGTTTTCGAATACCAGTTACATATGAATTTTTTAATTATTTTGTATTATTTTTAAAATGAAATAACAATAAATACAAAAAAATGTTTAATTAATTACTATATAACAAAACAATTTATAATTTTTCTTTAAAGTAAAAAGAAAATAAATGTAAATAAACATTTATTAATAAATAAGCCACAAAAGTCGGGTTACCATGTCAAGCAAAATAACGCCATTATGGCGCCAATTAGCGTACGCCAGTGCATATATGACATCTGTGCCTAATATTTATCTTTTCGTTTCGTTTAAAAAAAGAATTAAAGAAACCCATTAATTTTAAATGTTTCAGTTTTAAATGAAAGTTTTGTATTAAAAAAAATGATAATGAAAAAAAAAAAAAAAAAAAAAAATGCGACGGGAGAAATGTTTGGCGATTTATCACTTCCGTCACACTAACATAAAAATACCGAGTTCTTGATTTCTCTGTCAAAATCTTTCAATTTGGTGAAAGATTGTTCAAATAAATTGAATTATGAATAAAAGTAACATAATACATTTCTTAACATACATTTAAGGGAGGCAAAACTGATCGCCAAATTAGTAGTTTAAAATAATAACCTTTTGTAAAATATGAAAAAAAAAATATGTGTTAGAATTAAAATTTGAGTTGCCATTATTATATAAAAGTATTTAAAAATAGAAAAAAAAATAATATTTCGAAAACGTAGTCGAATTTAAAAATTATAATGCCAGTTTTGAGATTTGCGAATCAATACGGATTTTTTGGTGTTAATTTAATCGCATAATATTCCATATTTTAGAATATATCACCGTGAAACCTAATCAGTTGCTTTATCAATCGTTTCATAAAATCGTTTCATAAAGTCGTTTCATATAGTCGTTTCATAAATTCGTTTCATTAGGATTTTATATATATAAGGTAGATATATTTCACTATTTCATTTTCTTAGAAAAGTACTGAAATGCAAGATAGTTTAGAAAGTAGGAAATGTAGAACTTTCTTCATAACCAGTGCGTTTTAAGAAGCGTTTTCTCTACTATTTGTATTATGTGTTTATGCATTTCTAAACAAATAATTGAAGCCGAAATATAAAGAAAAAAAAACAGATTTTTACTAATGGCAAATGAAATCTAAAGCCTAAAATAGAAGAAAATTATTTACAAACTAATCTAAATGTCTGTTTATTTCTTTAAGAAATTCGATATTCAATTATATAAACTGGTTTCAGATATCAATCTTAACGCCAGAAACTTTTTTTTTTTCCGTTTACAAAATGTAAAAATTTAGATGGTCGTAAGGAATATATATATATATATATATATATTTGTATATATATATCGGAAAAATATATTTTGGCTTTCACAAAATGAAAAAAAGCGTGAAACTTGACACTTAAAGTTGGTTTGAAACTTTTTGTAAAATATTTTCTATGTTACTCCTTTAAAGATTTTTACGAAAAAAAAAAAAAAAAGCCTGCACAGTGGTTATAAAAAAGATTAAAAAAAGAAACATTTATTAAAACTCGAAACGAATCGCCTTTACTTGTGCAATACTTATTGAAATGATGATGTTATTCTTTTATTATAATGTTCAAAAATTATTTTACTGTAATAGTTTTACACTTGAGATGAGACGCACTCGACCAAAGCACGAGCCCGAGACGGGCTGAGTTGTTGCTCTTTTTTTATACCAGTTTTCAGGCTCGGGCTTGCTTGGGCTCAAAGATTTTATTTATTTTTTCAGGAATGGAAAAATGGAAAAAAACACATGCTTTTTCAAAAGCAAATTCTAATCTTTTTCCGGAGTTACTGAAAACAGTACTCACGTATTTTTGTCATTGTTGTGCAATGATATTTTATAGAATAAGAGTTGTGATTTTTGAGGATTTCTGCTAATGATTGGGTATAAAGAACTAATTTGCTAGTTTAAATTAATTTTAAGAGGTATGAAAAACAGAAAACGTTTCCATAGAGGTTAATTTAGGATTAACACTTATTACTATTGTAGCGATACCACCTAAACTTAGCAGTATATAGTGAGTTATTAGATTAGAGAAACTTTTTTTGAATTTTCCTCGATTCTATGTCGCTCGCCTACAGTTCATCAGGTACGTGGTTCAAACATAGCCACCCTACCCCGCGTAAACGTTCGTAACCCAGACGAACGCAACCTTCAACAAACCATACGATCTCCTCTCAGTATCAGCAAATGGTAGCGCCAAGTAAATCGTCTAAAGCCTGCCACGCCGCGCATCAAACATGCGCACGTCAAAATGACAGCATCGCTCATGTGTGCACACACCACTCGTCCAACATCAAAGAGCCACTCCTTCCTCACTGTGAATGGAGGTTGTAGCTAGGACATAAAACCTGAACTGTATATATAGCGAGTTAGTAGATCAGAGTACATGCCTATTCTCAATCCTATGTCGCTCGCCTAATGCCCATGAGGTCCCTGGTTCAAATCCATCCAGCGACTATCCGACCTCAACAATATATATCTTGTTGAGGTCGGATGGTTGTGTTGTGTGAAGTTGGTTATGTGAAGTTTGTGTGAAGAAAATTTTAAATGTGTAAATTAATCTCGAAATTAAACATGTTATTAACAATTTTCGATTGCACACTTCCTGTATCGGACCTCCTTTTCTAACTCACAGAAATTGTTTTGGACTCCAAAAGGAAAAAAGAGGCCGAAACGCTGTCTATTTTATCTCCGGTCGAGGCGAATCCTTCTATTCAAACACGGCAGAGTCTTTCCCTCAAGTAGGTTTTTTAGGAATTTATTACAGTTACATAAGGCGTTGAAAACCATATCGGATGGAAATGAGCATTCCTAAATTGCGTAGTAGTATTCGCGATGGATTTCTGGCTATGTCGACTAAATATAAATAAAATTATAGAAGGGTTGTTACTAATTGCTGAGTGAGCTACGGTCACAATTTGCACATGAGGGCTAAACAGACCTCCGCTTAACGTGAATTCAGAACCACTACAAACACCCCAGCGTGAATCATCCGGCGCCCTTTGTCCGGTAGCTAACGAACCAGACAAATAATCTGCCGAAAGAAGCTAGAAGAAAACTAAAATGTGTAATTTAAATGAGAGATATAACGCACTTCTACACTTTTGTAACTGACTTTTTCCCCCTATCGCTCATAGTTTCTGAAATACGGTCGATAATTTCCATATTTCGGCACTCGGGGCTCAACAGTCACCTCCATATGATAACGCATAATCGTTATACCATAGGATGACACCACAAATATAGATAAACGTACAGCATTGCTTTTATAAAATACTTGAGATAATATAAATACTATTATTCCTATAGTCATTTCTATACTTTTGTAACTGACCTTTTTCGCTATCGCTTATAGTTTTTGAAATAGGGCCGGTATCTTCCACATTTCGGCATTTGGGGTATCACAGTCATCTCCATGAACAAGATGACACCAAATAGGATACCAATAGTATAATATAGGATGACACCAAAACTATACAGGGTGCGTCAGGTATTTGAGAACAAATCAACGCCTGCTTTCAAACTTGAATTGAATATACACTAGAGATAGAGCATTTTTTAAAACTTCCTGTACAAGTGACCACAAACACACTGGATTACACCATTCATTGAAACATACTAGATGTAAAATTCCAACTGGGCGAAAAATCTCCGGACCAGGATTCGAACCTGGGATGTCGTGGTTGAAGCCACTAACGTTCTAACATCTGAGCTATCCCGGACGAATCTGGTGGAACTTTTACACCCAGATAAATTTAATGATTATAGCATCTGGTCTGACATCTGGTTCAGCTCAGCAGAAACATTGAAACGACTGCAAACCGCAATAACCGCATCTCCAGGCAGACAAAACTGATTGCAGGTAATGATCAGATGAGCGGTGGAAACTTTTGCCATTGCATACACAACGGCTGCCTTGAGGACCGAAACATCGCTGCGTGGATAACTATTGTGGACCCTCACAACTATGCCATATACGTAATGGGCCATTCAGTTAATATCTGGGTAGCTGGGGGGGGACACAAGATGAGGATGACATCGTCATGAATGCTTAAACCATCCATTTTTGGTTTTTAACAGCCATATGGGATAGTGAAAAGTCTTGTTAAAAAATGTACGGTCTCTCACGTGTTACAGAAGTAATTTAGTGCTTTAACACCTAGGTATAAGCAACGACGTTCACTCTGGCACCTTGAAGAAAGAAATGTGGATGCATCAGACCGTCTTCGCTTCTTAGGACCACTCAGAACCATCAGTGAGGCTGGAAGTTTTCTACACGTGTCTGTCAGAACCTCTTTGTGGATTTTACACCATCGTCGATTCACTTTTTTGACCTGGGAAAAGTTTTTCTCATTGGAAAGGAACAAGAGCATTCCTGGCTCCATTGGATTTTTCAGCTTGTTAAGGAGGCGCCTGTCTCTGGTTAGGCAGTTGTTACTGGTTCTCTTGGGCAAGCACTGTACTCTCCACATCACGAACGACCTCTAACAAAGGTTTTCATGAATCACACATCAAATTGTGGCCTTATCAACCCGTATCTCCCTAGCGAGTGCTCTTAATTACTTCCTAGGTTTTTCAGCGACTTGACTAACGAATTCTGGTGTTTTGAGGATTTCATATTGTTGACAATGTCGTTTTCTGAATGAAAACGTTTGCCACATGAAACCTTGCAGCTTTTGGTTCTCTTCTTATATTAAAGGGAAATGACCGGACGAGCTTCAAGAATGTGACAATCTCTAAATCGAACTATTCTTCCTCCAATGAGCCAATGACAGCAAAGATTTGTAACTATTATATACACAGGTTATATTCCACCTATAACGTATGTTCTTAAATATATGACGCACCTTGTAGATAAACGTGCATTATTAATTTTCTAAAATAAATTGAGGTAGTATAAATACTATTATTTAAAATATAATATATCTGTAAATCAAATTCTGTAAGTTTATGTGTTATTTTATATGTTTTTCAGCTGTCCTTGTACATAATACGAAATAGTTAATTCGTGTATGTATCATATTTAGTCGTATACTTCATTTCATGTTCATATAATCACCCTATATCTATTTCAATGTGATTATCATACAAAAATATATAGATTAAAATTACATGATTATGTGGTAGTATGACATCAAAAAAAGAATTTTTATTCCGGACAACTATTAACAAGCGGCATTTATCTACTAATGATTTTGCTACTTTCTCTGAAAATTGCTTTTATGAAATAACTCTTGTAGCTAAGTACATAGGTATGTAGAAAATATATTTAACTTTATATTATCAATATAGTATGAAAGATAGTGCTTGAAAGCTTACGGTGGCCGCGGACTGTGTCCCAGCACCATGATATGTATTATTTGTCTCTTTTATTGATCATAAAAGTTATAATAAAGCTTTCTAATAAAATATAATAAACAATCTCTATCTTATAATAAGCCATATATAAACACATTTATCATGATAGTGGAAACAATTATACAAGGACACTAAGTAATAATAATAAAAAAATGTTAATTGAATTGATCTCCAGATTCTGCCTAAAATTCAGAGGGTTTTTTTAATTATTATTGAGGTATATTCATACTCTTGTGGATATGTTACAATGTCATATGACCGATTAATGTTAAGAAATAAACTAAACTTTTATGTTTGGGAAAATATAGAGACACAATTTTTGTCATTTAAAAGAGCACCAGCATTTCAGTTGTAGTTCTGGCATATAAGTAAAGTTCTAATTCACAAAATATTGCAGAATTTATTTAATTGAGTATCTGGTATTCTAATATGTACTACCGAATCAAAATTTCACAACCGCAAAATTGAAATTACAATTATTTTTTTTTTCTTTTATCTGTGGGTAGTTTTGATATACAGATATACAAATTATCTAACGTTCGTATATACCATCTATCTCAACCCTCCATTAATCAGAAGAGCCTCGGTTAACGCTAAAATAGTATCTACCGTTAACCTGATTAAACATGATTCCAGCCAAAGTCCAATCAGGTTTATAGTGAATATCATTTGAGCGTTCGATGGAAATTTTTGCGCTCAACCGAGAGCTGATGTAGTTGATGAATATGAATTCAAGCCAATTTGTAATTATTTTCAGAAAAGTTTATATTTGCTCTGCGGGTATATACTCGTAAAAATTATTTGCACAAAGTTTGGAGTAAATGCAAGAAATGGATGAAGAAATGTTTCTTACTGTAGTTATAAAACATAAAAGTGAAATTTAACGAAAAAATGAGATATACCAAAATTATCAGAAAATCAGTTACTACTAAACTGGACAATCTTTACTCATAATTACAGACTTTCAACGCCTTCCATACAAGCGTTTTAGTTCTGACACTGCTATGATGTGATAACCAGATTGAAATATTGTTTTTATTAATTGGATTTTATTGCTAGGACCTTCCATGGCACAAGTTCCGTTAGTTGGCGCCATATGTTTCCAATTTGTTTAACGCCTGCGCTATTCCTGGATCATTCAAAAACTGGAATATATTTATCTTGAAACCCCTTTTTGCATACTGTAGCAACATGACATGGAGCCGAATCCTGTTTAAATTTAAATGTTTCATTATGATAGAAGAGGCCACGTGCTAAAAGCTTTCATTTATGTATCTTTTGGCCTCTATATTCCAATTAATCACTCAAAATCTGCCCACAACTTTTGATGTCATAAAATCTCATATAATAACACTGGCTTGCTGCTTTATGTTTTGTGTAATGCAATTAGGATGCAAAAAATCTAGGAAACCTCTCCTTACGTATTTGTGCCATCACAACCATAAGGGGAGGTTTTAGTCTCATCAGACAAAATAATATTGCCCCATTTATTAGCTGCTAAGTTAACATGAGTTTCAGCCGAGTTTAATCATTTAAATTTTTATCATAAGCAATTTTAATTAAAGAGATAAAAATGGCTTTTTTCGTAGAATTTTTTAACCTCTTCAGTTCCGAAGCTAAAATAATAATAAATATGCTTATTAATTAGTTTCTTCCAAACAAAATGACATCGTGAATGACAAAAAAAAATATTTTTTTCTGAAATTGATCCTTTAGGCGCTAAGTAGTTTAGGTAAAAAAATATGGATCTACAACTACAAACCTCCTTAAAACATCAATTTAATAACCATTAATCTAAATCAACGGAATCACAAATTTAACAACTTTACACAAGTAAATAATCTACAAATCCGCATTTTTTTTTTACTGAAAAAGATTTAAGTTAAATACTTATGAGAATTTCTTGCTTTCTTGGTCATACTGTCTTTTGGGAATTTTGAGGTATTTCGCAAACTGGGATGAAAATAGCATTTATTTTATGTGGGAATCAGCTTAGATTCTGCCATTTGTTCATTTGCTTTGAACACAAAAATCATTCAGCTATTAAGAAGTGATGTGAAAATGTAAAAACATCGGACATTTTAGTTTTTATAAGGAATAAAACAGAGGTCCGCGTTTGGGGACCCAGGAACCGAAGAGTTTAAACCACATCCTAGCAGTCTGCGCCGAACAGTCCTTGCACTCAACAACATATTGGCATGTAATATTTCACTTTATGTACCTACACTGTTAAAAATTTGCAGCATTCTGGTAGGTCATTTGACCGTTTTTTCCGAAATAGGTTACACAACCGTAATTTTAATACTATTCTGACCATCTTATTGGCCATTTTTTGGTCAGAATATAGTTAAATTATGGTTATGAAACCGTTTTTTCAAAAAACGGTCGAATGACCTGCCAGAATGCTGCAAAATTTTTAACAGTGTAGAGATACCTTTATTCTGTCACCTATGCACAGTGTCCTCCTTCTTCTAGCATCACTTATTGTTGAACACATTTTTCTTCCCATACCAGTTTGATTTTTTTTTTTTTGTGATATAGTTTTCTTGTACCGTTTCAAAATGTTACAAATGTCCTCTGATATATAATTTTATGGTAATACTTAAACAGAAAGTAGTGTTATGACCCATCAAACTTCAAACATACACCTTTTCAAATGGATTTCCTCAAATTTGGAGACTACTAACGGATGTGTGTGGATTTCATATTTATAGTACCAACTTTATTTAAGGATATTTAAGTCATAAATATTCTTGGAAAAAAAACAACAACAAAAAAAAAAAACATATGGAATAAAGGCTTTAAAAGTTTAAATGCCGTTATATGGCACAAGAACTGAAAGGGTTAAAACAATTTTATTATGTGTATTTCTTTATGGTCTACAATTAATAACTATTGCTTTACTTTTGCATCTCTTGCGATGAAATGTTCAAATGTTTATCGTATTATAGTCAACTTTCGGAAATTAAGGATAATATTAATCCAAAAGATAAACAAAAAGATCTGAAAATTTCATGGAAGATAACCTATATTATAAGTTTGTTTGTTTGTTTTTGTCTTTGAAAGGAAGAGAAGCAATAAAATCGAGATAAAAATAAGTATATCTTGAAAAAGTTTCGCTTTTATTTCAGGAAAATATGAAAGTTCAGAAGATTTTTTTTGTTGTTGGTGGTGGTAAAGATAAAATTTGATTTTAGTACATTGAGCTGTGTATTAAGGAAATGCATTTTGTTTGGTTTCCTATAAAAATGCATTTACTACATTAAGTTTTGAAATAAATTCCTTTCCTTTAATTGAAGTATTTCAAAGCCGTAAAATAATGGATTGTGAAAAAGTTAAAGATGTCACGTAAGTAAATTTATGTGCCTTTAAAGTGGAGCTTGTATCAATTTTGTTAAAGGGCGAATCTCCAGTTTTCATGAATAAAAAATATTAAAAGCAGTATCAAATAACAGCTTTATAAAGAGGAAATAAAACGTAGAAGAAATAAAAAGGAGTACATTTGTATGTATTAATTAAATTTGATTTCCCAGTTCACGAAGTATTGATTTTTCTAAAATTTCTTGACTTCCGACACATGAGTTATATTTATTACATTGAACGTAAATACAGGTATGTAATTAAATGTCGTCGATACAGTAAAATGTTCATATTAGCCGCTCACGAAAGTACTTCTTGATTACCATCCCGTCGACCAATTTCACCAAATTATAAAAATCGCCAATGTATTCGTCAAATTATACAAATTGACATAATTTTTATTTTCAAGACAGTCATTCGAGGTATCTTTGAACCATGGGGGGTAAATTTGTACCACTTCCTAATTTTCAATATTTTTGACTCCAAAAGACTAAATAAACTCCAGAACTGTGCTCTGTTGGCAAGGTTCTAAACTGGGATTTCTACTCTTTATTTTAGAAAATAAATTAGCAACATTATGCGCAATTAATTGCATCATCTAACTATTTTTGTGAAGTACTGTTTTCAAGTTAATTTTGAATGCTGTTTTGAAGTTGTTGTAATCCAATTAAATTTTCATAGTAAGTAACAATATACTCATTTATAAGACATATTATTATCTAACTGTTGTGTTAATATTTTGTGATTATTTATTTATTAATAGTTAATAAAATGTAAAATAAGTAGGCTCTAGCATTTTACCGCATTTTCAGGGTAACATTGAGCCTGCTCAAAGTTATACTGATGTTTATAATTTACTGATTATAGGTGCTACTGTCAAAAATTTCCCATATTTGCACGTATATTTTATATAAATGACGGAAGTGTGCATTAAATATAACATGCAAATATTTTCACAAATATGTGTAAAATATATAAAATTCATTTAGAGGCGTGATTAGGGGCGGAGCTACTCAAACATTCAATACATTTTACATTTAATAGGTTCGACGTTTTTTATTCTTATTTGAATAATATTAGTACTAGTATGTATTACTGTAACTATCGAAATATTATTGAGTTAAAACATTGAAAATTGTTTTTCACTGCATTCTTGTGTTTTATTTGGACATTAAACAGGTTTTTTTTATTTCTAAATATTCATGATTCTCTTCTTTTCGGAGTCTTTACATATCTGAAAACATTTTTGGGGGTTCAAAGTTGTACTAACTATAATACTTTTTTTCATAATGAATTATTTTAGATAATATTTATCATATGGTGGAAAGTTACCCTAAATGGCTGGGTAACTTTGAACCAGGTTAACAATTCATTTTTTATTGATTTTATCATCATTATTATTCCTTAATTTTTTATACTCATACGATAATTTAGGATCATTTATTCTCTTTTATGCCCCTAGTTGCAACAATATTCTTAAAATAAGAGTACGGCAAGGGAAAATAGAGAAAATGCGGATCAAAGTTACCCCGAATGACTGTAATGAAAGAAAAAATAAATTAGTAAAACATTAATAAAAATACAAATAAAATGTCGAATGAAAAAGCACTTGATGACGTTACAAACACATGTTTAATGTAACATGTTTAATGTTAAGTGAATGTAATATTTACGATCGTCATTATTGACATTTAATTTTACAGTTTGGCGATAGTTTTTTGGTCGACGGGATAATCATATCGTACCCTCACGAATATCAGACATTAGCGGGTACTTATTTTTCACCATTTATATATTCGTACATTTTTACCATTGAGTAATAGACATTTCCAACTATTGGAAATATTCACCGCTCCTGAAGCATCCGTTATACAAAGGGTCCAATATACTGTATTTTCCTGTTTAAATAATGTAGACTATTTTATTACTTAAATATTCCCCTCACTTGATAAATATTTTTAAAATCAGTTCATAAATAATAAATATTTTAGAATACAATTTTATATATACAATTATTTACATATACAATTCTCAAATATTCAAAGGACAAAAAGAAAACAGTCAACAGAAATTGAATTTAAATTTCTTTCAAGCAATTGAATATACGTATATAAAATCTCCAAAGTGTTGAAATAAAGTTTATGCTAGAATAAATAATGGAAATATTAATATTTATGATAGTATGTTTTGAATTTATGGTTGTCACAAAAGCATCACAAAAGAAAATTCTAAGTATATTGAATTTACATAAAGCTAAAAAGGCAATGCAATTTTATATTCCACATCAAAACATTGAATAAAAATAATGCTCAATAACGTTTTCTTTAAAATCTATTACATTTTAGATAATATATTTTAACATTCACAGTACTAAGATCAAAATGTTACTTAAATGCTTAAGATTTAAAAATGCGTGACACTATAGGTAATTTAGGCCCACATAGGTTCATCCGATGCGACGATTCATTTCGTTGAATAGCGAAATTTAAAAACAACTGAACACAAGAACAAAGAAATAACGAAAAGAGAGAGGCTCCTACAGTCACTGCCATGGTAAAGCTGTACCCACAGTGCCATATAGTGAACTAAATTTGGCAGGATGCCAAAAATTATCCTTCTTTCACTTGAAACTTGATGAATGATAGAAAGCTTTCATTCATTCCCTGACTGCCTAAGATTGCGTTAATGTGACCTCTTTTTGCAATTTCTACAAATAAACAACAACAACAAAAAAAAGAACTGTGCGAAACTTATTAACCCCTTAATTCTCGCTCCCTTCATATTCACGGGCTGTGTCTTTTTTTAGATTTATTCAGATTTGTTTGTTTCCCACCAGTTTTATAAAATAGTGTAATTGGATTTATTATGGCATCATTTTACCTGCAATTAAGTACGGTGAATATTACTTTTTCAAAAAAGGGGTGCCAATAAGCAAATTGATTTTTTAAACCGTAAATTAATGCGACCGTTAAGGGGTTAAGCAGACAAAATAATGGAAAAGACCTTTAATCAATAATTCATAGATAAAAATTTAGCATACATATTCTAAATAGAAAAAAAAAACTGTAAAATATCCAGATGGGATCAAATAGACCCGAACTTAATACTACAAGGGTTAAAATACCAATATACTATAAAATATAGGTATTACTTTTATACTAAAATAACACTGGAAAAAAAGAAAAAAGAGACCATTTTCAACGTTTAATATCTTAATATGTATATAGATTTAAAACACAATTTTTATTGGGATGAAGTTATAAGTATGTTATTAAATTTCATGTATTTGAAAAATTGAAAAAATGCAGAATTAGTATTTGTAGGGGGCTCCAAACTGTCAGACATTTGACGAGTAGAAAATGGGTATAACAGCGTACGCACAGGAATGCAAAATAAATTTTGCAACTAGAATGAAATTTTTGTACCAACTTATAATTCAGATTGTAATAATTACCCTTAACCTAAATAAATTAGCATTTAAAGCATTCTTGTATTTTTAATACAGAGTTGTATTTAGCTAATGCAATTTTTTTTTAATATGTCCGTATGGAGATTTTCCTCGTATGTTCTAAAAACATTAAAATATATTATTGAAGGGTTGCCACAAGGAGTATTTTTTAATTCTACATCGTACCACTTTCTCGGAACAAAAATTATTTACATAGAGTTTGACAACATTTGCAAGAGAAATGTACTACAAAATTTATTTTTAAAAAATAGTGGTGACAATAGAAAATAGATATCCACCTGTGGCAGTTCTGTATTTTCATCGGAAACATAACAGTGTACACATTTTCTATAATTCTAGAATTTGTCGTGAAGAGAATGACAGTTCTTTATTATTTGATCGCGTTTGTCCGCAGACGAAAATTGAAAAGGGAGCAAACAATTCTCCTCCGTTGTTGTACTGCACTTGAGAGTGTGCACATTCTAAGTTAAAAATGTAATCAGCGCCATGCATATTTAATATTCTATTTTTTTATTAATCATTCCGGCAGGATAGGAAATCAAAAACATATCTGAAGCGTTTTATTGGGTGAATCCGCATTTTATTCGTTTTCTGATTGGTCTATACAGTAAGCTGTACTTTCCCTTTACTTTCAACAGAGATGGATACTTCTGTTGACACTATGACAAAAAAAGTAATAAAGACTTTAAAAAAAAATTAATAACTGAGAAAGAAATTGAGATATATCTTTCAAAGTGCATTTAAAAGTACATTTTTTTTTCTCTATACGGCGGTGTAAAAAGTAATATTATGGGATGTTTAGAAGTTTAAAAATGAAATTTCATTTAAAATGGGTCCGGGAATATTAATGTTTAATCCATGGCGTACATAATGTATGACCAGCTCCGTAGAAGTTTAAAAATTTACAGTACCGAAAAATGTAATCCATGGCAAACGCAATGTATGATCAACTCCGTGCGATTTTTTATGTCTTAAATATTCGGAGTACTTCTAAAGTCCTTAAAAATACTCCTAACGTCTTTGAAAAAATCATTTTCCGAATGGTCGTTATAATTTTTTAAATTACATTTTATTATTATTATTATTTTGTGAATAGTTTAACCACCTGACTGTCTAGCAAAAGTGCAAAATTGTAATTCTGTTTTCTCAGTGTTTTTGTAAAAATGCTAATAAAAGTTTATTTTTCCAACATGATGTAAAAATCTTAATTACAAATATGAATGTAATCGTTGTTCAATAATTGTTCGATGTTTTAGAACTGAATCATAGCTGCAGAATTATATTAATTTAAATAATGCTTCTGTTGCAGTGAAACCTGTAGCTTGGTCAACAGATATATCAGTTCATACCGCTGAGAAGATTAAAGTTTTAATAAAAAGTTTTAATAATAAAGTTTTAATAATAAAGTTTTAATAAACAACAGCAAATAAAATTAACAGTGCGAAATTTATTAAGCAGGCAAAATTATGGAAAAGGCATTTATACAATAATTCATAGATAAAAATTTAGCATACATATTAAAAAGAAAACTGTTTAATACCCAGATGGGATCAAATAGACCCGAGCTTAGTACTACAAGGGTTGAAATACCAATATACTATAAAATATAAGGTATTATTTTGATACTAAAATAACACTTAGAATTTTGAAAAACTGATTAGCTTAAGGGGTCTCAGGCCTCTTAAAATTGGAAAAAAAAGAAAAAACAGACCATCTTCAACATTTAATATCTTAAAATGTATATAGATTTAAAACACAATTTTTATTGGGATGAAGTTATAAGTATGTTATTTCATTTCATGTATTTGAAAAATTGATAAATGCAGAATTAGTATTTGTAGGTGGCTCCAAACTGTCAGATATCTGACCAGCAGAAAATGGGTATAACAGCGTACGCACAGGATTTGAAAATAAATTTTGCAACTAGAATGAAATTTTTTGTACCAACTTATATTTCAGATTGTAATAATTGCCCTTAACGTAAATAAATTTGCATTTAAAGCATTTTCAGGGTTGCCACGCTTCAGGGAATTTTCCAGTCGAAATATCAGTATTTTTTTTATAGAAAAATATATCTAGATTAACCGCACAAAGTTTCGCCTGATTTATAGAGAGGTTCTCTGTAAGAAAGTACTGGTACCGAAGAATTTCCTGGTCTGGAAATTCCCTGTAACATGGCAACCCTGATTTTTGTATTTTAAATACAAAGTTGTATTTAGCTAATACAAAATTTTGAAAACTTCAACAGTATTATAACATTAAAAAAATTTATTTTGAATAATAAAAGGAAATTTTAGATTTAGTTTATACAGATTGACATGAAACATGCGTTTTGCAAATTTCATTAAAAAATATTCAGAAGTTTTTATCATATCCTGCGCGTTATGCCCCCAAAACGTCATTTTGAGAAAAATGATTACAAAGTTTCGGAAACTCTGCTTCATCTACTAGGGCGGGTATAATTCTAAAAGCGTTAACTTGTGTTCTAATGGGAATTTGAAGAAAACAATTAAATCAAAATGTTCAGAAAATATATGAGTTTAATAACTAAAAAAAATTAAAATTAAAAACATTTTCAAGTATTAAGAGTCCTGTGCCCCTTAAGACTTACCAAACAGGTAAGTAATGAATAGGGGCACCTAGGGACGCTTGACCCATAGGGATACTTGACCCAAGGCCTTTTTCTCCGAATTGGGAAAGTTTTGTAAGTTGGAAGTGACAACACTTTCTTTCTTTGAGTTAGCTGATCATATGTTGAAAATAATAACTGAATCATTCCGTACGTTTTTAAACTATCAGACAAAATAAGTTATCATGCTCCAAAAGTAACTTTTTTGTTCTGTAAACTGTAATGTTTAATTTTTTTCTGTTTAAAGGTAAGACTTTTTTAATTGGTCATTTGTTTTATACATGTTTTTAGTTACAGTAACATGTATAATAATATTAATCTTCTCATTAGCAAATGGCTGCATTTTAGGGTTACGTAGTAAATGTGCAACAAGGGATACTTGACCCAAGTCACCTAGGGATACTTAACCCAAAATTGGGATTAGTATTATTCAAATGTATTTAGCATGTTTAATTTATGAATTAAAAATATTATAATATTAAATATTATAAACACATAAATATAAATATTATAGGTAAATAATATAAATATTATAAGTAAATGACTGAGTTCTTGTCCAATATTGTGGGAAACGGAATACAAGAAGATTTGTTGGAAAGGTTCTTGAAATCAATTCTGGCAGGCTTACTATTCAGTTTGCAAGAAGAATGGATGGTATGCGATTTAAATAGCTTGAAATGAATGATATATCATAAGTTGATCCTGACCAAATAGAAGCTATTCTCCATCCACTTGAGTATTCGACACAAATCATAGAATTACAAGTTTTGTGTTTAAGTATGATTTTACATTTGGAGTTGAATAAATTGTTACTTTCTTATTTTGGAACTTGTTTAGGCACAGAATGAATTTTCAGACTGCTAATATTTTGAACTTTCTGCAATAAAAATTAAAATTGAGTATATTAATGTTAGGCCTATGTACTAAAAATTAAAATGTAAAACCAAATATTTTATTTGACAAAAAAAAAAAAAAAAAAAAAAAAAAAAAAAAAAAAACATCAACCTTAATATTAATTGTGTTCTTATGTAAAAGTGTTTTGTTTATTATTTTTAATCATACTCCCAAATTTAAAGTTTTGAATATTCATATTTTTCTACCTTTTATAACTAATACTTCGGAATAATAATAATAAATATTGTGTAATACTTCAGCAAGTATATATAGACTGAATTTACACACCCATAAGTAATGTAAAAAAATAATTAGCAATCAAAAATTTACAATTGGATCAAGTATCCCTAGTTTCCCCTAACGTTTAACAGTACAATATACAGTCGAACCCGGTTAAGGGACGTTTCAAGCGACTGGATAAAAATGGCGTATTAAATGTTTTTGCATAACGTTGCAGGATCTGAGCATTTTCACACATCTAGTCATCTAAAGCAGCTTTAGAGCTTACTTTTATAATGTTTGCAGTTGAAAAATGTATCTTTTACACATATTTAGATGGAACTTTATCTGTTTTCGAGTTTAACACTTTTAGGGACAAGATC
The DNA here is from genome assembly GCA_963932465.1 of Maratus speciosus. NCBI lineage: Eukaryota > Metazoa > Arthropoda > Arachnida > Araneae > Salticidae > Maratus > Maratus speciosus. The sequence goes on along the minus strand of OZ010786.1, from coordinate 584,565,778 downwards.
CTTGCATTCGTAAAATGTTGAAATAATTGACTGACATTTACAAGAAAATTTATTTGTAAACCAGTAAATGTATATTTTCGCGCGTTTAATAAAAGTGAAAATTTCATTAAAAGATCCCCTCCTAAATGCTCCAACTGCTCCCTAGAACACCCTTCATCTTAAAAGGGTTGTTCGCAATTTCCTCTTAAACCCCAATTCAAAATAACCTATGCTAAAGCCGCTGGTGAAAGTAAAAAAGAAAAAGTTTCTTCCAAAAAATCCCAGAAACAGTCCGAGAACGTCGTCTTACCACCCGCCAATAATTCCTTCTGTGCCCAAGGCCCCCCTCCCACTCAGCAGCTTTATGAGTTGAAGGAATTTTCAGGTTCTATCCCTTCGATAGCTGAAATCCTAACTAAAATTAAAGAAGAACTAAATGTAAGTTCATTTTACGAAATACCCGTTAAATTCAGCAGTGTCTTAGAAGAGATACAATCTAAAACATATCCAATATCTAAACTTCTAGCCTTCGGCGAGATGATATCTAGTAATTTTAATCTCTCTAGTAGCGAGTTGTAAGTTCGCTTATGGCTCCTACCATCATTTAGCTTTTTATTTCTCTTAACTCTGTTAATTAAATGTGTGGTCACTGAAAAGTGTCTTTTTTTGGTATGGTTTTTGTCTTGGCTTGCGATTATTCGGCTTCATGAACTTTGAACATCTTTTTCTTATTCTATCGATCGATTTTCTACTGCGGACTTCATGTAACAATGAAGCCCAGCCTACAATTTTCGTATTGGCCGCCTGTTCGGCCACTTACTTAAATAGACTTTCCTCTCTCTTTTTCTCTCACTCTGTCTTTCATTCTCGGCAGTAATGCTGGGAGTTATAGACACTCTCTATTACAGTAGTGTTTTCACTACAGTTAGACTAACATTTCCTGTTTTTTTCCTTATGATGCGCTATACACAAACTCATCGACAGGGCGTGGATTTGTTTTACAAATGGGTAGCCCCTGGAACTGTCTGCTGTTCAATATTCAATAAAAGATTCGGGTGGCAATGAGGCTGTTAGGGTTTAAAATTATGTGATGCCATAGCGGCATCATCGCCCTTCTATTGGTTAACACATTTTTTTTTTTAATTGACGACTGGAATAATAAATAAAAATAAATATGGATGCAAATATGGCTTTATTGTCGGATGAATTAACGATTAATACTTTACAATACTTTATAGTCAAAAATAAAAGAAAAAAATAAATTTCCGGGTAGCGTAATTTTTTTACACAAATCAAAAATGTTTAATCTTTGCGTCATAAACTATTTATTAAAACCGTATTTACTACTTGTACTTACACAATCAGTTCTTATTTCTTTATATAATAAGAAAAATTATTTTAAAATATCCATTTCCTATAAAATATAATGGGTTTATTCTGATAATAAAATAACACTTAGAATTTTCAAACAAGTCAAAAAGTGTACGTCAAACGGGGCAAATGAGGTGCATTCGTAATATAACTTGATTTATAAATATTCAGATATTGGTGCAATAGCTGTTACGGTCTTATGAAAAGATTCACTTTTTTATGAATACAATACTTATTACGATTATATGCATTAAATTCAGTGATACGGAAATAATATGACACCATCTTAAGTAGAACGTAATCACCATGGCAACATAGAATCATTTTCTATCATGGGATATTATTGAACTAATTACGTATGATAGGAATTAATAGAATTAACAAAACTTTTATTAATGTTTTTTTAAGCTTTCATTCAAGTATCATAAAATTTGAAAATGCACGTCAAAATTCTGTAACGATTATGTATATTAAATTTCAAACCAGTCGGTTGGGTAGTTTTTGCACTATTGTATGCGGAGTGACGGACAGGCAGAAAGTCAGACGGACCAAACGGCGGCTATAGGTGCTACGTATTTATGTATTTAAGAACATACTTAAAGATGCATCGCTTACAACTTACCATACACTGAAGCAATAAATAATGTTAAACAGTATAATATAGAATTTAATTGGCTTAGATGTTGTATGTTACCTAGCCACTCTTTTGGATTTCTTGGTGATTTCTTGTTGGCGGTGTTTGTGGATGTGGCAACCATGTTCTGGTAACCCGGTTTTTTGGGGAGATCGTGTTTTGATGCGTATTCAGTTGATTGAATATGGCTTGTGATATTGTGTTGTGTTTCTGTCAGTTATTTTTATGCTAAATTTATTGGATGGATTTGATTGAATATGGGTTCTCTAGTCCGTTTAAACGCTCATGCTGATGTAATTAAGAAATATGAGGAAATTTTGACGAATAAAGGAGGTTTGTTTACAGTGCGTCAGTGCGTATTCGTAAGCCTATTTTGGAAAATGACGGTTATGCTAGCAGGTATTTCATGCTTGAGCTTTCAAGAAAGCAGATGTTTATTAAGGTATATTGATAATTTTATGTATATGTTGTTGCCTTACGAGTTTTGTACATTTTGAGATGGCTACACAGCGAGAACTGCTGAATTTTGAAATTGCTACACAGTGAGAACTGCTGAATCCAGTGATTTTTTTCGGTTAATGAGCGCGGAGCACTCATAAAACGATTACTGATTGACACTTTAGCGAGTTTTGTTTATTATTTACATTTTATTTTCGTTAAGCCTAACATGCATATAAATCGGTGCTTGGCGACATTTACTACTTGGCGGAAAAGGGGTTTTCACGCCAAGAAAAATTCCAAGATGGTGGCCCTGGGAATTTATGACATCTGTTCCATTTAAGTGATTTCTCCAACTACTTATCAGCAGTGAAATGACGCTTGAAATTATTGAATATTAATTACGCGAATTATCACTTTGCTACATAAGCGTAAACCGACAGAGTGAAAATTGTTCAAGCCGGGAATCGAACCTTGCCCCTAGATTAGCGCTCCAGTGCTCTCACAAACCTGCGGCACAAAATGAGACGCAAATGAACCCAGCGTCGGTGAATATACTTCAACTACATGTAGTAGTTGAAGAAATTAATTAAATTGTATATACACCGACGCTGGGTTCATTTGCGTCTAATGTTGTGCCTCAGGCTCATCAAGACTTTTCCATCTAGTAGCTGCGATAGCGGTCTTACCGACTTACGTGAGAGAGAGATGCCAAGCAGGGCACCGTCCTCGTGACTTAGTGGTGGAACACTGCAGCTCTATTCGAGGGACCCGGGTTCGATTCCCGTCTCGGCCAATTTACACTCTGTCGATTTACGCTTATTTAGCAAAGTGGTAATTAGCGTATTTAATATTCAGTATAATATATTTGAATAACTAACGTTGAAAAATCAATTCAGATAAAAATAAATACAAAACTGGAAATAGTTATAAAATTCAGTAAATTCTTAGAACATGAATATTTTCCAAAGTTTCAGAGTGTTATATATAAAAATTTTTATTCGACTTTATGTGTTTTCGAATAGATTTTACATTTCTTTTCAAATAAGTATATATTAAATATAATAAAAGAAAACTGAAACGAAAAATCCAAGTACAAGTTGCTTTTCTGTAGTTCAATGCCTAAAATGCTATTATATTGTGTTTTTATAAGCCTCAAAGAGTTTTCTTTACACTATTAAGTATTTTTCTTTTAGTTCAAACAAAATTCTTTTTTTCCATCATCGTCGTTATGATCGTGGTTTAGACCATTAACTAACTTTATTCTACATTCTTGTATTGTTAAATTGTCGTCAAAGGAACATTAGTGTAGTAATTTTATCCATTACACTTATTCCTATGTTGTCTTCAATAAATAAATAAATAAATAAATATATGATGTATTTAGTATCAGTGAAATATCTCTTTATCTAGAAAAAAAAGAAATATTTTTATATAGCTAGTTTCTGGTCATCTGTGTGTGTAATCTAATCATTTATTAATGTCACAGGAAAACTTTTTATGTGGTTAGTGTATTCCAAAATCCTATTCAAGTTCTCAGCAAATTTCTTTCATAAATAATCATCACTGTTTCCCTCTTGGAAATATAATGTGCAGCAAAATCTTTTCAAATGATTAAATGAAGAGTGTGTTACGATATTTATATAGCTAAACACAAAATGCAGCGCCCACTGACTATTAAGTGTTTACTTACGCACTGACACAAAAGTGGCTGCTGTCGTATACGGATTTATTTATTTATTTATTTTATCTATTTTATTTATTTATTAGCCCCCGGTATGACATTTCTTTCTCCCACCTATCAATGTGTCATCTCCAAAAAATAACAATACGTTGTATAAGCAAGATGTAAAACAAAGCAGATCTATCATTGTACGGAATAATTTTTGAAAATGTCTAAGCATCGCACATTTTCAATTTTTACACCGTCGTATTGGAATAAAAAGTACTTTTAAATGCAATTTGTTTGAAAACTGCATCTCCATTTATTTTTAAGATATTGATTTTTTTTTTTTTTTTAGTTTTTAGCACCATTTGTTTAATTTTGTCAATTCAGGTATAACATTTCTGGAGAAAGTAAAGAGAAAATAGTTGAAAAACAGCAATTAGGGGAGAGTAGCCATATTTGGACCGCCGCTTTAATTGGACCGTTGCCATTTTGTCGTTAATTACAGGAAGAGACGCCATCTACCCCTGAAATCCCACTCATCAGAATGACGTCACTGATGATTAGAAGAAGCAAACGTCTATCACGTGCTGTTTTCCGACAATTTTAAAAACCTAAAGTTAACTGTTTTCATCCATTTTTTTCCTACTATACGTAAGGGAATATTTTAAAACTAAGGTAAGTTGTTATATTTTCATATACATATATGAATTCATCTGTTTATTGCGCATATTTTTCACGTGGATTTGTTTGATTTCGTTTTTGTTCTTGGTCTTTAGATTACCTGTTTTAAAAAAATGGCGCAGTTGCCGAAATTGGGCCAGTTTAAGTTGCTTAAATTGGACCAGTTATGCGATCATAAATTTGAAAAGTAAGTAATGAATTTACGCTTTGTACAGTATTTTTTCTTAATTTTTTAATATTTTATAATGGATTACTATCTCCATGCAAGGTTTTTTTTTTTTATCGGGAATAATTTTTTCTATTGTTTAGGTCTATATAAACGTAAAAATATTTTTACATGTTTATGCAATAAATTTTGTTCGCATTTTCTGACTGCAGTGATTGACCATTTAGCTTAAAGAATGTTCGGGTTATTCACTTACGTTTGTTAGGTCTTTTACTCCGGGCTTCGCAGTTTGGTACTTTGTGCTGATCTGATAACATAAATACAATCTCTCTCTACGTTACATTATATTTGGTAATATACGTCTTCTTTTGGCAGGTTTTCTCAACAGTTTCTTATCTTCGATTTCCAGTAGAGTAAATACAATCAAAACAGTATTTAACTTTTATATTCTAAAATATGTGAATCATGTAAAAGTGGATATTTAAAGTGGAATTGTGTGAATAAAATTAAAATAATGTCATTTTAAGTGCCGTTTCTTTTTACATACCAGTTTTAATCATGAAACTATTAACCTAGAAAAATAACCTCGATAACTATATCAAATAGAAAACTAAACCTCTAGTTTTCATACAATAAAATCTTCCCAATCATCCGTAATCTGATCCACAACCAAGTTTGATGTGAAACGTTAGAAATGTTCATAACGGTATAGCTAAAAATGTACCACAGTTAGCCACAAAACAGGGTTAATTACGCTCCAAACTACATTCCATTAAATAATGTCAAATTGCTGTTGATTGATTTTTAGATCTTTCACTGTCAAAACTCTTTGCAAATGATAAGTAAAGTTAGTTATGCAAAAATTTTAGTAGTGATCTTTTTGGCAAACCGAAGATTTTTTTCGCATTTCTCTAATGAGCGTAATAAGACGGAGAAATAAACATGCTTTTATTTTCAAGACGTCATTATTCATCAGTTTGTTGCCTAAATAAAACTAAGAACGTTAATTTGTGACTATGATCAGCTGCTCGGGCTGTGCATCAGCCAAAATTTCCTTATATTGATTGAAATTTTATTTGAATCTGAGGTACTTTTTTTTAAAACCTAGAGTATATGAACAAATATTGTTCCATTGGCCACCTTTGGCATTTGAAAGTTTTTGTTTTGTATTTTTTTGGACATTTAAAGTAATGCTTTTTTAGTGGTAGTAAAATAAACCTAAAATTTGTCACTACGATCAGCTGCTCGGGCTGTGCATCAGCCAAAATTTTATAATGATTCAAATTTTAATTGAATTTGAGGTTCTTTTTTTAAAAAACCTAAGCTAAATGAACAAATATTGTTCCATTGGCCACCTTTGGCATTTGAAATACTTTTTTTTGTACATTCAAATTAATGCTTTTTTAATGATAGTAAAATAACTACACATGAAAAATATCTATTAGTAAATCTTCTTTTGTCCGTTTGCTCCATACTAAAAAAAACATAAATTTACTAATCGCTAATTACTAAAAGTACAAATTTCGCGTAATCTTCTGAAATCGGATTTACCGTCCACGATTCCTTTCAAATATAAACGAATCTTCCAACACTATACAGTAAATTTGCCAATTGTAAGGTGGCTGATTATGGAAGATTCATCCAATATCTTTTTATAACATATCTAAAAGAAGGGAATATATGAAAAAAAAAAGTAAATGACGAATGGAATGGAATATCGAAAGGTGATTTCAGAAAGCAATTTTTATTGCAAAATGTCTTTTTCGTGATAGAAATAACGCATATTTGCTTACATTTTCTTAAGAATAATCTTTACTACCTAACATTGCAAGCATTGAACGTTTGTATAAGGGAAATTGGCGATATGTTTTTTTATTAAAAAAAGAATGGACAGTATTAGCTAATCTGGCTTCGAGGTTATAAAAGTCACAAATTTGGGGGAAAAAAAACCGACATGCTTTCGCAGTAAAGTATGATGAGAAATTTTTTAAATGTCTAAAATTAAATTATTTTACAGTATGTATGTGCGTGTGTGGGAGACATTTATACTAAAATTAAAATATCTGACCCCATTTTTAAAATATTAATTGCTATTTATATATTGTACATTTGAATTTTTAAACATACTCAAAAAATGCTTTCATACACTTGCAAAATCACCTTTATTGTAAACATCGCTTGAATCAAATTCACGCTTACATCTTTTTGGCTAAAAATCAAATTGTTTGGCGACAAAAGTGAACTGAAAAATCGCAAATAAACATATAACATGTAAATCATAAGTACCATTATTTTTACAATTACATCTGCTAGTTTCGTCTGTAAGTCACATGGTGGAAGAGTTAGAAATAAAAATGAACAAATCAAAACGAAGGTCTCCTTAAAGAGCATACTCAAATTATTTTGAAAAGAAAAATGCTTTTAAAACTATTCATGTGTGTAGTAAAACATCAGTCAAATTTGGCGGCGGAATCTCAGTAAAAATCTGAAAAAATATCTATATATATTCGAGTATTTGGTGCAAAAAAAACGAACGTTCCACGCTATTTGGCTAGGCAACACATTTCCATACCAAATGCAAGATATTTAAATGCATTTGAAAATTGCTTGTTAAATAAGTGTTTAAATGCCTAAAACTCAATGAATTTAAGCTTAAACGAAGGATTAGCGTATTATTCTTTATCTTTAAGCGTAAATAATACAGTCGAGTCTCTATATAACGAAATCCATTGTTCCAGTAAAAAATTCGTTATATAGAGAAATTAGTTATATAGAGAATAAGTAAAAATTCCTATTTAATGTGTAAATTTTGAACAAAAAATATTTTTGAGGTTTTTAATTAAGAATTTGGAATGTTTAGTTATAAATATTAACCTAATATTGTATTTCGTAATTAAACAGTTTCAAAAAAATAATAAAAATCACACAAGGAAATCTTACATAAATTTTATACTAAGAAATCTGTAATTTTTCGCTGTTTTGATTTCAAAATTGTTACACTCTCGAAAAAATGTTCACACTTTAGCAAGGAATGAAAAATTCTTTCGGGAACATTTTCCTCCATTTGAAGTCATGTCCTTATAAGATCAAAAGAAGTCATCATTTCTCTGCTTGATGGTATTTTCTCTTGTTGTACGTTTTCGTTTTCATGCTCATTGTTACTCTCACCATCATTGTTCATAACGCTGCTTAAAATATCACTATCAGTAGGATACTGCGGTAGTAGGATCATCCACTTCCAAAAAATCAGAGAGAGAGTAACATTTTCTTCGACATTTCCGCGTTCCGTAATTAATGTCCATTTATCTTTTAAATTTGCTAAAGTCACATCTTCTTCGTCATCAGAATCTGCATTATTATCCAGTTTAGAAAAGCCGGCCTTTTTGAAGCAATTGTAAATTGTTTTCCAGTCACAACAAATCTCTAGGCTTTATAAAGTTCCGCAAAACACTTTCTAAGACAATGTCTTCGGTGAAATCATTTTTTTCAGTAGCTATGATCAGTTCTTTAAGAATTATTTTCTTATAATGCACCTTTGTATTTTTTATTATTCCCAAGTCCATGGTCTGTAAGATAAAAAATTCAGCTGTGAACGATAAATCAGGAATCAGTGATCGAAAATTGATTCCATGTGATTTGGAAGATTTTTTGAAACTGAATAAATAAAGAACATTTTATAAAAAATTTCGTTATATGGAGATATATATTTCGCTATATGGAGGCTGTTTGTAATGAGATCATGGGAAACTGGACCGTTCCTACTAAAAACTCGTTATATAGAGAAATTTGATGCATGGAGTTTCGTTATAGAGAGACTCAACTGTATATACAAATTGCGTGTTGCAGTAGTTATTTAATTTTACATGGCTTCACCGGCTGAAAATGTTTTAAGGGTACTATTTGATTATTCATTCAACCAATTTCGCCAAATTATATAAATTGCCAAACTGCTCGCCAAATTATACAAATTGACAAAATTTTAATTTTAAACAACCAATGAATAAATGAATTTGTAAACATTAGTAAAATTACAAACAGAAGTGAAATTAAAAATCACTTGATGACGCAACAAACACGTGTCCCGTGTTTAATGTCAAGTGAATGTAAAATTTACGATCTACTATTGGTATTTATCTTATAGTTTGGCGATAGTTATTTTGTCGACGGGATAATCAAGTAGTACAGTTTTAAATTTGTTTTAAAAGTAGCTGGCTAATTAAAAATGCTGCCATTAAACATTTTATATTAAATACTTGTTTCCAAGGCAACAATAACGTTCATTTCTTGTTTCTGACACTAACAATATCGAAGTCAAATTGCCAATGTTCCGAATTGGACATTAATTTTGAATTTGGAAAAAATTAATAAACTGAAATTTTGTTTTAAACCGTATAGTTACGATAATAAAATTTTATTATATACACATATAAAGGTATATGACAAAACTGTAGTAATAAAAATGTATTTATTACATTAAACTTAATCTATCTTCGTATGAAGAGTAGAAAAAGGTTTTACTTAAAAATTATTTATCATAAAAAAATTCAAAATTTTATCGTGCCTTCAACCAGTATTAAATAGCTAAAAAAATTATATTTTCATTATTTATTTACAAACGCTAAATCGAGGTTCTGCAGATTTTTTTTTTTTTTAATAAACATATTATATGTCACGAGAAGAATATTCTATATATTCCGCATGAGAAGAATATTATATAATTTTTTCAAATATTTCTGAGCATGCACTTATCGAAACTTCCTTGATATCATCCTATCAATTTTTCAGATGCATTTTTCTTAACATGACGCAAAAGATAAAGAGCCAAATCTTATTTCAATTGCAATATTTTAACTGAGTAATTGTTTAAGCATTACGAACATTCCATTTCATGTTTAAATTAAATATTTTCGTTTTTTAATATTATCACTCATTAAAAGGAAATTTTTCTTCTTTTTTTATTCCTTCTTTTTTTTTTTTTTAAACTAAAATTAGTAACAGTTTTTTCTTTTATGTTTCGAGGTGTAATAGCTGTTTCAATTTTTTTTTATCAACGATAAATTTCGCCAAGAAATAAATTGTAAACCTTATCGTCCAAAATAACAGAACTTTCCATCATAATTCTATAACTAATCTAGGTAGAATGATGTGTTATAGCTTAAAACCTTCCCTAAAACGATACCTATCTAACGGTATAAGTTCCGTAAAAATCCATGCAGTAGAACCCGAAATCTGGGCGTTCGGGTCGAGATTTCCGTTTGGATTTTATATATATAACTAGGGGATCGTACCCGGGCTTCCCGGGTTAAAGAATATAGGTGAAAACATTTTTTTTTAAATTGAAAACTAATTTATTTTATATGCAATAATTTTTTTAGATTGCCCATTTATATTAAAAAAGCATTTTTCATAAGAAAAATACGAATTATACAATCAAATAAGTTTTTGAAATTTATCAAAAGCGATATTTTCTTATTAGCCACATGCTAAGTGTTATTTGACCAAGATTTTGCTACTTATGGCATCCTTTTATATTCTGATAATTTCAGAGCTTATACATGTCTGTTACATTTGTGTTTTATTTATATTTTATTCATTTGTTCATACGGAAGTTTTTTTTCATGGATATTAGCCGTAAGAAAATGATGAACTCTTTATTTTGTTTTAAGGGCAAACGGATTAATCTTTCGTAATCGAGCTCCGCGCGATATAGATAAATTAAAAAATATTTCATGCTTTAAAATTGTTTTTAAAACCATAGACAATCAGTAAACTAAGATGAACTTTGCAAAGAAATTCCATTTGAAAAAAAAATCCCATTTGATGATTTAAAAATTTAAATTGCACGATTACAAATATGTTAGATTTGTGTTTTTTCAATATTATTCTTTTATTTGTTTATAAAAGAAGTATTAATTTCGTTAATTTGTCTTTCACAAATATGTTACATTGGTGTTTTTTTTAAATATTATTCTTTTACTTGTTAAAGGAAATATTAATTTCGTTACGCAAAAAAAGTCAGAAACAAATGCTGAAAAATGTTTGTTGCTTTATGTACAAAATATTATTAGTATTATTATTGAATCCGGCGTGAAGCATTTTCACCTGTGAAGAATTTCAAAGCAGCTGAGCTGTGAAAATGACGCACTTCTACAAAACATAATTCAGGTTTAACAATTAAAATACACGCTTTTTTATAAAATGACGTCATTTGCATCCGCTGAAGCAATCTACTTTTATAATCCAGTTTTAAACTTCGTCTATAGAAAAGTATGCATATGACGGCATTACCACGGTATAACAGACAATATTTTTGACATAGCCCATATTTTAATTTCAACTTTTTTTTTTCAGGTTTTATGAGAAAATGGTAACAAAAAGATACAGTATCGCCTATTTTCGACTCTTTTCCGTTTACTTTCAACAACTTTCAAAAGAAAGGGGGTACTTTTGTTGCCACGATAAGAAAAATGGTATTAAAAACTACGAAAAAATTAATATCTTAAAAATAAATTGAGATACAGCTTTCAAACAAATTGCATTTAAAAGAGCATTTTTTTCCTTATACGACGGTGTAAAAATTTAAAATGTGCGATGTTTAGAAGTTTAAAAATTTCCAGTAGAGAATTTTGCAAAACCAAAATTTTATTTCAAATTTCAAAGTGTTGCCATTCGCAAAATGACGTATGCGTTACGCACAGATATGTTTGTCCTTTATAATATAGATAGATTGTAATTTATCTCCAGTTTTGCGGTGCTGATAATCTATAGTTAACCATATAACTAAAGTTATTGTGTGAAAATTCTAATGTAGTTTCAGAAATTCACGAAAAATGCTTTAGAAGATGAAATTTTCATGAATTCATAATTTGGTACATAAAGTGCTAACAGTTTGTTAGCTATATACTTAAATAGTAAAACTTTCTATGAAACACCATAAAATTTTTATGGTGTCTCATACATCATGGTGCTGATCATCTATAGTTAACCATATGACTAAATTTTTACAATTTGTTCATTGAATATGTTTATCAATACAAAATTTCACACACATATACTTATTCATACCTACCTTCAGAAACTATTTTACATGCACTTCAAAAATTGTATTTTATTTTTATTTTTCGCGTATGATATAGCCACGAGCAAGTTATTCATATGTGGGAACTTCTACGAAAATTATTTTCACAACTTTAAGCCTTTCCTTAAGGAAGTACTACCGATACCCAGGAATATTATTGGATGTATGATGAAAAAGAAAACCCAAAAGGCATTTTTCAATTTACATTTCAGTGTGAAAAGGAATTTTGTACTCAATTGGTTGTAATAAATTTGATCTTCTTTTTTAACTAAAGGGAATGTCTGACGGTTTGTTCGGAAAATGAAATTAGATTTTTTTTAAATGATAATCCTTATAAAAATTACTAAAATAAAAAAAAAATAACAGAATAATATTATTAAAAATTGTAAAAAAAAATATATATATATTTACTGTAGTATTCAGCATAAAAAAATAGTGAAAACTTTTTATCCCCCCCCCCCCCCCAAAGAATGTTTCTTTCATACTTTTCATAAATATTACTCATTAGCTTTTTTATAGAGTAATTTTATTTAAACGTAACTTATAAATATTTTTTTAGTATTAGTTTATATAAACTAAATTTCAAATACCTGTTTTTATCCCTACTGATATTTAAAGCTTACTTTAAATATATTATATGTAAATATATTTATTTACTTTAGAATATATAAATTCTGAAATGACATACCCACAAGTACGCTGGAATCCTCCGGTCCCACTTTGTAATACCAGTATTTGAGCGTTGTCAGTTTGCCTCCTTTTTTCGCCAGAAGTTCCGAATTTTAACAGAAATTCTAAGTAGTGATTTTTTTCTTTATTTAATGACGCACCCATTCGCAATTACTTAAAGTACGACTGTTGTAAATAAAATATTGCCAACGTAGACCTGAATGTTGCAGAAGATCGGGCATGCGCAAACAGGAAGAAGTACTATCGATATCGAGGATTATTATTGGATATAGGCTAAAAAATATTAACCAAACGTCAATTTACAATTTAAATACTAGTGTGAAAAAAATTTTTGTTCTCACTTGGTTCTAATGTAGTTGATAGTTGTTTTAACTAAAAGCATGTGTGATATTTTGTACGAGAAAAATGAATTTAGATTTTTTAAATGATAATCTTCATAACAAAATACAAAAATAAAATAAATCACAGAAAAATATTATTAATAAATATTAAATTTAAAAAGCCAAAAAAACCCGTCTGCGTAAAAAGCGAAATAATTAATTATTTCTCATCAATGTGAAACTATTTTTTATATTACCTACCATTTTTTTTAATTTACTTGTATTGATGACTTTTAAGTTGAGTTTAATTGCTAGTTCATATCTATAAACACTGTTTTGATGAGGTCTATAGATGTCTATGAAGGTTAGAGTTGCAGTAAAGCTAGAGATCCTACCTACACAACTTCCAGGTTGTACAATATTTTAACGGAGCTACTGACTGTAAAATAGTCAATGAAACACCGTCTTCATTTTGAAAGACCTATCCAATGATATGCCACTCAATAAGGTGCGTAATTTGTTTTTCGTCTCTACCGCCATTTTGTATTTTACGGCCGCCATTTTGAATTTATAAAAACAAAATCTTGCCTATAACCATCGGGCGGTTAAGACGAATATATAGAGACCCCATTCATTAAAATCCATCCAGCCGTTGGGATGTTCCGAGGGTATTAAAAAATCCACATACACAGATACGCGTGAAACACATAACCCTTCTTGGTAGTCGGGGAAAAAAGTTACAAAATTTTATTTGTTGTAGTATCCGTGGTAAAACAAATGATGAAATTTTTGTCCTTTTAAGTATATTTTTTTCGTACTATAACTATCAGTCTTTTTATTTACAATTGGGATTTTTAATTAAACATAACTCCTATTTTTTTAGTATTCTTTTTTTTTTAAATAAGCTAAATTTCATGTACCGGCACGGCTAAAATTCGTCAAAATTTAAAGAAAATTCTTAAAAGAATATATTACTTAAAAAAAGAATTAAAAAATGAACGGAGTACATGGTTCATACGGTTCAAGAACTTTCAAGCATACTGTACTAGAATTTTCGTAAATAAATATTTTCCCTTTTTTATGAAAACGAATTCTATTTTCAGAGTAGCGACCAGTACTTTACGAAATTTATTGTACTAAAACGCTTAAAATCCCTTGTATCTTTTCATGTGTGCGAATCCTGCAGTGGGAACCCTGACCATATTAATGCTACGCCGAAAATGATATGATAGTATCCCTTGCTTTTGCTGCTATGCCTTTGTTTTAAAAAGTACTAAACATCAGTACCAACTTTATTATAAAATGCATGTTAACTTAAAAGAATATGCAATTTTACAACTAAATTTCAATGTGATAACTTGTGACCAATTACTTTAAAAATGGCTATTTTTTAATAACCAACGGGCACCGTGATATCTTATTCAAAAAATCACAAAATTTTTACCTCATTTTTATTTGAGCTAAGCTGCGTTTAACAAATAAAAAATTGAAATATTAACACAATACACAAAAAATGTATTTTTGAATATGCAGGAATATTTTATTTACTGCAATATACATTGATAAATGATTTGGGATATTTTTTTTATTTATTCCATTACGAATGTTTTATATGCTTCATAAATATTATTTCTTTTATTTCTCAGAGTGTATTTTTATTTAATAACTATCTTCTAACACTTTTTTCTATTGCTTGGTTATTCGCATAAACTGGGGTTAATAAATCTGACATTTAAAACGCAGATTTCGGAGCTGTCTCGTTTATGGCCACCATTATTTTTAGAAATTGTATTCATGGCAGACTACTAAAATAATCGGAAAAGAAAAGGTAGTAACGAACTCTGTTTCTACGACATTTTGCAATAAAAATCTAAAATGAAGACTTTCGTAAGGAAATGGTGGTGGTCAATTTTTTTATTCAGCCTCTTTTAAAAGAAACCGTTCAAATGGCTGAAAATAGGAGAAGCTCCTCCCTCTTCTGAAAATCTTTCGTAAATTGGTTTCCTAATTTATAGCTTTTTCGAGTTTATTTATCAGCAAATATCTTTCAAAGTAATGATTTAATACAAAATTCCTTACAATTAAAGAAATATGGGCTACATCACATAAAGTCATTTCCTGTTTTGCCCTAAGGCTAATGTCAGACGAACGATTTTTTGCACGCTTTTTTCCTTACGTTTCATCCCTACACAATGCCGCTGAAGAACGGCTTTTTGCACGTTTTTTTTTTTTCCCTACGCATCATCCCTACACAATGCCGCTAGCATTGTGTAGGGATGATACGTAAGGAAAAAAGCGTGCAAAAAGACGTTCGTCTGACATTAGCCTTCGTGATATATGTTTCATTAAATAAAAACAAGTATACTCATTTCCGGTCTAAAATGTGTTAAATATGTTTAACCCTTTCAGAGACAGAAAAAGTTTATTTGTAAAATGATGATATGATTGATTGACACTAAAATATACCAACAAATTTCTTCAAAAAATAAATAAATAAATAAATAAATAAACAGGTGAACAGGAGAAAAGTTCAATGGAATACCAAGTAGCATTGCTACTTTACTCCCTGTATATGAGTAGGTGTATAACGCATCATAGAGGAGCCATGAAATTTAAGTCTAGCCGTAGCACATATTATACTACAATATACGAAAGAAAATTAAAAAATAAATAAAATAAGAAAAGGCTGAAAATTTATGATAGTGTAATCCTAGGATAAAAATGAAGAATATTAAGTTTAAAAGTATATTGAAAGATTAAAAATAAGATACAAATTAAAATTGAGTTTAAAGATAATAAAAAAATGTTTACACTGATCATTATTCGACATAACCGGACGAAGCAAAGCTAGAAAAATTACCAATTTCCAACAAAAAAAGGTTGTTTTCATTGCCATATATTTAATATAAAAAAGTTATAATTAGTTTAAAAGCTTTACCGAGGTAAATTAATAATGAGAATATAAAGAGATTATTTATTATTATTATTATTATTTTACTAAGAATGAAAAGACAGAAAAACAGTATTAGTCGAAGAGAAACGGTAGTATAACGGGGTCTCTTGCGTTTAGAAGAGCTGAGAGCATCACAGTCTGATAATTCGCACATGATATCATTAGGCACTTTATAAATTTGGCTATGGAATTTTTAGAAAGAAATTTAATGCGGTTAACACGAGAAGCATTTTTTAAATCATTCGTAATGGTAGTATTAAGAAGATATCTAGAGCCATTTCGGATACGTCTTAGTTGCTTATTATGTAATTGAGAAAGTTTATCCATACCAGTTTTACATTCTCTAAGGTTTCATTACAAAAGCAAAATTTTATTAAAATATTGGTGGTGCCGTTTGTCAGTTTACAATTAAAATTATGTGGTCACACCATGTGACCACCGCGTTTCAAAGGGTTAAAATTATACAGAGTAAACCGTGTTACCAAATTTGGCGATTTTTTATTCGGAAATTTCGAGATCACACCAGATTTTTTTTTTTTTTTTTTTATATATGATTTTATTTTATTCACGAAATATCAATCATAATAATTAATCAAAAATAACTATTCAAACTTTCTTGAGAGAATTTAGAATTTCTTGTATATAGTTTTATAAATGACGCATAATTCTTAATAAACTACAATTATAATATGTATTGTTTTGTTATTATCTGCTTTTATTGTGTATTTCAATTTACTTAAGAAAGTAATTTCTTTCCATGATCTTTTTCTCGAATGATTATCTCAAAAACGTCCTGAACATATTTATGAATATATTTCCTGAACATATTTATGAACATTACTTTATGAAACTCCTGGTATCCAAACACCTTAAATTCCCTGAAACTTCATAGACGTACGAAAGCTGCTAAATGGCATTCTTAACGTTTTGTAGACCACGTGATTGATTTTTTTTCTGTAGGAGGCACTAAAAAAATATTATAAACGGAAAACAAATATCAAAGACTGCATTTAAAATGGGACATATAAATTATTATTTGCTGTAAAATTGAATGATACCCGTTACAAAATATTCATATATAACAGTATTGAACTATTTAATTTAATCCGTTTTATTTTACATTTTCACAAATGTCAATTATTTTTTCTGGTTATTCTTTCTCATAATTTTCCTTATCAGCAAACCCTTTAACTTAACTTCAATAATTGTTTTTTGGAAAATGTTCAAATAACTAAATTTAAAATACATATTTTTATTCATTTTTGTTTTTACAGTTAAATAAATTTCAATAACTGCATTCATTTTAATTTTTCTTTCTTGAATGGCATTGTCAAAAGCATGTTGCTTTTTATGTCAACAATTTGTGGAAAATGCTTCTTACACTTCTAAATTTTTTCAATAATAAAAGTACTGTGAAACTTAGGATTTATATAGGTTATGTTGTAAAGGATGTAAAAAATTGTATTTTCGATGTGAATGTCAGCGTGAAAAAATAATTCAGCACACTTGCTTCTAATATAATATTTTTAATTAACTAAATAGTATAAAGAATGCTTGCTTCGAAAAATAAAAATAAGTATAACTGTAAGAAAAGTTATTTAAAACAGTTTTTACTTACTTCTTTCTGTCTAAAGAAGAATGTATTGTAATCGAAATGTTTTCGACATCCTGTTTTAGATGAATTTTCATGTTTTAGGGTTCAGAGATCCCGAAAAACATGTTTATACATGTTAAAACATGTTTATACTATCTATCCGTACGTTATATCCGTGTATTCGTATTTCTGGTGGTCCTCTTTATATCATCAAAAGTGTATAAAGTTATGCATATAATTGAACCTTTTGTTTATGCTTTTGGCTACGGTCAGCAGATCCTCCTTGAATTTAGAAGTATTTCGCTGTAACAGGGCGCTGTAGCAGCGATTTTTGTGTCATTTTCATTATTTTACCATCGAAAAGTGTATGAAAATATGTATAAAGTTGAACAAAATTCCATGTATGTGTTTTTGGCTATGGCCAGGATGTCCCACGTGAATTTAGTAACTATTTGCCGGAAGGGGGTGATGTAATAGCGATTTTTCCCGATTTTTCATTGTTCTATTGTACATGGTTTGTTCATGCATCAACGGTAAATTCTCATCCAGCTAACCCAGCGATAGCTGATGTACAGCAAAATAATGAAATTTTGATTTTTATTAAATATACTGATCGAGATTAACTCGTTTTTACTCCGATTAGCAAAATGAAGCAGAAACTTGTTATGAAAATCAAAGTTGGTGTAATATTTAAATAATAACACCAAAGTATTAACATGCGTAAAAATCTTTTCAAATGAGAAGGAAGAAAGCTTTAGAATTGGAACATCCGACTAGCATTCCACGTTTATCGAGAAAAACAAGCCCAAGTTTATAACTGCACTTACTATTTTTTCACAAAATAATCCGTTACAATACCATTATTTTACCTAAGCACCAAACTCAATCTTGGAAAGTTTACAGCTATATTTTACGCTTGGTGGGAAGCGCAAGCTAATGAATTTATTAAGTGTATATATGTACGTTTTAGTGTATGTAATACCTCGTTGTTGCAATTTCAAAACCAGATAACCTATTTTGACGAGCGTGGTTTCCGTATAAATAAATTAATTGTTCTTGTGATTCGTATACAATTGTAACCATAATGAATAATTTTCGATTTATCATCTGAGGCCTGTTAATGGAAAAATGACTTAAAAACTAATTTATCAATTTATATTGAAGTTTTTATTTGTTGAAATGGTGTATTGCCATTTTAAACACACTTGGAACTATTTTTTCCAAGCACATCGACAAGTGAGTGAAAATTTTATTATAAAATTTCTTCTTTACCTCAATTAACCAAGTTGAGTTACTTAAAACAGTGTAACAATATTTGAATTTTGTAGGACCATCTAAAAAATTAATGTAAACGAAATTGAATATCAAAAGCTATATTTTTAAAAATGGTAAAACTAAATTTCCCCGTACCAGAACTGAGAGGTTCCATGCAGTACTTCCAAGGGGATCGCGTTGTAATCCCAGTCCCAAAAGACACCAATTGATGCCCAGCCGCCCGGAAGGCAACCCCCCAGCCAACAGAGCCGGACAAGCCGGACACAATTCAGAGCCAGGCACAACACAGCGAGCAAGACGAGACACCACAAATGCCCCAGCCGAGCAGCCGAGACCGCCCGCATGCAAGACCGAAGTGGCAAAAGCAGCCTGAGTCACACTTCAAAGTTCTGAGATTCAGCCTTCATGGAGGACTTAGCAGGAAAAGCAACCCGAATGATCGTTACACACGAAGAAAAAGGCCTGAAAATCCTTGTGCGGACGAACAATCGTAACGCACCGCCACTGCGACTACGGAGTTCTCTAATAGATATTTGCGTTCAACTAATTTCGAAATCTGTGTTCAAGGACTTCGGAACTAGATGCGCAAGAGCTCAAGTGCCCCTGCGACCACCAACACGATCCAAGATCCTAGTCAAGGGGTCGCTGATAATTGTAAAATATTGGTAAATGAAAAATGGTAAAGATTTATTATTATTTGTTGTAATGTTTGGTGATGCATAAAGCCGTTGTTTAACTATTTCAAAATTTTCGCATATAACAAATACCTCAACAGGATGCTGTTGAATTATATACCCCATTTAATTTCACATTTTCACAAATGTGAATTATTTTTTTCCCATTGTGTAATTTTACATGACAACAGATGTTGTAACGTAACTTACTCCATATAGATTTTTTTATAGAAAATGTTTGAAAAATTAAATTTCAAATATATGTTTTTATTCATATTTGCTTTTAGAGTATGCTTTAAATTCATTTTAGAAATTGTAATCGTTTTTATTTTTTTCTCGAATGATATCGCCACAAACAACTTACTTTTTATGTAGAAAATCCCCGAACATATTACTGAAGCATGTATGATTTTTAATAACGATGTGCTATCGAAACTAGGATTATTATACGACGAAAAAAAAAATGCTTTTCTTCAATTTGAATTTCAGCGTCGAAGAAATTGTGCTCACTTGTTTCGAATAGATTTGATATTTTATTCAAAAAATATTAGAATTTTGTTGCAGCTATTCTGCAGTTTAAAAAGAAAGGGATCAAAATAGATAAAATCAAGAAAAAATATTTTTGAAGAGAGAAGAAGTGCAGGTTGAAATACGTTGCCCAGTTCAGTGGCCTCTAGAATGCGTTCTATTGGTCCAAATGAGATCATATTTGAACTACAAATGATGCATTTGGCATGTATTAGAAAGAAATTACAAAAACAAAAATGCAAAAGTCCTCCGATAGGGGGAACTATCATACACATAACATACATTTAATATGCTTTTAAAATGTTAAATAATATAAAAGAAAGTACCATTTAAGCTTCTGAATATGTCCCCTTCATTTTTAACAATGTGTTTATAATCGCAGAACCATATTTTCCACAGCTGGCCGGAGAGAGTCTGCTGGAATACCAATAACATGGCGGCGAATGCTGTCCTTCAGTTCTAGTACAGATGCTGGCTTTTTGCGGTAGATATTGTCCTTCAGGAAACACCACAGCCAAAAGTCTCAGGAGGTGTTATCCGGTGAAAGAGGAGGCCATGCTGTTGGAAAATAGCGGCTGATCATCCGTAAATCTGTGAAATGCTGTCTTACCATTTGCTTTACAGGATTTTCAATGTGAGGAGGTGGGCCATTCTTCATGAAAGTGATATCTTGAAGGCATCTACGCTGCTCAAGTTGTGGGATTGGAGGACATTGTTGAAAATGAAGGGGACATATTGAGCAACTTTAAAGCTACATTTTTTAGGATATTATATATATATATATACATATACATATATACGTAAATGATATTAAATGTACATAAATGTGTCTGACAGGGCCCGCTATCGGTGGATTTTTTGTAATTTCTTTTCAATAAATGTGAAACGCATCATTTGAATTATCTGTATTTCAAATTTGATCTCATTTGGAACAAATTTGAAATACAGATAAAATCAATTCAGAGGGAGCATTCTAGCACCCTCTGAATTGGGCAACCTGTTTCTTATTCTTTTGTTTAGCACACAGTTTTACACTCTGGCAGCTTCAAGATTTCAAAATTCTCGCATGTACCTAACACGTCAAAATGCCACTGCTATTTTGTTTCCCGTATTTAATAATGTTTCCTTTTTTATATATTTTTCACAACTTTTATCATAAAGCAAAACAATCTGAAGATACATTATTACAGGATATAGACTAGAAAGGCGAAACCAAAAACTATTTTTAAATTTAAGTTTTAATGAGAATGTAAACGTTTCCTTTAATTTTTTATATACTAAAAGACACATGCGACATGTTCGAATTCTAAGGAATGAATGGATGTTTCCTTAAAAAGGGATTAAATTAATAGTAGACATTTTATGTGATATCAGATAATAAAATGAAAAAACGAACAAGAAAAGAAGATATTTTTAAACAGAAAAAAATCACTCTTAAAACTTGGAGTTTCCTCAAAAATGTTTCGTTTTTTACAAAATTTTCATATAGCTGTAAGCACTTATAGTCCAGACAATAGGGAATTTTACCTAGCAAAATTAATGGTAGTTCTGGAAATTGGCTTACTTTATGTTTCTTGGGTCGCTGAATCCGAATTTGTAACTTCCCACCAAAATTTCCCCCGGCAACCCCCCAAATTTTGGTAAAAAGCCCCCACCCCCCCAAAAAAGGTTTTTATTAAAAAATTCAATTTTTTTATTGTTTTAGGGAGAAAGTATCTAGAAATTCAGAAAGTAGACAAAATTTGCAACAAATTAGATATATGGCATTATGACTTAGGATAAAGGGGAAGGGGGGATCTGCCTCGGAACATGCGCGCGGTGCTGCGTGGACTAAGTTGCGCAATTCCACTTAACCACTCACACGTTTACATTCGCCCTCCCATCTCCCATCCGAACTTTCCTTACAAGGTTTACTTTAAGTTTTTTTGGTCGCTGAATCCGAATTTTTAACTTACCCCCAAAATCCCCCCCCCCGAAAACCCCCCAAAATAGTTGTAATTAACTTAAATTTCTTTTTGTTTATGGGAAAAGCATTACAAAATTCAGAAACTAGACAAAATTTGCAACAAATGGGATATATGACATTATGACGTAGCATAAACGGGGAGAGAGGGGGCCGCCTCGGAACATTCCCCGCGCACTTTTCTCAAAAACCAAATTTTTTCAAAAAATCAATTTTTGGGGGGGTTGACACGTGCAATTTTGATGGGAAGTTACAAATTTGGATTCAGCGACCCAAAAAACATAAAGTAAGTCGAAATCCAGAACTAGTATTAATTTTTCCAGGTAAAATCCCCTATTGCCTGGACTGCATAGCTTAGTGCACATAGCGCCGCAGTGCATGTTCAGAGGCAGCCCTCCCCCTCCCCATTCATCCTACGTCATAATGTCATATATCCTATTTGTTGCAAATTTTGTCCAGTTTCTCAATTTTGTAATGCTTTTTCCCTACATCGATAAGAAATTTAAGTTAAAATCAACTATTTGGGGGGGGGGGATCTGGGGATATTTTGGGGGGAAGTTTAAAATTCGGATTCAGCGACCCAAAAAAATTAAAGTAAACATTATAGAGAAAGTTCGGAGGGGAGATGGGAGGGCGAATGTAAACGTGTGAGTGGTTAAGTGGAATTGCGCAACTTAGTTCATGCAGCACCGCGCGCATGTTCCGAGGCAGATCCCCCCTTCCCCTTCATCCTAAGTCATAATGTCATATATCTATTTTGTTGCAAATTTTGTCTACTTTCCGTATTTCTAGATACTTTTCCCCTAAAATAATAAAAAAAAAATGATTTTTTTTAATAAAAACCTTTTTGGGGGGCATTTTACCTAAATTTGGGGGTGTTGCCGGAGAAATTTCGGTGGGAAGTTAAAAATTCGGATTCAGCGACTCAAAAAACATATAGTAAGCTTTTTTCCAGAACTACCATGAATTGTGCTAATTAGAGCTCCAATGCGGTCTCTATTGCCTGCCTATACACCGCTGGTAAATCACATGCCCATTTTGTTCCATGTTTCTCACAGATATTAAATGTTTTCTTTCTCATAATATAATTTTATTTAACAACAACCCATACAACTGTTTTTTATAACTTGTTTACTAAATATATTTGTATAATTTATAATTATTTTTTCAGTTAACTTTCAACAATAAAATTACGACCGAAATTATTTAATATGACATGAACGTGAATTTTTCACATTGATAACAAGGCGTTAACCCAACAGAGTGAAAAAATATCTAAGCCGGGAATCGAGCCCGGATCCTTGGAATAATGCTCCATTGCTCTACATTTGAGCTACGAGGATGATACCGAGCCTGGCATCTTTCACTCATATATGTCACTAAGACTGCAATAGCAGCACAAGTTGGGAAAGTCTCATAAGCACACAAGGGTCCTGGATCGATTCCCGGCTTGAACTTTTTTCACTCTGTTTGTTTTACGCTTAGTAAAAAAATGTGGAAAATTTACGGATTTATTACATTAAATGTATTTGATTAAACGAAATTTACTTTATATAACTTTTATAAATGATGCATATTTGGCTCCTTTGAAAGCATTTACAATTTTTAACAATCATGCCCTATATATTCGCAATTTTCTTTTTAATTTTTAATTTACCTTTAACGTGGTGAAGAAATGCGTTAACGATTGAAAGAGAAAACAATATCCTTCCTAAGTGATGATAACTACGTACTGATGATATACGTAATGATGTACTACGTATTGAAATGGAAAAAAAGAAAAAAAAAGAAATAAAGAACATCACTCTGTTTGTTTTACGCTTAGTAAAAAAATGTGGAAAATTTACGGATTTATTACATTAAATGTATTTGATTAAACGAAATTTACTTTATATAACTTTTGTAAATGATGCATATTTGGCTCCTTTGAAAGCATTTACAATTTTTAACAATCATGCCCTATATATTCGCAATTTTCTTTTTTATTTTTAATTTACCTTTAACGTGGTGAAGAAATGCGTTAACGATTGAAAGAGAAAACAATATCCTTCCTAAGTGATGATAACTACGTACTGATGATGTACGTAATGATGTACTACGTATTGAAATGAAAAAAAGAAAAATAAGAAATAAAGAACATATTTTCAAACGTAAAAAAGATATTATTACTTGTAATAGTTGGATTTACCTCAAAAACGTTTCTTTTTTACGAAATTTCCATATGGAAGTAAACACTCAATATGCCGCTGGTAAACCATATGCCGAATTTCGTTAAATATATCGCACAAATATTGTTTCCTTTCTCATAGTATAATTTTATTTAAAAACAATTCATATAATTCTTTTCTTAGTACTTGTTAATAAATATGTGTGATTAAACGAAATTGACGTTTCATAACTTTTGTAATTGATGCATATGTGGCCCCTTTTAAAAATCACTAACAATTTCTAACAATCAAGTCATAAATATTCGCCCTTTTCTTTTTACCCAACTGAAAAGAAGGGTTATGTGTTTCATGCGTATCTGTGTATGTGGATTTCTTTATACACTCGAAACATCCCAACGACTGGATGGATTTTAATGAATGAGGTCTCTATAGATTCGTCTTAACGGCCCGATGGTTATAGGCTAGTTTTTGTTTTTCTAAATTTAAAATGGCTGTAGGGACGAAAAAAAATTACACACCCTATTGAGTGGCATATCATTGGATAGGTCTTTCAAAATGAAGACGGTGTTTCATTGACTATTTTACAGTCAGAATCTCCGTTAAAATATTATACAACCTGGAAGTTGTGTATGTATTGTGGATCTCTAGCTTTACTGGAACTCTAACATCATAGACATCTATAGACCTCATCAAAACAGTGTTTAAAGATAAAAAGTAACAGTTAAACCCAACTTAAAAGCCATCAATACAAGTAAATAAAAAATAGGTAAGTAATATAAACAAGTATTATAAAAATATATTTTTTAAGTCAATTCCTACTTAGGTCAATAATAGAATTTTTTTACCCGACTGAAAAGAAGGGTTATGTGTTTCACGCGTATCTGTGTATGTGGTTTTCTTTATACCCTCAAAACACCCCAACGGCTGAATGGATTTTAATGAATGGGGTCTCTATCAATTCGTTTTAACGGCCCGATGGTTATAGGCTAGGTTTTCTTTTTATAAATTCAAAATGGCGGCCGTAAAATACAAAATGGCGGTAGAGACGAAAAAAAATACGCACCTTATTATATGGCATATCATTGGATAGGTCTTTCAAAATGAAGACGATGTTTCCTTGACTACTTTACAGTCAGAAGCTCCGTTTAAATATTATACCACCTGGAAGTTGTGTATGTATTGTGGATCTCTAGCTTTACTGCAACTCTAACCATCATAAAAATCTATAGACCTCATCAAAACAGTGTTTATAGGTAGGAATTAACAATTAAACACAACTTAAACGTCATCAATACAAGTAAATTAGAAAAAAAAATAGGTAAGTAATAAAAACAAGTAATATAAAAAAATATTTTAAGACAATTCCTACTTATAGGTGTCATATCTCAATAATAGTAGCGATCTGTATTAATAGATGGCAGCACCATACACGGACAGTCTGGAATTGTAAGGTATGGCATGTTACCAGAATATTCCGCGCAGTTGTAAAATGTGACTTGTTCTGAACAGCTGTCTTGAGCAGCTGTTGTATATAATGTATATAATAAACTATAAGTAATATTATAGTTACGCATTCTTCCTTTGTTAAGAGTAATTAATTATTTATAATAAAAGATCGGCGTTATAAAAGTGGCGGCGAAAATGGGAATTTAACCCAAAGTGAAATGTTGTGAAAAAAAATTTTTTTTTTTCGAAAGAGAAAAAGAAAAAGTGGCAATGGAAAATGGCAGATAAAGAAATAATTTCTCTGGGACGCTTGGAAGAATATAATGCAAATGTTCCTTGGACTATTTACGTCGAGAAAATTGATTTTTATTTCTCAGCAAATAGCATAAAAAATGATGAAAAGAAAAAGAACTTATTATTAAGTTCTGTGGGAACATCTACGTTTGCTATTTTACGTGATATAATTGTCCCGAATACGCTAAAAGAAATCAGTTACGAGGATCTTTTAAAGAAAGCTAAAGATCATTTTTCACCACGCCCGAGTGAAATTGTGGAACGATTTAAGTTCCAGAAACGACTAAGGAAGCAAGGAGAAAATATAGCCGAGTTCGTACGAGATTTACGTCGTTTATCCGAACATTGTAAGTTCTGGAATACGCTTAATGACCGCCTCCGTGATCAGTTGGTATTTGGGATCCAGGATGAGAAAATACAGCAAAAATTACTGGATTCTAGAGACTTAACGTTCCAAACAGCGATAGAAATAGCTGAGTCTTTCGAGAGTGCTGAGGCTGGAGTAAAATCCCTACACATTGGAGATAATACGACTGTCAATCAAGTGCGTGTTTCTAAAGGAGAGAAATCGAAAGTGGATAAGTATACTCATGCACCTAAGCCTAAAGAAGATAGATTCGCGCCTGAGAAACTGTGTTATAGATGTTCTAAAAATCATAATGCGAAATTCTGCCCTTTTAAATCGGCAGAATGTCATTTTTGCCATCGATTAGGTCATCTTAAAGTTTGTTGCAGAAATCGAAAATTTGGAATGAAAAGTGAGAAACCTTTTAAGAACAGAAAAATTAAAACTGTTCAGGAAGAATATTGTTTAAATTTTATGAACGACAATTCCAATAATCTGTCGTGGGTAAAATCTGTTAAAATAAATGGTGTAAATATACAATTTGAAATTGATAGCGGTGCGGCTCATACTATCATAAGTAAAAGTGTTGCTCATAAACTGTTCTCAAGTAAGCTGCCTCTAATCAAATCTAATATAAAATTGCAAACTTATACTAAAGACTCTTTAACTGTTTTGGGGGAATTAAAAGTAAATGCTGTTGTTGATGAATATTCTATACCTGATTTACGAATATTGGTAATTAAAGAGGAGGGTCCGAGTCTAATCGGAAAAACTTGGTTAAAAGCATCAAAATTATTTTGGCCTAATGTAAATATGATTAAAAGCATTTCGAAAGATGATTTAATTAGAAATTTTCCTAATGTTTTTTCTGACGGGATCGGAACAATCAAGGGTCCTCTCGCGTCAATAAAATTGAAAAAAGATGCAAAACCAGTTTTTCTTAAGTCTCGACCTGTTCCTTTTGCTTTAAGGAAAGCTACTGATGTTGAATTGGAACGATTAACTAATGAGGGTATTTTAAAACCTGTTGATCATTCAGAATGGGTTAGTCCTATAGTAATTGTTCCTAAGCCTAACAGTTCTGTTAGAATATGTGGTGATTATAGAGCAACATTTAATTCTAATACTGAAAGTGATAATTATCCCCTTCCGAGAATAGAAGAATTATTTTCTAAATTATCAGGTGGTAAATTTTTTACTGTTTTTGATTTAAAAATGCTTATTTACAACAACCTGTAGATAAAGGAAGTAGCAAAATTTTGACTATAAATACTCATAAATCTTTGTTTAATGTGTTACGATTAGCATTTTGGGTAAAATGTGCTCCTGGTATGTTCCAAAGAAAAATTGAACATATTTTAAAAAAATTTGAATATGTTGGTGTATTTTTAGATGATGTTATTATTAGTGCTATTAATGAATCAGAACATTCTGAAAGAGTTGAAAATGTTCTGAAATGCTTTTCTGAGCATGGTATAAGATTAAATAAGGAAAAATTAAAATTTATGGTTTCGGAAGTTTCTTATTTAGGTCGTAAAATATCTCAGGAAGGAATTAGACCTATTCCAGAAAAAGTTAATGCTATTTTGAATGCTCCTATTCCAAATAATGTGTCACAATTGCGTTCATTTTTAGGCTTAATTTCTTATTATAGAAACTTCTTGCCTAATATTTCAGATGTTTTAGAACCTTTACATAGATTATTAGATAATAATGTAAACTGGACGTGGTCAGAAAAGCATGAAAAAGCGTTTCAAAAAGTGAAACAATTATTATGTACATCTCCTGTTTTAGAATTATATGATGTAAACAAAGATATAGTTTTAAACTGTGATGCTTCTGAATATGACATAGGGTCAGTTTTAAGCCACATTGTTGAGGGTAAAGAGAAACCTATTGCTTATGCTTCGAGAACTTTAAATAAAACTGAAAGGAATTATGCAATGATTTATAAAGAAGCTTTATCTGTAATGTTTGGTGTCACTAAATTTCACCAATATTTAGCTGGAAAAAAATTTAAAATTATAACAGATCATAAACCATTAATTCGATTATTTGATACTGTTAAAAAGGTACCTGATACATTATCACCTAGAATGCTGAGAAGGTCATTAATGTTAGCTGGGTATGATTATACAATTGAGTATCGCGAGGGTAAAAATAATATAAATGCAGATGCATTAAGTAGATTACCTCTCCCAGAAACGGTAAATATAGTGAGTAATCCTGCGGAAATAATGTTTGTTTCAAATAATTATAATTGGCCTATTACTTCTAAAACTATTGCAAAGTGGACAACTGAAAATCCTGTAACTAAACAAATTTTAGAGTGGGTGTTACATGGGTGGCCGCAAAAGGTGAATCAAGAAGCATATCAACCATATTTTCGTAGAAGGGAGGAAATTTCCTGTCTAGAAAATTGTCTATTGTGGGGACATAGAGTGATTGTAACAGAGGAAGGGCTGAATATATATATACTAAAATTACTACATTCCGTTCATCAGGGTATATCGAGCATGAAAGCGAAAGCTAGGGGGGGGGGGGGGTAGTTTGGTGGCTAAATATGAATAAAGAAATTGAACAAATGGTAAATTCTTGTAATAGATGTTAGATGTTTGCGAGGGATTGTCCCAAAATGGAACCCTTGCAATGGAAATCTGAACTGCCCTGGGAAAGGATCCATATAGATCATGCCGGTCCTTTTGAAGGTAAAATGTTTTTAATAGTAGTCGATTCTTATACTAAATGGTTGGAGGTAGAAGTAGTACCCAGGTCTGATAGTAAAACTACAATTAAGGTATTAAGGAGAATTTTTGCCACATTTGGATTACCTGTTGAATTGGTCAGTGATAATAATCCCGCGTTTACAAGTGATGAATTTGAGGAATTTCTTAAAAATAATGGAATTAAGCATACGCCTGTTCCACCTTATCATCCGTCTTCGAACGGACAAGCGGAAAGATATGTGCAAACTGTGAAAAATTGCCTTAAAAAGCTAGATAAAAGTGACATAACATTGTCAATTTCACGATTTTTGTTAGAAAATCATTCCACTCCTCATTCGGTGACTGGTAAAACTCCTGCTGAATTAATGTTTGGAAGGCCAGTTCGAACAGCCCTTCACTTGGTATTACCATCAAAACCTAAAATACAGCAACCCCTGCACAAATATAAACTTCATGATTTAGTTTCTGTTAAAAATTTTGGAAAAGGGGAGAAATGGGTAAAAGGAAAAATTATGAAATTATTGGGAGTAGATGTGTTTTAGTAAATAGATGTGATGGAGTAATGTGTAAACGTCACGTTGATCAGTTGAGACGAAATAAAGAGATAAGTGATGAAATACCAGAGAGAGTTATAGAGATAAATCGAAATGATAAACTAATGTCAGACAAAGTTGAAAATATGGGACATAGCGGTAAAAATTACAGTAATTATGATAGGTATGAAAGGGTTAACCAAAACCGTTTTTCGGGAATTAATGGAAAAATAAAAGAACAGCTTAATAATGATAATACGATAGAACCAAGCCAATCTCAGCCTTCGCATGATATTGTGGCAGGTACAGTTATGAGTAATAAAAATGATGTTACGATAGATAAAACTGTAAAGGACAATTTGACTAAAAACAATGACGAGGACTGTTAGAAAAGTGGTGCTCCAGTTCGAAGAAGTCATAGAACAAGATTGCCGGTAGTTCGTTTGAACTGTGAGGGGAGAGGTGTCATATCTCAATAATAGTAGCGATCTGTATTAATAGATGGCAGCACCATACACGGACAGTCTGGAATTGTAAGGTATCGCATGTTACCAGAATATTCCGCGAAGTTGTAAAATGTGACTTGTTCTGAACAGCTGTGTTGAGCAGCTGTTGTATATAATGTATATAATAAACTATAAGTAATATTATAGTTATGCATTCTTCCTTAGTTAAGAGTAATTAATTATTTATAATAAGAGATCGGCGTTATAAAAATAGGTAAATAAGATCATTTTTTTCTCCCATTCTTCTTTCCCCTTGAGTGGCGCTTAAAATGCCTTGATCAAGAAGAGGGCTCTGTCGGTCTTAAAATACCTTGATCAAGAGGAGGGCTCTCTCGATTAATGAAAATTAACTAATTTAATTTAATTAATGAATTAATATTTCAAATGAAAATCAAATTTCAAATTTCAAAGTAATTGCTTAAAAGGCGCAAAGGCCAACATAGTGAAAAAGATTCCAAGCCGGGACTCGAACCCGGGCCATCAGTATAGCGCACTGACGTTCTACCGACTAAACCACTTGGAACGATACCTAGCTCGGACAATTTCTCACTATTTATATGTTGGCAACGCTACAAACGCAGCAGAAGATGGAATATTTATCGTGAGTCACCGATCTGGGGCAAACACGAAACATAATTAAATCCAGCATCGATAGAAATTATATTAATACACGGAAATTATTCCAGAGAGAAACATTTGAAATTTGATTTTCATTTGAAATATTGTATGCAAGGCGAATGTTTCTCTCTGGAATAATTTCCGTGTATTAATATAATGAATTAATATTTGAAAAAAACTGGATTAACAGCAAGTGTCATCCACTACATGTTTAAAAAAAATATTTGAGTTTAATTGGATGAATAATAAGTATTTTATTAACGATCGAAAATTTGAACAAGATATATATATAGCGAGAGTGTGACCTAATAGTAGGAATGGAAAAAAAAAAGTTTCACATTGATGAGAAATAATTAATTAGTTCGCTTTTTACGCAGTCGGGTTTTTTGATTTTTTTTAAATTTAATTGTTTATTTACTACTTGTTTATTAAATATGTTTGATTAAACGAAATTGGTGTTACATAACTTTTGCAATTGATGCATATGTAGCTCCTTTTAAAAAGAACAAACAATTTCTAACAATCCAGTCCTATATATTCGCCCTTTTTTTTTTTAATTTTTTATTTTTTTACGTGTTGAAGAATAAATTAACGATAAAGAGAAGATAAAAATAACCTTCGTAAGTGAAGAGTTAAAATTAATTCAGAGAATATTATTATTTTTCTGTCAAGACTATCTTCTTGAATAAGGCATTTGGGTGAAATTTATATCGCCAAAAAAGTAACTGTTTAATTAGGATTTATTTCTTTATCTCGTAAGTTCTTTTATACTTAAATTACACTAAATTAAATTTACCCATTAACTAAATTTACTCTCAAATTTTATATTTTAAGTCATACTAACAATGGGATACAGACATACTCAAAAGAACAATAGAAATTTAAATAATGAAAACTAGAATTTAAAAGAGATTTAGTTTGCCAAAAAGAGCACCTTTTTTTCTTTACAGAAGAAGTTTACATGGTTATAAAAAATCCGAATGCGTTGCGTAATGCATGACTCAAATAAATAATTACCCATTAGTATTTTTGAATATTTCAGCAAGTGTGTGTAAGGATGCGTACTATACAAAACGCAAAAAAATCTTTCTAGAGATAAATATTAAATATATTAAGATAAATATAAGCAATAAGTGTGATTCTAAGGAAAGTGTAAAATATTTTTTTCAGCTGAAAACGTTAAACTGGTGTGAACCTTGCGTGTTTTCGGTGCATTAATATTTTTATTCAGAACCCATAGATTATTCCAGAATACTCTTAAGTGAAGCGCTTGCTTTTATGTAACTGTGGTATTCTTCAGACTGTATTAAGCCATTTTTTTGTTGCCTCGTGCTTCACTTCTTCAACATATAGAGAGAGTCCCTAAACTCATGGTACATACGTTAGGGTGCGATAGAACACAACTAGACAAGCAAAAATCACTATACAATCCATGGTCGAAACCGTAAAGCGCTAGAGGGCGCCTCCAGGTGACCACAGTAAAAAGGCTGTTCATCGCAGCTGTCTTCATTCGTTCTGAGGATCATCTATGAGATGGATGCGTACTCAAATCAGGAGAAGGCCGGTATGCATTACATGTATGGAGAGGCAGACGGCAGTGCATTGGAAGCCCTAATGTTGTACCAAGGAATTGGCCGGCCCGCTCACCCGATTTGTCATGTCTGGACTTTTTCTTCTCGGATAACATGAAGGGACTCATCTACAATGATGGTCCCATAGATTCCGCTAAAGACCTTGTTGCCCAGATATCCGTAGCTGCTGACACCATACTAACCTTTTCGGTTCCGAAGCTAAAATAATAATACAAATGCTTCTTCATTGGTTTTTTCCAAACAAAATGACATCGTAAAGCACAGAAATAATATATTTTCTGAAATTGATCCTTTAGACGCTTAGTAATGCAGGTTCAAAAATATGGATCTAAAACTATAAACCCCTTTAAAACATCAATTTAATAACCACTAACCTAAATTAACGCAATCTCAAATTTAAGAGTTTTACACAAGTAAATAATCTACAAATCCTCATTTTTTTTTACTGAATTTGTTATTGAAAAATATTTAAATTAAATACTTACGAACATTTCTCACTTTCTTGGTCATACTGTCTTTTGAGGATTTTTAGGTATTTTGCAAACTCAGATGAAAATAACTTTTATTTTATGTTGGAATCAGCTTAGATGCTGCCATTTATTCGTTTGCTTTGAACGCAAAAATCATTCAGCTATTAAGAAGTGATGTGAAAATGTAAAAAAATCGGACATTTTTGTTTTTATAAGGAAAAGAACAGAACTCCTCGTGTGGGGACACAAGAACCGAAGGGGATAGAGATGCCTCGTGTTTTCGCCAATGTACGGCCGTCACTCCATCGAGGGGGTGAAGCCTGCGTTACTGTTAGCGGCCGCAATTTCGAGCAGTTGCTGTGATTGGGGACGTACGTGTTGTTTAGTTACATTTTATTGAATAAACTGTTTTTATTCACATTATCGGTTTCCTTTCATTCCGTCGCTGTCTATCTTCTTTCTCCTCATTTTGTGCCACAGTATGTTTCGCGCTCTGGCCATGCATTGTATGGTGATCTGTACTTGTTTAGTTGTGTTCTAAAACTACCTAACGTATGTACCATGAGTTTAGGGATACCCTGTATATATTATGAAAAGAGATTTATTTTAGTACATTGGAGAGTAACTTATGAATTTTTAATAATTTTATACCGGTATTTTGCACACCATTTATCACACCTTATTACTAAGTATGCCTTCGTTTCTGAATTTTTTGCCTCTAGGCCAGAAAACAATGTCAAATTCATAAGACAGTAAATAAAAGAAAAATATGATTTCATTTTCGCATTGTCAAACTGTCGCACAGTATGCCGAAACGGCGAATTTGCACGATTACATGTAAATTGTTTTCATTTAATGAAAGTTTGTCTATTACATAGAGTTTTTTCTATATGTCTCACAGCATGAGAAATCGTGCATGTTTCTTCACTTATAATCTAGCCCGGACCTGCGTTTTCCATCAATATGTCGAAAGAAATTACTGAAAAGCAAGTTAATAAAATTCAAAAGGCAAATGCACCATTGCAAAACATAAAAAAATGGGTTCTCAAAATTGCGTAAAAAGTACTTATTATTAAAAACGTCTCATACTCAAAATAGCTCCGATCCAAATGTACTCAAAATTGAGAAACATGTGTACCCAAAATTGCGAAACATGTGTACAAAAGATTGAAAAACACGTGTACTCGTTTTTGATTCCATGGACGTGTTCAAATATGAACCATTATGTTCTTTTAAAAAGCAGAAAAACCAACGCTTAAAAATGCACAAATAATACATGAAAGGCAGCAAACAGCTCTTACGAATCTACTAGCGAGATTCTTCTTCAGTGCAAGATAGGGAAAAAGGAACAGTGAGCTAGAAAAAGCATGGCTGAGCAAAATGATACACAGAGACGCGCTGGCTTATATACCCGATGCGGGTAGCGAAGGCGCCAAAAGCAACCAATGAGAGAGAAGCAGTGGAAACAACTGGGTGGACAAGTAGCGACATCTACCGGAGAAGGAGAAAATCAGGTACCAAAAAAGGGGAGATTAAATTAATGCTTTCAAAATACTTGGAAAATCAGGAGTACTAGATAAGTCATTGACTAAAGAGTGAGAATTTTTAATGACGTGGTAAGCTTCCCAAAAATCAAGATCAAGGTTAGAAGAACATTTTTGGATAATGATGGCTGAGGAAAAATCAAACCTATGTTGAAAAGACCAAGAATGTTGAGCAATAGCAGAAAGTTTAAGCTCCTGATTTTTAACATAATTTTCATGCTCTTTTAAATGAAATCTAAGAGCACGTTTAGTCTGGCCAATATAAGAAAGGCCACACTGGCAAGAGATTTGGTAAATACACCAGTTATCCATGCTATCAACAAGGTGTTTGAGATTTGAAAAAGTGATTTTATTAACAGGAGAAAAAATAACATTAAAATCAAACATTCTTAAGATTTTAGCAACTTGCAGACTGATTTTAGGAAAAAATGGTAACACAACTGAAGTATTAGAGTTGGAATTAGAATGCTTTTCAGAATGGACGGATTTCGTTAATTTCTTATAAGTAGAATCAATAATGTTAGAGGAATAACAACGATAGCTTCGTGGTAATTAAGTTCAGCATTAAGTAACTGAGGAGTGGAACAAATGTTTGTAGCCGGAAAAGCAAAAGTATTGAAAGCAGCGAATTTCTGGTTATGGGGTTGAGAAGAATATCTGTGAGGTGGGAGACTGACAGCAAAAGGTTTACGAAAGACGGTAGTCTGAAAGCCATTTTCACAACGAATAACAAGGACATCCGGGAAAGAAAGACAGTTATTGGTCTCAATTTCAGAGTTAAATTGAATGCAGGTATCAATGGAATTCATAATAGAGAGAATATGATTAATGTAAGAATTCATTTCTTCCAGGACATAAACATCATCAACATAACTAACAAAGAACGTAAATTTTAAAATTACAAAAAGCTTGACCTCAAAATTGTTCATATAAATATCGCATAAAATTAAACTAAGAGGATTACCCATAGACAAACCGTCAGTCATACGGAAGAAATTACCATTGAAAACAAGAGTATTTTGCGACAAGCAAGCGCGAGTGAGAAAGATAAACTCCTCGATTTCAAAATAAGAGAAATGGAATTCCCAAAGCCTTTTCTTGAGGCAATCTGAAGCCCCCTCAACCAGAACATTTGTAAATAATGATTTAACACAAAAAGAAACCATCATGTGATCCAGATGATTAAAATTTTGTGAGATTGTTAACAAAATCAAAAGAATTCTTAACAGTGAAACAGTTATTGCTCAAAAGTTGGGAAAAAACAGAAACTAAAGTTTTGGCAACCTTTTAAGAAGCTCTACCGATACTACAGACAATAGGTCTAAAAGGAATGTCAGGTTTATGGCCCTTAGGTAAAGCATAAAAACTGGCACAATGCGCAATAGACGGAATAAGAGATTTCTTAAAGTTAGCAGGAAAAATGGAAGAAGACTTAATGGCAGATTAATGGAGTTAATTTCACTAGTGGAAGGGTCTTTGCTGATATACACGTCCGGACCATCACTAATTAATTTAAGGGATTTTTCTAATTACGTAGATTTGTCGATAAGAACAATCTGACCACCTTTTTAGGCCTTAGTAATAATTAAGTTTGGATCAGAACGCAAAATTTTCAGACATTATTTAACAGGCTTTTTAAGATTAGGCTTATAAACTTTAGAATTGAAATCAAGAGTATAAAATAAAAAACAGTATAAAAAAGTACTGTTTATTTTTTTTAACTCTTTTACAAGTTTAAATATTTTATAAACACAAAATACTATTTAAATTACTCAAAGGAGTTTTTTTTTCACAATAAGGTACATTTAAACACAAAAAATGAGATCATTTTTCAACTACAAATGATGCACTTGACATGTATTAGAAAGAAATTACAAAAATGAAAATATAAAAGTCCTCCGATAGGGGGAACTGTCATACACATAACACATATTTAATATGCTTTTAAAATGTTAAATAATATAAAAGAAAGTACCATTTAAGCTGCTCAGTATGTCCCCTTCATTTTCAACAATGTGTTTATAATAGCAGAACCATATTTTCCACAGCTGGCCGGAGAGAATCTAGTGGAATACCAATAACATGGCGGTGAATACTGTCCTTCAGTTCTAGCATAGATGCTGGCCTTTTGCGGTAAATATTGTCCTTCAGGAAACCCCACAGTCAAAAGTCTCAGGAGGTGATATCCGGTGAACGAGGAGGACATGCTGTTGGAAAATAACGGCTGATCATCCGTAAATCTGTGAAATGCTGTCTTAGCATTTCCTTTACAGGATGATCAATGTGAGGAGGTGCGCCATTCTTCGTGAATGTGATGTCCTGAAGGCATCTACGCTGTTCAAGTTGTGGGATTAGAGGACATTGTTGAAAATGAAGGGGACATATTGAGCAACTTTAAAGCTACTTTTCTAGGATATTATATATATATATATATATATATATATATGGGAATGTAAATATTCTCAACAATGCAACTCATCTAACTCAAGGGATTATTGAATCGATACGCAATCATATATGAAATAAAAAGTACAACACGAGGAGCGTGGAAAAAAGCTAAAAATGTGTGGCAACGGTTTTGATAGAAAATAAGTAAATTCAAGAGATGTTTTTATGTTTTTTGGAAGTTCGTTAGTTTTTATCTCAACATGAAGGTTGAAGATTCCTTGTGTGTCAAATAAAAGATTTCAGTAAGAATTCTAGGTGAATTCCAGTATTTATGTAAACAAATGTATTATATTATTGATGTGGATGAGCTGTTGTGATCTTCCAAGCATAATATTTGTTCGAGTGAATAATAAATGTTGTATTAAATTGACGAACTAATAGATGCATTTATTTATAGTTATAAACTAAGTGAACCTCTTAGTAATTTTCAGATAAAATCCTATAAAATTGGGGGCTCGGTGCCGGGATTTGAATAAAAAATTGAAACGATTACGGAAAAAACACATCATTATGTCGATGTTCAATAAAGCGCGACGAAGCGATTTGATTGAACTATGCGAGGAATGCGGAATAAACACACCAAAGAAAGTAACCATTCTGTCATTAATTGAAGCAATAAAAACTTGGGAAAGTTTTGATGAAGACTTTATAAAAGACCGTCTAGAAGTAATATCATCGGCTAGCAAAGAGAAAAGAAAGTCAGAACTTGAAGCGCAAGCAGAGAAGGAGAAAGAGCAAAGAAAAATAGAAGCAGAGAAGGAGACAGAGGAGAAGAGAATAGCGTTGGAAGAAAGAAAATTAGAACTTGAAGCAGAAGAGAGAAGACGACAGGCAGAACTTGAAGCAAAAGAGAGAAGACGACAGGCAGAACTTGAAGCAAAAGAGAGAAGACGACAGGCAGAACTTGAAGCAGAAGAGAGAAGCCGACAGATAGAGATAGAGGAGAAGAAATTGATGTTAGAAATAGAGGATAGAGAAAAAATGAGGGAATTTTGAGCTAAAGAAATTGACAATGCAAGCCGAGATAGACTCTCAGAAGGATGCAGAAATACTAGCTCCGAGAACGGGAACAGGTAAAAATTTTGATTTGTTGAGGTTACTTAATCATTTTGATAGTGGAAATGGTGATATCTGTATGTTTTTAACATTATACGAGAGACAAGTATCTCAAATGAAAATAGACAAGGATGAATGGGTATCGTATCTGTTAAGTTTATTACCGTTAGAAATAGCTAGCATAATTACAAGAGAAAAAGAACCTGATGTAAATAACTACGAATATATAAAAAAAAAAATTTCACAATAAGGTACATTTAAACACAAAAAATGAGATCATTTTTCAACTACAAATGATGCACTTGACATGTATTAGAAAGAAATTACAAAAATGAAAATATAAAAGTCCTCCGATAGGGGGAACTGTCATACACATAACACATATTTAATATGCTTTTAAAATGTTAAATAATATAAAAGAAAGTACCATTTAAGCTGCTCAGTATGTCCCCTTCATTTTCAACAATGTGTTTATAATAGCAGAACCATACCATATTTTCCACAGCTGGCCGGAGAGAATCTAGTGGAATACCAATAACATGGCGGTGAATACTGTCCTTCAGTTCTAGCATAGATGCTGGCCTTTTGCGGTAAATATTGTCCTTCAGGAAACCCCACAGTCAAAAGTCTCAGGAGGTGATATCCGGTGAACGAGGAGGACATGCTGTTGGAAAATAACGGCTGATCATCCGTAAATCTGTGAAATGCTGTCTTAGCATTTCCTTTACAGGATGATCAATGTGAGGAGGTGCGCCATTCTTCATGGAAGTGATGTCCTGAAGGCATCTAGGCTGTTCAAGTTGTGGGATTAGAGGACATTGTTGAAAATGAAGGGGACATATTGAGCAACTTTAAAGCTACTTTTCTAGGATATTATATATATATATATATATATATATATATATATATATATATATATATATATATACATATATATTTAAAGGATATTAAATGTACATAAATGTGTCTGACAGGGCCCGCTATCGGTGAATTTTTGTTTTTGTTTTTGTAATTTCTTTTCAATAAATGTGAAGCGCATCATTTGAATTATATGTATTTCAAATTTGATCTCATTTGGAACAAATTTGAAATACAATACAGATAAAATCAATTCAGAGGGTGCATTCGAGCACCTTCTGAATTGGGCAACCTATTTCTTATTCGTTTGTTCAGCATACAGTGCTACACTCTGCCAGTTTCAAGATTTCAAAATTCTCGCACGTACCTAACACGTCAAAATGCCACTGCTAATTTGTTTCCCGTATTTAATAATGTTTCCTTTTTTATATATTTTTCACAACTGTTATATTTTCATAAATATTATATATATTTCATGAAGGAAATAGTCACATAAATGTCCTTTTTACGTCGAATATTTTTCCAAAATATTTCTTACATATCTAAACTTTATCATAAAGAAAAACAATCTGAAGATACATTATTACAGGATATATGCTAGAAAGGTGAAAACAAAAACTATTTTTAAATTTAAGTTTTAGTGAGAATGTAAACGTTTCCTTTAATTTTTTATAAACTAAATGACACATGCGACATGTTCGAATTCTAAGGAATGAATGGATATTTGCTTAAAAAGGGATTAAATTAATAGTAGAATTTTCACGTGTTATCAGATAATAACATGAAAAAAAGAACAAGAAAAGAACGTATTTTTAAACAAAAAAAAAAATTACTCTTAAAACTTGTAGTTACCTCAAAAATGTTTCGTTTTTTACAAAATTTTCATATCGCTGTAAGCACTTAATATGCCGCTGGTAAATCATATGCCCATTTTGTTCCATGTTTCTCGCAGATATTAAATGTATTCTTTCTCATAGTACAATTTTATTTAACAATAACTCATACAACTGTTTTTTATAACTTGTTTATTAAATATATTTGTATAATTTAC
Source organism: Maratus speciosus (assembly GCA_963932465.1). Classification (NCBI taxonomy): domain Eukaryota; kingdom Metazoa; phylum Arthropoda; class Arachnida; order Araneae; family Salticidae; genus Maratus; species Maratus speciosus. The sequence continues at coordinate 584,526,109 of OZ010786.1, read as the reverse complement.
AATTATTTTTTCAGTTAATTTTCAACAATAAAATTACGACCGAAATTATTTAATATGACATGTACGTCGATTTTCCACATTGATAACTAAGCGATAAACCAACAGAGTGAAAAAATATCTAAGCCGGAAATCGCACCCGGATCCTTGGAATAATGCTCCATTGCTCTACATTTGAGCTACGAGGATGATACCGAGCCTGGCATTTCTCACTCATACATGTCACTAACACTGCAACAGCAGTACAAGTTGGGAAAGTCTCATAAGCACACAAGGGTCCTGGATCGATTCCCGGCTTGAACATTTTTTACTCTGTTTGTTTTACGCTTAGTAAAAAAATGTGGAAAATTTACGGATTTATTACATTAAATGTATTTGATTAAACGAAATTTACTTTATATAACTTTTGTAAATGATGCATATTTGGCTCCTTTGAAAGCATTTACAATTTTTAACAATCATGCCCTATATATTCGCAATTTTCTTTTTAATTTTTAATTTACCTTTAACGTGGTGAAGAAATGCGTTAACGATTGAAAGAAAAAACTATATCCTTCCTAAGTGATGATAACTACGTACTGATGATGTACGTAATGATGTACTACGCATTGAAATGGAAAAAAAAAAAAAAAAGAAATAAAGAACATCACTCTGTTTGTTTTACGCTTTGTAAAAAAATGTGGAAAATTTACGGATGTATTACATTAAATGTATTTGATTAAACGAAATTTACTTTATATAACTTTTGTAAATGATGCATATTTGGCTCCTTTAAAAGCATTTACAATTTTTAACAATCATGCCCTATATATCCGCAATTTTCTTTTAAATTTTTAATTTACCTTTAACGTTGTGAAGAAATGCATTAACGATTGAAAGAGAAAACAATATCCTTCCCAAGTGATGATAACTACGTACTGATGATGTACGTAATAATGTACTACGTAATGTACCCTCGAAACATCCCAACGACTGGATGGATTTTAATGAATGAGGTCTCTATAGATTCGTCTTAACGGCCCGATGGTTATAGGCTAGTTTTTGTTTTTCTAAATTTAAAATGGCTGTAGGGACGAAAAAAAATTACGCACCCTATTGAGTGGCATATCATTGGATAGGTCTTTCAAAATAAAGACGGTGTTTCATTGACTATTTTACAGTCAGAATCTCCGTTAAAATATTATACAACCTGGAAGTTGTGTATGTATTGTGGATCTCTAGCTTTACTGCAACTCTAACATCATAGACATCTATAGACCTCATCAAAACAGTGTTTAAAGATAAAAAGTAACAGTTAAACCCAACTTAAAAGTCATCAATACAAGTAAATAAAAAATAGGTAAGTAATATAAACAAGTAATAAAAAAAAATATATTTTAAGTCAATTCCTACTTAGGTCAATAAGAGAATTTTTTTACCCGACTGAAAAGAAGGGTTATTTCACGCGTATCTGTGTATGTGGTTTTCTTTATACCCTCGAAACACCCCAACGGCTGAATGGGTTTTAATGAATGGGGTCTCTATCAATTCGTCTTAACGGCCCGATGGTTATAGGCTAGGTTTTGTTTTTATAAATTCAAAATGGCGGCCGTAAAATACAAAATGGCGGTAGAGACGGAAAAAAATACGCACCTTATTAAGTGGCATATCATTGGATAGGTCTTTCAAAATGAAGACGATGTTTCATTGACTATTTTACAGTCAGTAGCTCCGTTAAAATATTAAACAACCTAGAAGTTGTGTATGTAGGATCTCTAACTTTACTGCAACTCAAACCATCATAAAAATCTATAGACCTCATCAAAACAGTGTTTATAGGTAGGAATTAACAATTAAACACAATTTAAAAGTCATCAATACAAGTAAATTAGAAAAAAATTAGGCAAATAATAAAAACAAGTAATATAAAAAAATATTTTAAGTCAATTCCTACTAATAGGTAAATAAGATAATTTTTTTTCTCCCATTCTTCTTTCCCCTTGAGTGGCGCTTAAAATGCCTTGATCAAAAAGAGGGCTCTGTCGGTCTTAAAATACCTTGATCAAGAAGAGGGCTCTCTCGATTATTGTAAATTAATTAATTTAACTTAATTAATGAATTAATATTTGAAAAAAAACTGGATTAACAGCAAGTGTCATCCACTACATGTTTAAAAAAAATTATTTGAGTGTAATTGGATGAATAATAAGTATTTTATTAACGATTGAAAATTTTAACAAGATATATATAGCGAGAATGTGACCTAATAGTAGGAATTGAAAAAAAAGTTTCACATTGATGAGAAATAATTAATTAGTTCGCTTTTTACGCAGTCGGGTTTTTTGATTTTTTAAATTTAATTGTTTTTTTTCTCCCGTTCTTCTTTCCTTATCTGTGACGCTTAAAATGTCTTGATCAAGAAGAGCGCTCTCTCGGTCTTAAAAAACCTTGATCAAGATGGAGGGCTCTCTCGATTATTGAAAATTAATTAATTTAATTTAATTAATTAATTCATATTTGAGAAAAATTGGATTCACATCAAGTGTCATCCACTACAAGTTAAAAAAAATATTTGAGCTTGATTGGATGAATAATAAGTATTTTATTAACAATTGAAAATTTGAACAATATATACAGGATGTCTCAAAAGGTCGTTTACAAACTTCACATGCTGGTCTGTCATATCATGAGGAACAAGATTTACATAGGAACTTGTGTTCGAAAATGCAAACTGCGACCGCTAGAGGATGATGAGCGCATGTATCGAGAGGAAGAAAGAAAGGACATTGAAAGAGGTATCAATATGACTTTTATTAAAGACCATGGTTTAATTAACAGAAGGTGTTCAAAATTCCTTCTATTCACCGCAATGCATGCTTCACAACGTCGACGCATGGATTCTCGGACCCGTTTAAAATGGGCTGGTGTGTCAGAGACACGTGTCGCCGCATCCACTATCCTGGCGACGAGATCCATGCCCGATGTTACTGGCGTCTCGTACACCATGGACTTCATGCGTTGCATATCGGCCAATTCTGCGTTACTAAACCGATTCATCCTTCTCCTGCAATGCCTTTGCCTGAAATTATTACACTTTCCACTCTCCCGTACGCCGGCTTTCATCGCCCTCTAATGGTCGCAGTTTGCATTTTCGAACACAAGTTCCTATATACATCTTGTTTATCATGATATGACAGACCAGCATTTAAATTTGTAAACGACCTTTTGAGACACCCTGTATATAGCGAGAGTGTGAGCTAATAGTAGGAATTGAAAAGAAATTGTGACACATTGATGAGAAATAATTAATTAGTTCACTTTTTACGCAGTCGGGTTTTTTTGATTTTTTAAATTTAATTGTTTATTTACTACTTGTTTATTATTAAATATGTTTGATTAAACGAAATTGGTGTTACAGAACTTTTGTAATTGATGCATATGTAGCTCCTTTTAAAAAGCACAAACAATTTCTAACAATCCAGTCCTATATATTCGCCCTTTTCTTTTTTAATTTTTTTTTTTTTTTTTTTTTTTTTTTTTTACGTGTTGAAGAATAAATGAACGATAAAGAGAAGATAAAAATAACCTTCGTAAGTGAAGAGTTAAAATTAATTCAGAGAATATTATTATTTTTCTGTCAAGACTATCTTCTTGAATAAGGCATTTAGGTGAAATTTATATCGCCAAAAAAGTCATTGTTTAATTAGGATTTATTTCTTTATCTCGTAAGTTCTTTTATACTTAAATTACACTTAATTAAATTTACCCATTAACTAAATTTACTCTCAACTTTTATATTTTAAGTCATACTAACAATGGGATACAGACATACTCAAAAGAACAATAGAAATTTAAATAATGAAAAGTAGAATTTAAAAGAGATTTAGTTTGCCAAAAAGAGCACCTTTTTTTCTTTACAGAAGAAGTTAACACGGTTATAAAAAATCCGAATGCGTTGCGTAATGCGTGGCTCAAATAAATAATTACCCATTAGTATTTTTGAATATTTCAGCAAGTGTGTGTAAGGATGCGTACTATACAAAACGCAAAAAAATCTTTTTAGAGATAAATATTAAATATATTAAGATAAATATAAGCAATAAGTGTGATTCTAAGGAAAGTGTAAACAATTTTTTTCTGATCAGCTGAAAACGTTAAACTGGTGTGAACCTTGCGTGTTTTCAGTGCATTAATATTTTTATTCAGAACACATAGATTATTCCAGAATACTCTTAAGTGAAGCGCTTGCTTTTATGTAACTGTGGTATTCTTCAGACTGTATTAAGCCATTTTTTTGTTGCCTCGTGCTTCACTTCTTCAACATATAGAGGGAGTCCCTAAACTCATGGTACATACGTTAGGGTGCGATAGAACACAACTAGACAAGCAAAAATCACTATACAATCCATGGTCGAAACCGTAAAGCGCTATAGGGCGCCTCCAGGTGACCACAGTAAAAAGGCTGTTCACCGCAGCTGTCAACATTCGTTCTGAGGATCATCTATGAGATGGATGCGTACTCAAATCAGGAGAAGGCCAGGATGCATTACATGTATGGAGTGGCAGACGGCAATGCATTGGAAGCCCTAAGGTTGTACCAAGGAAATGGCCGGCCCTACCACCCGATTTGTCAGGTCTAGACTTTTTCTTCTCGGATAACATGAAGAGACTCATCTACAATGATGGTTACATAGATTCCGCTGAAGACCCTGTTGCCCAGATATCCGTATCTGCTGACACCATACTAACTTCTTCGGTTCCGAAGCTAAAATAATAATACAAATGCTTCTTCATTGGTTTTTTCCAAACAAAGTGACATCGTAAAGGACAGAAATAATATCTTATTGAAATTGATCCTTTGGACGCTTAGTAATATAGGTTCAAAAATATGGATCTAAAACTCTATAAACCCCCTTTGAACATCAATTTAATAACCACTAATCTAAATTAACGCAATCACAAATTTAAGAGTTTTACACAAGTAAATTATCTACAAATCCTACAAATTTGTTATTGAACAATATTTAAATTAAATACTTATGAACATTTCTCACTTTCTTGGTCATACTGTCTTTTGAGGATTTTTAGGTATTTTGCAAGCTCAGATGAAAATAACTTTTATTTTATGTTGGAATCAACTTAGATGCTGCCATTTATTCGTTTGCTTTGAACGAAAAATACATTCAGCTATTAAGAAGTGATGTGAAAATGTAAAAAAAAAAATCGGACATTTATTTTTTTATAAGCAAAAGAACAGAAGTCCCCGTGTGGGGACACCAGAACCTAAGAGGCTAGAGATGCCTGGTGTTTTCGCCTATGTACGGCCGTCACTCCATCGACGGTGTGAAGCCTGCGTTACTGTTGGCGGCCGCAATTTCGAGCAGTTGCTGTGATTGGGGACGTACGTGTTGTTTAGTTACATTTTATTGAATAAAATGTTTTTCTTCACAATATCGGTTTTCTTTCATTCCGTGGCTGTCTATCTTCTTTCTCCTGATTTTGTGGCACAGTATGTTTCGTGCTCTGACCATGGATTGTATGGTGATCTGTACTTGTTTAGTTGTGTTCTAAAACTACCTAACGTATGTACCATGAGTTTAGGGATACCCTGTATATATTATGAAAAGAGATTTATTTTAGTACATTGGAGAGTAACTTATGAATTTTTAATAATTTTATACCGGTATTTTGTACATCATTTATCACACCTTATTACTAAGTATGCCTTCATTTCTGAATTTCTTGCCTCTAGGCCAGAAAACAATGTCAAATTCATAAGCCAGTAAATAAAAGAAATATATGATTGCATTTTCGCATTGTCAAACTGTCGCACAGTATGCCGAAACGGCGAATTTGCGGGACTACATGTAAATTGTTTTCATTTAATGAAAGTTTGTCTATTACATACAGTTTTTTCTATACGTCTCACAGCATGAGAAATCGTGCATGTTTCTTCACTTATAATCTAGCCCGGCCCTGTGTTTTTCCATCAATATGTTGAAAGAAATTCCTGAAAAGCAAGTTAATAAAATTCAAAAGGCAAATGCACCATTGCAACACTTAAAAAAAATGGGTTCTCAAAATTGAGTAAAAAGTACTTATTATTAAAAACGTCTCATACTCAAAATGGCTCCGATCCAAATGTACTCAAAATTGAGAAACATGTGTGTCCAAAATTGCGAAACATGTGTACAAAAATTTGAGAAACATGTGTACTCATTTTTGATTCCATGGACGTGTTCAAATATGAACCATTGTGTTCGTTTAAAAAGCAGAAAAACCAACCTTTAAAAATGCACAAATAATACATGAAAAGCAGAAAACAGTTGTTACGAATCTACTAGCGAGATTCTTCTTCAGTGCAAGATAGGGAAAAAGGAACAGCGTGATAGAAAAAGCAAGGCTGAGCAAAGTGATAGACACAGACGCGCTGGCTTACATACCCGATGCGGGTAGCGAAGGCGCCAAAAACAACCAATGAGAGAGAATCAGTAAAAACGACTGTGTGGACAAGTAGCGACATCTACCGGAGAAGGAGAGAAAAAGAAACCGAGAAAGGGGAAATTAAATTAATGCTTTCCAAATACTTGGAAAATTAGGAGTACTAGATAAGTCATTCACTAAAGAGTGAGAATTTTTAATGATGTGGTAAGCTTCCCAAAAATCAAGATCAAGGTTAGAAAAACATTTTTGGATAATGATGGCTGAGGAAAAATAGAACATATGTTGAGAAGACCAAGAATGTTGAGCAATAGAAGAACGTTTAAGCTCCTGATTTTTAACATAACCTTCATACTCTTTTAAACGAAATCTAAGAGCGCGTTTAGTCTGGCCAATGTAAGAAAGGCCACTCTGGCAAGAGATTTGGTAAATACACCAGTTATCTAGGCGATCAACGGGGTGTTTGAGATTTGAAAAAGGGGTTTTATTAACAGAAGAAAAAATAATATTAAAATCAAACCTTCTTAAGATTTTAGCAACTTGCAGACTGATTTTAGGAAAAAATGGTCACACAACTGAAATATTAGAGTTGAAATTAGAATGCTTTTCAGAATGGACGGTTTTCGTCAATTTTTTATAAATAGAATCAATAATGTTATAGGAATAATCACGATTAGCAGCAATTGCTTTGAGGTAATTAAGTTCAGCACTAAGTAACTGAGGAGTGGAAAAAATATTGGTAGCCCGAAAAATAAAAAAGCGTTGAAAGCAGCGAATTTCTGGTTAGGGAGATGAGAAGACCTGTGAGGTGGGAGTCTGCAGCAAATGGTTTACGAAAGACGGTAGTCTGAAAGCAATTTTCACAACGAATAACAAGGACATCCATGAAAGAAAGACAGTTAGTTATTGGTCTCAATTTCAGAGGTAAATTGAATGCAGGGATCAATGGAGTTCGTAATAGAGAGAATATGATTAATATCCGAATTCATCTCTACCAGGACATAAACATCATCAACATAACGAACAAAGAACGGAAATTTAAAAATTATAAAAAGTTTGACCTCAAAATAGTGCATATAAATATCGCATAAAATTAAACTAAGAGGATTACCCATAGCCAAACCGTCAGTAATACGGAAGAAATTACCATTGAAAACAAAAGTATTTTGTGACAAGCAAGCGCGAATGAGAAGGATAAGCTCCTCGATTTCAAAATAAGAGAAATGGAATACACAAAGTCTTTTTTTGAGGCAATCTAAAGCCCCCTCATCCGGAACGTTTGTAAATAATGATTTAACATCAAAAGAAACCATCGTGTGACCCTGCGGCTTAAAGTTATGAAGTTATTTAACAAAATCAAAAGAATTCTTAACAGTGAAACAGTTATTGCTCAAAAGTTGTTAAAAACAGAAACTAAATATTTGGCAAGCTCATAAGAAGCTGTACCGGTAGGAGAAACAATAGGTCTAGAAGTAATGTCAAGTTTATGGACCTTAGGTAAAGCATAAAACCTGGCGCAATGCGCAATAGACGGAATAAGAGACTTCTTAAAGTTAGCAGGAATAATGGAAGAAGACTTGATAGCAGATTAATAGAGTTAATTTCACTAGTGGGAAGGTCTTTGCGGATATCCACGTACGGACGATCATTAATTAATTTAAGGTTTTTTCCAAATACATAGATTTGTCGAGAAGAACAATCTGACCATCTTTGTCGGCCTTAGTAATAATTTAGTTTGTATCAGAACGCAAATTTTTCAGACATTGTTTAACAGGATTTTTAAGATTAGGCTTATAAATATTAGAAATGAAATCAACAGTATTGGCAATGAGATGCCTAATGGACTCTTTTTGAGAAGAAGATAGAGCGCTATGCTTAAAGGCTCTTTCAATAGGACAATAAGATTAGGTAAAGAAGGAATAGCAGAGACAGAAAAATTGTTATTCAGTTTGAGAGCATCGAGCTGATTGTTACTTAAATGAACACTAGAAAGATTTACGATAGCATTTTGGTTGACAAGAGGCAAATTACTTGAGTTATTAGCGACAGAACTTTCACAAAGTGTATTAAAGTGCAGCGCTCTATCTTCTACTCAAAAAGAGTCCATTAAGCATCTCATTGACAATACTGTTGATTTCAATTCTGATGCTTATAAGCCTAATCTTAAAAATCCTGTTAAACAATATTTGAAAAATTTGCCTTCTGATCCAAACTTAATTATTACTACGGCCGACAAAGGTGGTCAGATCGTTCTTCTCAAAAAATCTATGTATTTGGAAAAATCCCATAAATTAATTAATGATGGTCCGTATGTGGATGTCCGCAAAGACCCTTCCACTAGTGAAATTAACTCTATTAAGTCTGTCAATAAGCTTTCTTTCATTATTCCTGCTAACTTTGAAAAGCCTCTTATTCCGTCTATTGCGCATTGTGCCAGGATTTATGCTTTACCTAAGGTTTATAATCCTGACATTCCTTTTAGACCTATTGTCTCTAGTATCGGTATAGCTTCTTATAAGCTTGCCAAATATTTAGTTTCTGTTTTTTTTTCCAATTTTGAGCAATAACTGTTTCACTGTTAAGAGTTCTTTTGATTTAGTTAAAAAACTTCATAACTTTATGCCACAGAGTCACACGATGATTTCTTTTGATGTTAAATCATTATTTACAAACATTTCGGTTGAAGGAGCTTTAGATTGCCTCAAGAAAAGGCTTTGTGAATACCATTTCTCTTATTTTGAAATCGAGGAGCTTATCCTTCTCACTCGCGCTTGTTTGTCGGTAAATACTTTTGTTTTCAATGGTAATTTCTTCCGTATGACTGACGGTTTGGCTATGGGTAATCCTCTTAGTCCAATTTTATGCGATATTTATATGCACTATTTTGAGGTCAAACTTTTTGTAATTTTAAAATTTCCGTTCTATGTTCGTTATGTTGATGATGCTTATGCCCTGGTTGAAATGAATTCGGATATTAATCATATTCTCTCTATTATGAATTCCATTAATCCCTGCATTCAATTTGCCTCTGAAATTCCCTCATAGCATGCATGGTCACAGTGACGTCATTGTGACGTCACTGTAAGTCACTGTGGTCACGTCACATCTGTGACCAAAATGCCACCACTCAGTGATGTCACATTGTGACTGAGATGTGAACTTCTTAGAAAACTTTAAAAAATTACAAAAATTATTAAAAACATGTTATTTACTGTAAAATATATTTTCTGCCGGATTAACAAATTTTTTAAACCGTGGTCCAAGTTGCATCTGTGCCTCTAACAAAAACTTTTTATTTTCATATAACATAAAATGTAATTAATTCATCAGCAACACAAAACGATTTCCTAATTATGAGAATTTCATATTATTAAAAAAATGTTTTAGGTAAGGAGACCTCGACTTATCTTTTATAAAGATTTTTGTAAATGATCATCTGTTATACTAGAAGTTTCTCAAAGAGTAGTCGAAACATTTCTGTCGTTTCAAACTAAAAACTTTCTATTACAGTTAAGGCTGCAGCTTTTAATGAGCACGCAGAAAGCGTCTTCAAAGTTCAGTCATATATGCATTTCTTGCTTTATAATTTACATTCAAGTCATTTTTTTTCCTCTTAGTGTTTCACTATTTTAAGTATTTTTTTTTATTCTACTTCTTTCAAACGTTTAAAATAGAATTGACATTTTCCGAATATAAAATTAATGTACAAAATTTAGGCAAAGCCCACGACATAATTAATTATTCATGTTTTATTTTTTGTTTTCAAAATATATCTTTAAAAATTATTTTACAAGTTTTATTCTACAGAAAATTAATATTAAGAGAATGACAGATTGACAAAGAAAAACTCATCTCTTCTCGATAATCTTATTGTATTTTTTAAGAAGATATTTTGTATATATTACCTGTGATACAAATTTTACTTTTAAAAAAAAGGAGGGAGTCATCATTATTACCATTAAATTAATTTGTATACATTTTGAAAATTTAAGCAATGTTTTATCTAGTAAACTCTAATTATGGATAATATTATTATTATAATTTACGTAAATGAAACTTTACAATTCAATAAAACTGATAAAAATAAAAGATGAAATACAGTAAAACATTTTCAAACAGGAAATTGAATTAGAGACAATTTGACAAAATCATTACGCATTTAATTTCCTTCCGAAACTGTGGTATAGAAAAACAAATAAAACCAAAAAACATCTGCTTCGAACTTCGAAACTTAAAAATCGTCTGCATCTGCACTATTTCAGTTGTTACCACTCGACCGCAGAATAACGGACAAAAGTAACAGTGAAACTTTTTAGAATAAACGCGGGACACAGGACAGTTCTGTGGACACTGAAGTTCTGTGGACACTGGACAGCATAGATGTGTTGACACGGATTTAAAAACTGAAACAAGAACGTTCTCAGGATCCAAGTTAGTTCAGCTAACAAAATATAAACCCGAGAAAATTACGGTAGCTTTGACTTGTTGAAGATGATTCAAGTCATTGCTATCGTACTTATAATCGGATTTAATTGGTTCCCCAAAATCAAAGTATCACGTACAACGTCAATGAAATTAGGTATGTAAAAATATTATTTTCCCTGTTTGCTTTTTTTTTAAATTACAACAATTTTAGTTAGTTTCTCATTAACATGCTGTAGAACATAAATATTTCATTACATTTATTTTTTATTTTGCTGAAATATCTAAAATATTATTTTCCTTGTTTGCATTTTTTTTTTTTTTTTTTTTTTTTTTTTTTTTTTTAAATTACAATGATTTCAGTTATCTTCTAATAAACATGTTACAGAACACAAATATTTCATTACATTTATTTTTTATTTTGTTAAAATATCTAACTTCCTTTTCAACAGCTTTGATCAGATTATTAAAATTAGTGATTTAAATTGCATTTTAATCTGGTTTATTTTCTTATTTAAATATTGGGTAAAAACCACATGGGGGCATAAATATAAAAGTATATGGACAAGTATTATCATCAATCATTAACATAATTAATAGACATTTAAAGATAATTAAATTATTTAAAATTTTTGGATGTTATTAACGTTTACCATAGCAAGACCCCTATTTGTAATGAAGTTTGTAGCATGTTATTTCATTTACAGGGACAGTCAATTGTATTCCATTACATTACGGCTTGTGGGAAAAAAATCGTTTCAAATGATTTTTAATGATTTTACACGCTTTCAAACAGAATGAAATTGATATGCATTTATGAAGCGCACTAAAATGTGCATTCCATAGAATATGCGATGCAAAGAATAGTTATTGTTCATTTACAGGGCTAAAAAAGGAATTCCAATACATAATGTTATAGGGGTGGAGGGAATTGTTTGCGGCGTACTTTATTTATGTTAATCTATTTGATATGTAATGAAATTGATATACGTCGTTGAGGTTTACATACTATGAATTATTTCATGTATAATATGAAGTGTATATAGCATTTACAAGGACACACAAAATATTTCAGATACTATATTGTATCCGAAGTACTGTTCATTAGCGATGATTGCTGGAAATACATTTTTAATTATGATATACACTTTTATGATTCACTACATTTATGCATAGTATATGGTGTATATATATATGCTATAATTCATATACAGGAATATACAAAAGTATTCGAAAGGGTTACTGGGTATTGCTTAAAGGAGGTTTTTAAATAAGTTATGCATTTTAACGCTGCACTGTATTTAATTTACTAAGAAATGTTTGTAGTATATAGATAAAATGATATACAGGGTCACGCAAAGAATTGGATACGTTGCCATCTATGAATTATAATTTCTGGAAATGTAATTTCAGCAGTTTTAAGAGTGTTTTAGCTTGAATAAAATTTTAACTAAATAGTTGCGTGTAATAAAGGTTCTAGGTAAACTACAGGGTTGTACAAAATTATTTAAGTATATTTCCATATATTAGTATAAATTGCTGAAAGAGAATTTCAACCTGTTATGCGTTTCCTTGATAAACTAAATTTTTCCATTATATAGTATATATATATCAATCTACAGATCAAATACAGGACTGTTTAAAAGAATTAGAAAACATATTTGGCTGTGGATGGTAGGGTGTCAACAATTTTAATCGGTTGATTTAAATCAGCGATTAAATCATGATTTTAATCAACCGATTTTTTTTTTTTTTAAATCATTGATTAAAATCAAAAATTTTCTAAATGTTTTAAATGTCAAAAAAAGTATTAAAATCTAACATGAACATAATTTGAAAGTTTCTACAGGTATTTTGACTTATTAATAAAGAAAAAAAGAGCTTTAAATAATTGTTTCTAAGCTTAATTAATTAGTATTGTAAAAAAATTAAAAACAGTTGAGTTTGTAAAAAGCATTGTTTTTAAGTTTTTATCCAAATTAAAACAGTTTCATTTAAAAATGATATTTAAATCTAACATAATTTGCAATGTCATAATTTCCTTTAGGTAATCAATTTATGCATTATTTTATATAAAATACACATAGCAAGTATAATTACATTTCTACAAGTAAAAGAATAAATAGTAATTAATAGCAATCTCAAGTTAAAGAAGAATGAAAGAATGACATCTGCTCAGCAGCTAAATTGTAAATGAATGCATAAGAGAAAAAGAAATAATTGGTATAAAAATGCTAAGCACAGCAAGAGCTTCTTTGGTATAGGTTGAATAAATGTTTATTATTATTATTATTTTATTTTCTTTTATTTTGTAACTCATATATATTAAAAAATTGAACCATTGAAAGCTAATAGAGGTAATAATGCTGTTACTTAAATATTTTGAGATTTCAGATATTAGTGGCTAACTTATATTTATTCTATATGAATGGGTTTAACTCATTTTCATTTTTTTTTTTTTTTTTTTTTTTTTTTTTGGTTAGCATACACGTACATGTGTGTAAGTATAGATTTTGGTGGTTTACAGAAATTTTCCTAAATACAAATGCAAAATGAGCTGCAAATAATATTTGTTAGTTTTGTTATTTGTGCTACTAACTAATGAATTTTACTTATTTGCAGTTTTTATTAATTCTGTAATTACTTATACTGCTTCTTCTAGGCCATTTTGTTTAATGGTGCCACACCATGCCCCTTTTGAAATTGGCAAAATGCACCCTGCCTTAAAAAAAGAAAAAAAAAAAGTTGAAATTTACCTGTAGTTGTAGCCAGAGATTTCTTGTAAAAAACTTCCCCATTCAACAGTATTCTAAATTCATGTGGAAAAAATCTTGCAAAAATATAGAACTTTATTTCTTTAGAAAAAACAGGATATTATTAAAATATGTTATTTAATTGTATTTTTCAATTTGTTATTCGTAAAATTATTAAAAATTAAGGACACTTTACTTATAATGCTAAAAAATATTCTTTTTTTTTTCTTACATCATTACTAAACACATTACTAATATATTTCCTCATGAAATAGTGCCCGTTTTTTGAACTAGCATCCTGTCCCTTTTTCTTTCTAAAATGAATTATTATCATTTTAATAATTAAGGCTTAAAAATGTATAATATGTTCCTAATTAGAGAGTTGATTGTTTAATAATTAATTTGAAGTAATGTTAGCTATTTAGTATAAAATACAGTTAATAATTTTCATAAATGTTAAGTATCTCTAGTATTTATAAAGTTTTACATAATTATTACAATATTAATGTATATAACATTATTGTATAATACTACCTAATGAAACTACTAATTTGCAGTTTTTATTTCTGTAATTACAAACTAACAATTATAATTTTATTAATTAAAGTGTAAAAACATAGATTATGTTAGCAATTAGTGGTGTAGTTGTTTTGGAAACCTAAAACTCATGATAGCTATTCAGTATTTGAACGCTGGGAAAAAAATCATACAAATCTGATTTAAATAAAAAAAATCTGATTTAAATTAAAAAAAAACGATTTTTTTTTTATTTATTTTTTTAAATTATGATTTTTTTACACCTTAGTGGATGGTAACTGCGTAAATCAGTTTTTAAATGTTTTACGCGTTTTCATGTTTACTTAGTTATCTTATTTACGTTATTTCCCCCGATGTCTTGATAAAACATTTAGGGAAAGTTGGAAAGTGTTTTATAATCTATGCCTAACGCATGATATATCTTACTTGTTGTTTCTATTTCCCAGATCAGTCTTTTCATATAAAACATACCAAATCTAATTAGCTCATATTCACAAAATACAATATATACGGGAATAAAAAATTTAAATAAATAGGGCTTATCATATAGTTCTATAAGTAACAGTTGTATTAATGTCCGTTAGACTCCATGTTCGTATTTAAAAAAGCAATGACAAATCATAACACATTAAAAAGCTTACACATTCTTAATATTAAGCTTGAATTCAAGATCAAGCTAACTTAATAAAAAAAGATGTCAGTTAATAAGCATTGTTTTTTAAATGGAAAATTAAAAATATTTTAGAAGAATAGGACTCCAAAATAGCGATATCTTGCTAAAAAGTACGGTAAAAAGATAAAATTTTATATTTCAAACAAAACTTTACTTTAAAATTATCGTAGTTTTTATGACAAGAATCATCACAGTATTAATACTTGGACATTTTTCCAGCGAGAGACATTCGCCTTGCATACAATATTTCAAATGAAAATCAAATTTCTAATAAATTGCTTAAAAGGCGCAAAGGCCAACATAGTGAAAAATATCCACGCCGGGTCTCGATCCCGGGTCATCAGTATAGCGCACTGACATTCTACCGACTAAACCACATGGAACGATACCCAGCCTGGAAATTTTCTCCTTATTACATGTTGGCAAGGCTACAAACGCCGCACAAGATGGAATATTTATCGTGAGCCACCGTCATGGGGCAAACACGAAACTTAATTAAACCAGCATCGATTAAATCTATATTAATACTTGGAAATTTTTCCAGAGAGAAACATTCGCCTTGCATACAGTATTTCAAATGAAAATCAAATTTCAAATTAAAATTGCCTTTTAAGCTATTAATTTGAAATTTGATTTTCATTTGAAATATTGTATGCAAGGCGAATGGTTCTCTCTGAAAAAATTTCCAAGTATTAATATAGTTTCAATCGATGCTGGATTTAATTAAGTTTCGTGCTTGCGCCATGTCGGTGGCTGACGATAAATATTGCATCTTGTGCTGCGTTTGTAGCCTTGCCAACATGTAATAGTGAGACATTTTCCAGGCTGGGTATCGTTCCATGTGGTTTAGTCGGTAGAACGTAAGTGCGCTATACTGATGGCCCGGGTTCGAGTTCCAGCATGGAATCTTTTTCACTAGTTCGCCTTTGCGCCTTTTAAGCAATTAATTTGAAATTTGATTTTCATTTGAAATCATCACAGAGTTTATGACAAGTTCGTCACAAATGACACATATTTCACAAATTGGTCACAGTGTGACTTCAAAACATTGTCACTTTCGTCACAGGTTCGTCACAAAGTTAATGCCAAAATAGTCACAAATGACACACTTTTCACAAATTAGTCACACCGTGACTTCACAGAGTGGTCACAATGTGACGTCACAAACGACCTCTAAAACGGCCATAACGACCTCACATTCTAGTCACTGTGACGTTACATCCACGTCACGTGACGTCACATCGACGGTCACAAAATCACAGTGTGACTTCAAAACGACGTCGCCGTGACGTCACCATGCCTTACGGGTTGTGACCAATAACTGTCTTTCTTTCTTGGATGTCCTTGTTATTCGTTTTGAAAATGGCTTTCAGACTACCGTCTTTCGTAAAACCTTTGCTGTCAGTCTCCCACCTCACAGGTATTCTTCTCATTCCCCTAAACAGAAATTCGCTGCTTTCAATACTTTTTTTTTCGGGCTACCAATATTTGTTCCGCTCCTCAGTTACTTAGTGCTGAACTTAATTACCTCAAAGATATTGCTGTTGATCGTGGTTATTCATCTAACATTATTGATTCTATTTATAAGAAATTGACGAAATCCGTCCATTCTGAAACGCATTCTAATTCCAACTCTAATACTTCAGTTGTGTTACCATTTTTTCCTGAAATCAGTCAGCAAGTTGCTAAAATCTTAAGAAGGTTTGATTTCAATGTTATTTTTTCTGCTCTTAATAAAATCACTTTTTCAAATCTCAAACATCCCGTTGATCGCCTAGATAACTTGTGTATTTAGCATATTTCTTGCCAGTGTGACCTTCCTTATATTAGCCAGACTAAACGTGCTCTTAGATTTTGTTTAAAAGAGCATGAAGGTTATGTTAAAAATCAGGAGCTTAAACGTTCTTCTATTGCTCAACATTCATGGTCTTCTCACCATAGGTTCGATTTTTACTCAGCCATCATTATCAAAAATGTTTTTCTAACCTTGATCTTGATTTTTGGGAAGCTTACCAAATAAAAATCCTCACTCTTTAGTCAATGACTTATCTAGTACTGATTTTCCAAGTATTTGGAAAGCATTAATTTAATTTCCTCTTTTTTGATTTCTTTTTCTCTACTTCTCCGGTAGATGTCGCTACTTGTCCACCCAGTCGTTTTTACTGATTCTCTCTCATTGGTTGTTTTTCGCGCCTTCGCTACCCGCATCGGGTATGTAAGCCAGCTCGTCTGTGTCTATCACTTTGCTCAGCCTTGCTTTTTCTAGCACGCTGTTTCTTTTTCCCTATCTTGCACTGAAGAAGAATCTCGCTAGTAGATTCGTAACAACTGTTTTCTGCTTTTCATGTATTATTTGTGCATTTTTAAAGGTTGGTTTTTCTGCTTTTTAATATAGTTGCACAAATGCTTTATTTGCTATTTTTACATTATGTTCTTATTTTTGATCTTATGAATGTATTCAAGTATGAAGTGTTTATGTACTAATTTTTGATTCCATGCATGTATATATATGATCTTCGAAAGTAAATGGTTAAATTCGAGACGTCTTTTAGGTGTTCATATATTTTTTTAAGATTCTGTCTATGAAGTAAATAATCGAGTAAGGGTATTTCTCAGCTTATTTCGACGAGAGTTTTGAAAGAAAAAAATAGTGGTTATTTTTTTTTTAAACTCTTTTACAAGTTTAAAAATTTTATAAATACAAAATACTATTTAAATTACTCAAAGGAGTTTTTTTCACAATAAGGTACATTTAAATCCTCGCACTTTCAAGCATATTTATGCTCATCTCTAGGGTTAAAAACGATAAAAGCTAGAGGCTGAGTCCTTTATACCAGATGGACTGATCCAAACTTCAAAGTGTAAAGGTGGTGAGGCTATGCTGTCGGAATGTTCCAAAGCTCTATAGAAGTGGGGAGATCTCAGGTTATTCTTAGTATCGATACCAATTTTTTAGAAATTGGGCACTCCCCACTTCTGTAGAACTTTGGAACAGTCGAACAGAACAGCCTCACCCGCTTTTTCACTTTGAAGTTTGGATCAGCACAGCTGGTATAAAAGAATCAAACTCTGGCTGTTATTGTTTTTAACCCTGACGATGAGCACAAATATGCTTGGAAGTACTAGGTTTTCAATGTATCTTATTGTGAATTAAAAAAAAAAACATTTGAGTAGTATTTTGAGTTTACAAAATTTTTAAACTTGTTAAGGATTTCCAGAAACTGATATGTTATGTCATTTTTCGACTTAAAACATTTTGCTTTTCAAAAAACAGGTAAAAAGAGCGATATATATGAATGAGCGAAATAACGAGGCACCATATAATGAGGAATTTACATATTTATTTATTTATACCTGAGATGACACTGGCTTCTAGGCGTGTCGAGTATGGGTATGGCGCTATACCTTGTTTATAGCAATCGCAAAAAACTGAGGAGGCACCATTCAATTAATGTAGGCACTGACGGCAGTGACCAGTAAAATAGATGTAGAGTAGAGGTTTGAGGTAAAAAAGTGTGTAAAGAATTTTGCGATTAGCGAGTTGTTATGCAGGCCTTTTGTTGAGGTGGCCCAATGTACTTGCGAGACTTATAAAATATTTGTTTTTAATAATCGTTAGGTGGGAGTAAAAGGTGATGATCTATGTTAAGTATGTCTGGCTTCTTCTGCAAGAGTGTCCGTCAACTCGTTGCCAAATGTGCCCTTGTTAGTGTACACATGATTGATTTGAGAGCAGCTTATAAGAGTTAATAGAATTTCTTTCACGTACTAGTTGCCCTCGTTATAGCTCGCATAACAGGAAACACACAAAAAATGCGATATAACCGATGACGTCTAATCATTAATATAGAAGACAACAAACAAGAAACTGTTTTATGTGTCAATAATATTGCATGCATATTACAATTTTCTTCATAAAAAAAGTCAAATAATTACACTTATTATAATCGAATTATATAAAATTTATTTTAAACTAATATTTAAAAATAAAAATAAAAAGCTATTTAACAAATTACAACGACCATTTGGAAAATGATTTTTTCAAAGACTAAAATTTAAGACATAAAAAATCGCACGGAGTTGATCATACATTACGTACGCAATGGATTAAACATTAATAGTGTTATTACACGTAAAAATTCCAAGCGACAAAAATCGCCTGCGACTCGTATTTGGTGTGAAATATTTATATGTATTCATTCCTGTCCTATTTATCTTTTTTTTTTTTTTTTTTTTTTTTTTTTTTTTAAATTGGCTTATTCCATTTTTCTTTTGCCCGTGAAAATCTTACAAATTAAAATTAATTCTTTGGCAGAAATTATTATTCAGTTTCTTTCACTTTAATTAGTTATTATCCATCTGAAACTTACTTATTATCCAAGCATTTCATTGGCTGTTCGGGAAAAGGCATTTCCATCGTCAGATTTCCAAGAAATCTGACTACCAATTTTAAATGAAATTTCATTCTTAAACTTCTAAACATCCGACAATATTACTTTTTATACCGTCGGATAGAGAAAAAAAAATGTACTTTTAAATGCAATTTGTTTGAAAGCTGTATCTCAATTTGATTCTGAGTTATTAAATTTTTTTTGTAGTTTTTATTACTTTTTTGTCAAAGTGGCAACAGAAGGTATCCATCTCTGTTAAAAGTAAAGGGAAATACGTATTACTGTATAGACCAATCAGAAAACGAATAAAATGCGGATTAAACCAATAAAAATCTTCAGATATGCTTTTGATTTCCTACCCTGGCGAGAATAATAACCATTTTCCCAAATAGTTAAAAAAAAAAAACATTAAAAAATCTAGAATTTACTTTTATTACTCGATTATTAACTCTATTATTACTCGATTATTACTCAATGTAAATTACTCAAGTTATGTAAAATCAGGGGTATACACGCCATTTGTTGAGATGGTCCAATGTACTTGCCAGACTTTTAGAATATTTGTTTTTAGTGAGCGGACACATCCAGGAAACACATAAAAAATGTGATATAACCTATGACATGTAAATATCAATATAGAAGATAACAAACAAGAATCTGCTTTATGTCTCAATAATACTGCGTGCATAAAAAAAAAAAAAAAAAACAAAAAAAAAAAAAAAAACATTTGTCTTTTTAAGCGATACGTAAAAAGAGTGATACATCACAATGAACGAAACAAAGGGGTACAATATAATCAGGAATTATGATATTTATTTTTTCATATGATTCGCTTATATTTTTGTTTACACTGGTAGATATTTTACACAATAATGTTAGTAACGATCGCATTTCATTTTATCAAACATTTTGTCATACATAACGTTTTATTTATTGGCTTTATATATAGGCTGACAGTTTATTTATTTATTTTTTTCAAAAACTCGGAATTCATACCGAAAATTTTGAAAGATTTTTTTTTTTTTTTTTTTTGCTTTATTTAATCACGAAATGCCTGTCATTAAATAAAGCAAAGAATAATATACTGAATTTCTTATATGAATTCTGAATGTTTTAAAGGGACAGTGAACACTAAAAATCAAATCCTTCAATTTTCATTTGATCCTTTTGAAAATTGAAGGACTTGTTAATGACAAGCTCAGATAGTTATATTTAAAATTTAGTGTTAAAAAGTTTTTTAATTATTCAATATTTATTTTTTTTTAATTACGAAAAATTGTAATATTTAAAAATGTCCCATGCGCATTTCTTTTGCATAAATTATGACATTTGCATAAATTTTAACACTAAAATACCCCTGAAATGCAACTTTTTATGCTAACATTTATTTAGTATTGTATAGAAAATACACAGTATAAATTATCAAAACAAACTGATAATTAGGAATGCATATGTAACGTTTCAAAAATTAGAAATGTGTGAAATTCTCAATTGAGAAATCAGCATTTGAAAAAATGAGAAATTGCAAATTGGGAAATCAGCATTTTAAGCTTAAATCTAATTGGATGAGCCAATCCCAAAACTTTCTTCTATCTTATATATCTTGATATTTCAAAAAGTAGTTACACACGTTAATACTTCAATATTACTAGTTCAATACTATACCAACTTTCATTTTCTTCTTAAATTTCTGCTTCAGTCAATTAAACGGACTAAAAACGAGTTAATCTACATCATGATATTTGTTAAAATTAATAGTTTTTCCTTATTCTGTTGTTATCAGCTGTTTGCGAATAGCCGGCTTAGCAGGATGCGAGTTCCCGTCGCTGCATGAGCCGCCGATGGACGATAGAACTATGAAAAATCAAGAAAAGTATATAAAAATCTGTAACACAAAGCCTCTTTACCGCGCAATGTTTCAACGAGGACCTGTTGGCCATATCCAAAATTAGGCACAAAAATTTGGTTCAATTGTACGCATAATTTTATACAGTTTTCGATGGTACATTAGAGAAAATGGCACAAACATCGCTATTACAGTGCGGTAGATTTTTTTCAAATTCAGGGAGGACTTGTTTGCCATAGCAACACACATACACAAAGTGTTTGGTTCAATACTATGCATAATTTCATACAGTTTTCGATGGTACAATAATGAAAATGGTACAGACATCGCTATTACAGCGCCCCTTCCGGCAACTTTTTTTTTTCAAGTTCAGGAAGGACTTGCTTGCCACAGCAAGAAACATGCACAAAACATTTGGTTCAATTATATGCATAATTCATACATTTTTCGATGGTAGAATAATGATAATCTTACAGACATCGCAATTATAGCACCCCCTTCCGACGGAATTTTTCCAAATTCAGGGAGGACCTTCGTGCCATGGCCAAAAACAAACACAAAAAAATTGGTTCAGTTCTATGCATAACTTCATACACTTTTCGATGGTACAATATTCAAAATCGCACAAAAATTGCTATTGCAGCGCCCTCTACTGCCATTTTTTTTCCAAATTAAGGAAGGGCCTACTTGCCATAGGCAAGAACTTAAAAAAGTTTTTGTTTCAATTCTATGTATAACTTCATACACTTTTCGATGGTGCAATATTCAAAATCGCACAAAAATCACTATTACAGCGCCCCCTACCGGCGAATTTTTTCCAAATTCAGAAAGGTCTTACTTGCTATAGCCAAATACTTAAAAAAAAGTTTTGGTTCAATTCTATGTGTAACTTCATACATTTTTCGTTGGTACAATACGCAAAATTGCATAAAATCGCTATTACAGCGCTCCCTACCGGCGACGTGTTTCTAAATTCATGGACAACCTGCTTGCCATAGCGAAAAACTTAAAATAAAAATTTGGTTCGATTCTATGCATAACTTCATACACTTTTTGATGGTACAATGGCGGCAGACAGACGGACACACGGACAAGCAGACATTTTCGAGAAATATGTTTTTGGGGACCTCTGCCCCCTAAAACGTGTAAATCCGTTGAAAACCGGAAGTCGAAAAATTTCGATTACAATACTTTCTTCTATTAAAATAGAAGAAAGTGAAAGGTGTTTAAAAATATACAGATTTTACATATATAACATCTTGTATCTCTGTTCAGACGCGACAGAATTAAAAAAAAAATATGTTCGCATCAGTAAATTAGTGGATTTAGTTTCAAAATTCTCCAAATTAAAACTAGTTGGATGTGCCAATCCCAAAACTTTCTTCTATCTCATATACATTAATGTTGAAAAATGTTGTTACAAATACCAATAGTTCATTTTTATTAGTTTTATTAGTATTTTTATGAGATTTATGCATAACTTCATACACTTTTGGATGGTACAATATGGAAAATTGAACAAAAATAGCTATTACAGCACCCACTTCCGGTGGAATTTTTCAATATTCAGGGAGAACCTTCTTGCCATGGTCAAAAGCATGTACAAAAAATTTGGTTCAATTCTGTGCATAACTTCATACACTTTTCGATGCTATAATATTGAAAATAGCACACAAATCGCTATTACAGCGCCCTCTTACGGCGGAATTTTTCCAAATTCAGGGAGGACCTTCTTGCCATGGCCAAAAACATACACAAAAAATTTGGTTCAATTCTATGCATACGTTCATATACTTTTCGATCGTACAAAAGAAAATTCACAAAAATCGCTATTACAGCGCCCTCTTACGGCAGAATTTTTCGAAATTCAGGGAGGACCTTTTTGCTATAGCCAATTTCATACACAAAAAAAAATTGGTTCCATTCTATGCATAACTTCATACACTTTCCAATGGTACAATATTAAAAATGCACAAAAATCGCTATTACAGCGTCCCCTACCGGCGGATTTTTTTCCAAATTCAGGGAGGACCTGCTTGCCATCGCCAAAAACATTTAAAAAAAAAATGGTTCCATTCTGTGCATAACTTCAAACAATTTTTGATGGTACAATGGCGACACACAGACATACGGACACAGGGGCAGACGGAGACACGGACAGACAGACATTTTGTATAAACGTTTTTTGTGATCTCTGACCCCTAAAACGTGCAAATCTGTCTAAAACCGGAAGTCGAAAAAAATACAATACTTTCTTCTATTGAAGATAGAAGAAATTAAAAATCCATTTTTTAGTCGAATTTCGTGATTTTGAAAGTCCACTATCCCCTTAATATAACTGTAGGCCAAACTTCCAGACTTGTGTCGAATTAATTTAAATCAATTATCATCTAAACTAAATTCAGTTATCAGAAATGTTAAGAATTTTTCAAACAAATACTTTCAGGTTTGGAATGAATAATAAGGTTTATTCATAATCATTTTACTGTTAAGAATATTTAAAGAATTTTAACGGAAATTAAAAGCTATATTTTTGAAACAATAACCAAGTCTTTTGTTCATTTTAACCGCTTTTTATTGTCAATTCCAGTCTTTCTTTTCTATATAATTCCTCCGAGCCCTCAACTTTATGTATTCTAATACACTTACGGAATCATTTTCTTTATTACATGGAAAAATAAGAAAATAAACATATGGATAAATAAATAACATATAATGTAATGAATGAAACAATACTTTTTATTTCCTTACAAAACTAACGTATAGTAAAAAAGATTCTCTAAAAGTAATTTTTAAACTAATTTTCAGTCAAACAAAATTTGTAAAATAAATCAACTGGTTTTAATGGATTGCTAATAAAATTGTCGCATTTATAAGAAAAATAAAAATAATCTTTGGAGGCGTATTCCCACTTAAATGTCAATTTAGAGGATTTTGAATTTTAATCTGAATGTAAATAAAAAGGATTTGCTAACAGAAATTAAAAATGCAATGCATGTAGGAGGCATTTAAAAAGTTTTTTTCTTTTGGAAAAATTACGCCGTTTAAATAGAAAAACTATTATTTTTAGAAAGTCCCTAAATATCCTTTCAGTTGAACTAAAATTAATAAATACGTAATTAGAATTTAGTATGTTCTTCACATATCTAATATATCTTAAATTTGTGAAAATATTGAAATTATTCTAATTTTTTAAATGTGTTTATAAATTATATTTACTTCCAAAATTGTTGTTATTTCAAAATTTACTTTTCCAATCTACAAGACTAAAATTAGTTTGCATTATATGTACTTTCAAAAATTAAATTTATGCAAAAAATACAAAAAAGATCTATATAACACATAAGAACAAATAAAATATTTTTCAATTTATTTTACTGTTACGACAAGCGTTTTGTGCATGAAAAAGATAGCGTTACTTGTGGTGTCGCTTTAATAAGGTTTTTTAATCCCTTCATGACGGGAGTCATGTATAAGTTCCACATAGGGTGCTTATGGTTTTTACTTTCTTCTATCTAGTACAATGGAAGTGATTTTTGTAATCAAAATGTTTTAGACTTCCGGTTATGAACAGATTTAAAAGCTTTAGTGGCTAAAGATACCGGAAAACGCGTTCTTCAAAATTTATCTCTGTGCGCGTGTGTGTAATCGCTTCGTACCATGAAAACGTGTACGAAATTCTGCATAGAATTGAGCAAAACTTCATATATACAGGGTGTGTCAAAAATCGACCGACATATTAAGAGAGGTGGTAGAACTCATCAAGAGGATGAAAAAATGACATAGAACATGGTGTCGCAAACTATTTATTATTCAAAAATACAGCGCGTTTCATCCTAACTGAAATTCGGTTGACGGCAACGATTTTGAGAAAAAAAAAACTGCAATGAAAATGCAACGATGTGTTCATTGTTTTGTGTGAAATGTTATAACATTACGGAACATTCTGGGGAAACAGGGTGCACACGCAATCGATGATAACGTATGACAGTGTTGCCAGATTGGGGACTTTTTTAATTCAGATTATTTGACTATCACCACTTTTTTTAAATAGTATAATTCGCCGTATTTTTCAGAATTTTTATTCTATTTTTAAATAGGGCGAATATTTCTATTTCCAAAAAGCGGTGATAATCAATAATCTCGAGACAAAAAAATCCCAATCTGGCAACACTGCCGTATGAACTGATAATCAAAATCTAAAATGTGGAGCGTACAGTGCATACTGTTGGCGCGTATAATGGAAACTTTTACCACTTTTCTTGGTGTTGTCTTATTCATTACAAAAGTGATTATGTCTATTAAGAGTTTCATTTTAATATACTTCATTTTTCTGAAAGTTATTACCGTCAACCTATATTCAGTTAGGGTAGAACGCTCTATATTTTTGATGAAATACGTGGTTTGCGAACCCATGTTCTATGGTAATATTTCATCCTCTTGATGCCTGTTATAACCCCTCTTAATTTAAGGGGGTCCGGGACACAAAAAACTTAAAATTTCCTAAAAACATTTATTGGATTAAAATTTTCTCTGTCGTTTTCAGCTTAAAATGACGTTTAAATCATGTTTCTATCTTAATTAGAACAGGAAATATTAATTTTTTCATTTTGGTTTGTTTTCAAAATCTACCTTTCAAGCTATGGTTGTCAAGGAAACGACTTCTTGTGAAATTGCGTTTTTCTTCATGATGGGTTTTTTTCTCCATTGCTCATCTTTAAGTTGTTGTAAGTCTAGAACCGTTAAAGATATATGCTTGAAACTTGGAACATATATTTTTCAATTGTTTTACTTTAACTTTGAGCCAGCAAATTTGAAAAAAATATTTACTTTTGAAGATATGAATTTTTTTTAAAAAGTTACATCAATATTTATTAAGTTTTTACTTTAAATATTTTTTAATTTTTTTAATTAATATATTTTTTAAATGCTGGCTCTAAATTTAAATATATATATTTCTGTTTATTTAAATGAAAAACAATTTAAATTATACAAATAATATTTCGAGTTATAACGATTTTAAATTATACCACTTTTTTCATAAATTTTAAGTTAAAATAATTTTTTAAAAATCTATGAGAAGTTTTATCATTTGATTTTGTTTACAGATGATATGGTTAACCATCACAAAAAAAAATCAAAATTTTAACTCAAAAAATAAATTTTTTTTGAAAATGTGTCCCGGACCCCCTTAAAGGTCGAATTTTGAAACACCATCTATGTATGTTTTTGGCTATAACCAGCTGGTTTTAGATGTAAATGGGGATATCGCACCCCCCCCCCTCCTCCCGAAGGTCATTTAGTGATAATGATTTGTGTGCCATTTTCCTCATTGTATGATAAGAAAATGTACTCAGTTATGCATTGAATCGAACTAAACTTCATATAAGAATTAAAAGATCCTCTTAAAACACCATCAAAATTTTTTAAATGCGCTAGTCCTTTCGAAAGAATGCCTAGCGCATTTAAAAGTTTTTGATGGTGTTTTAAGATCTTTAGTTCTAGTGGTGATCTTTAGTTCTTATTGATTCACAACGGTTTCAACTTATTTTCTTTAAACTTCACATATATGTTTCTGGCTGTAGCTGTCAGTTCCCAGTTGAAATTGGAGATATTCTACTGAAAGTGGGCTCTGTGATACCGATTTTTCTTTTGTATCATTGGAATATGCATGAAGTTTTAGATAGAATTGATCCAAGCATCAAAGTTTTGGATTACGGGCGTCAGGTCACAGTTGAAAACAACGATATTCCTCCGAAGGAGGCACTGTGATAACGATTTATGTGCCATTTTCTTCACTTTTCGTAATTGTCTGGAACATCGGTTGAAAGTGCAGCGAATTTGCCTCGCATCTATGTAACCTGGCGATTCGCAAGCAGATGAATGTACAACAGGATACGCTCAAAATATGGATTTTATTGAAAAATGATATAAATAGAGCAGAGTTATAAAAACGCAGGGTTTAAGGTCTTTGGTGTGGCGACAAGTATAAAGCACATTGATTAAACAGTTCAATTTAAAAATAACAGTGCCATTTATTAATTCTGCTTGAATTTAAAGCTTAAATAATAAGGACATCTACATGTACTACCTCCAGCGTGTGCTGGGAACAAAGTTGTATTAACATAACTGATATATAAGTAAGCTTAAACTCATCAGTTCAATCGTCCTTTGATCACATCACACTCCATGCAGTTGTTTCACACAAGCAGTGTTGCCACTTTGGGGACATTTTTGTCCTCAGATTGCTGATTGTCACCGCTTTTTTTAATTAGAAATATTCGCCCTATTTAAAAACAGATTAAAAAATCTGAAAAATAAGCGAATTATACTATTCTAAAAAAGTGGTGACAGTCAAGTAATCTGATTTAAACTGTCCCCAATCTGGCAACACTGCACACAAGATATACTTACTCCGTACATCAAAATGGAATAAAAATATGCTTACAGTTACAGCTAAAAGAGAGTGCCTTTACGACCGAAAAGGAGAAAAATAATCCGGTTTGGAACGATATCACTTCTGAACAAACCACACGACAAATTGAACGGGACAAAAAATATGTTGCATATTAACTCGTATTTATTCGATTAATTGAATGAAGCAGATATTTAAAATTAAATCAAATTCGGTGTAGTTGTGTTTTGTTCTAGATGCTCGTGCAGCGACGAACACTTCGGCATCTTGTTAGTTTCTAAAATGCATAATTAAAAACATTACGCGTTTTGAAGTTTTTAACAAGTATGGGATAGAAGAAAATTTTCGGATTACCACATCTGACTAGTTATGTTTAAGTACCAGAATGTTTTAGTTGGGGGGGGGGTTGTAGTTATTGAAGAGATTAAATGAGGCAAAAAATCTCTGTATGAAACTACTGTTATTCAAAATGTAAACATCGTTAAATGACTCCCGTACAAAAATAGTAAAAAATGGAAATTGGTATTAACGATGTCAGAGTGTCGCTATTATACTGCAGAAATCGCTTAGAGAATGTCAGATATTGTTTCAACATCTTCTATCACATTCTAAGTACAGCATGGCACAAATGTGAGTGTTTGAATTTTGTGATATTATTTTACGAAACACGGTGTTATTTTCAATATGTCTATAATGGAACGGAATCATTATAAGGTCACTCGTGTGTCGGTCTGTCCGTCTGTAAGAGCCATTTTTTTCGAAAACTATTGAGTGTGGAACTTTCGAAATTACCAGTGTTATAAAGACTATTTACAAGTATTTTTAGGAAACATTTAGGAGGGCTAAAAAAAATTATATTGTGTGAAGTTACTGTTCGAAGTATCTCACTCAAGGATTGCTGATAACGATTTTCGAAAAAAAATATCAGTAATTAGATATGATATTAATTGGAAAGCTATCTAGAAAATAGCGCCAAAAACCAAGGCAACATTGGAACTTAGTAACCTGCTTTGTATAATGCCTTTGTATAATGCCATGTTTAAACTTTGAACAAGTTTGTATTTTGTAGTACGGAATCTCCTCTGTGCGATTAAAACCCGCACTTGACCAATTGTTGTTCTTACTATCATTTTTTAGTTGTATATTTATTTTATTCAATATTATATAATATTTATGATCATTGCGATTGTTAAAGAGATCTTTCATAGATAAACTTTCTTTATTTTATTTTATTTTTCTTCTATTTGGTTATATCAGACCGAATGAAGGTACCATTTTGACTTTTATATGTTTATGTTGAGTAAAAGGATTTATAAAATTATTAAAACAAGCTTGGGACTTCACTCATAACTTAAATTTTACAAATTAAATCATATTAATTATATTATATTGTTATATATTTATAAATATAAAATTCTGTTTCTGGTAATATAAAAAAATAAATAACATTTTTATAACATCAATGAATAAATGATATTTCTGTAGTGTCAACATATAAAATATTTTAAAGTAATTTAATATTACATTAAATAATTTAATATGCACTATTTAGGATTTACTTAGTATTTTTTTAATGTCATTTTTGTTGTCGCGTGACGACAGGTTTTTCTCCTTTTCCTCGCTGCCGCGTTCTCAAATTCGGTTCAAAGCTCCAATTTTGACAGTATTTTCTGAAAGAGCTTATGATTTTACTGAAAAAAAAATAAAAACCCCATTCGATTACATTCGATTCTTAATAAGAGTATCTGCCAATTTCATGTGTTTCCGAACATAAATGAATTCAGAATGGTATTTGAGAACAGCCGTATTATTTCAATTTTACAAAACAAGCATAATTTACGGAGATTCTTTCGGAGAGGTTATTTTCAGGAATTGGCCTAAAGGGCCGTTTCTCGTCAATTTCATATGACATAATGAATAAATTATTATTTAAAAAGAACTTCTGAACGAAAAAAAAAATGCGCAACTAGAGAACAGGAATTCTGCTTTTTCAGAATTTTGTGTCGCCCCCCCCCCCCCCCGGCATTTTCATTACTTTATTTTCTCCTGGCAAATTGGTGGTAAAAAAAAAAAAAAAAAAAAAAAAAATGGCCATTTTTTTACCATTCTGACCAGAAAATCAGAGTTCTAAATTTTACGGCTGCTCTTTCATCTTCACCTAACGCTTCATTTATAATGGCTGTTTCATAATAATAGAAACCACCAGTCCATTAGAAGAAAATAACTCGGATAATCGGGACTCTACTCTAGTGCAAAACATATTTCAGTTTTAATACTTAAAGCACACACTTTTATTTTATGTAAAATGACGTCATTTGCAATAATATAGATACTTAAATTTAAATATATTTTATAATAGCTCCATGTTTCATCATAAATCATTCATTTATATTTTTCTCAAAATAGCAAATATTTTAATTGATTTTTTTTTTTTTTTTTTTTTTTTTTTTTTTTTTTTTTTAATGAGAAAATGGCTACAAAAAGATATAAATGCAATTTTTTAACTATTTTTTCTTTACTTTCTACAGAAATGAAGTACACGAGTTGCCAAAATGAAACAAATGTCGCTAAAAACTACAAAATTTAATATTTCAAAAATAAATGGAGATGCAGTTTTCAAACAAACTGCATAAAAAAAGTACTTTTTTCCCCCAATACGACGGTATAAACATCGAAAATGTGCGATGCTTAGAAGTTTTAAGAAATGCTGTAGAGTATTTAATCGCACAATGAAACATCGGATTTTAGGTAGCTTTCTTTACAAAAAAGCTACCTATTGCAGCCGTTCGGAGGAAAGCGATTTCAAAAAATTTTGGTATATTTTCATCGATCATGACCCCCAGACCCCGAAACCACCCTCCGTTCAAAATTGATATATATATATATATATATATCTGACCTATGTCACACTGTAACTCCCGTAATTATGAACCGATTTCGATGTAATTCGGTGTGTACATAGTACATACCAATGTCTCGACCGAGTTCGTTGGCCAGCTTCATCCGCCGTTTTGTTTCAAAATGGCGGCCATTTAAAATTTTTAAAAAAATTTTAAACTTGAAATGTGGTACCAAAAATTTGAAAATGTAAAAATATTTTTTTCTTATGTATTTGACCTTTATACAAAGATTTCGGAGCAGTTTTTGTTTCGTCTATATCTTAAAAAATGGCTGAGTTATAGCATTTTGAATTTCTAGCGTGGCTGACATTTTGAAACGTCCTGAATTTTGTCACGCGATAAAAGGCGTATTTATGAACCGATTTGGATGTAATTCGGTGTGTACATAGTACATACCAATCTCTCGACCGAGTTTGTTGGCCAGCTTCATCCGCCATTTTGTTTCAAAATGGCGGCCATTTAAAATTTTTTTAAAAATGTAAAAATTTAAATGTGGTACCAAAAAATTGAAAATGGAAAAATATTTTTTTCTTATGTATTTGACCTTTATACAAAGATTTCGGAGCAGTTTTTGTTTCGTCTATATCTTAAAAAATGGCTGAGTTATAGCATTTTGAATTTCTAGCGTGGCTGACATTTTGAAACGTCCTGAATTTTGTCACGCGATAAAAGGCGTATTTATGAACCGATTTGGATGTAACTTCGTTTATACATAGTACATACCAATGTCTCGACCGGGTTCGTTGGCCAGCTTCACCCGTCATCTTGTTTAAAAATGTCGGCCATTTAAATTTTTAAAAAAATTTAAATTTGAAATGTGGTACCAAAAATTGAAAATTGAAAAAAAAATTCCTTTTATGTGTTTGACCTTGATAAAAAGATTCGGGAGCAGTTTTTGTTTCGTCTATATCTTAAGAAATGGCTGAGTTATAGCATTTTGAATTTCTAGCGTGGCTGACATTTTGAAACGTCCTGATTTTTCTCACGTAATAACAGGCGTATTTATGAACAGACTTGGATGTACCTTGGTGTGTACATAGTACATACAAATATCTCGACCGAGTTCGTTGGCCAGCTTCATCCGCCATCTTGTTTCAAAATGGCGGCCATTTAAAAAAATTAAAAAATAAAAAAATTTAAATGAGATACCAAAAAATTGGAAAATGAAAAAGATTTTTTTTGTATGTGTTTGACCTTAATACAAAGATTCCGGAACAGTTTTTCTTTCGTCTATATCTAAAAAAAAATGGCTGAGTAATAGCATTTTGAATTTCTCTTGTGGCTGACATTTTAAAACAACCTGATTTTTGTCACGCGATAACAGGCGTATTTATGAACCTATTTGGATGTAACTTGGTCTGTACATAGTACATACCAATGTCTCGACCGAGTTCGTTGGCCAGCTTCATTCGCCATCTTGTTTCAAAAGGGTTGCCATTTAAAAAAATTTAAATTTAAAATTCAAAATGAGGTATTAAAAAATTGGAAAATGAAAAAGATTTTTTTTATGTGTTTGGTCTTGATACAAAGATTCCGGAGCAGTTTTTGTTTCTGAAAATTTATTCTTTTGTTGATATCTTAAAAAATGGTTGATTGATAGCTCTTTTAATTTCTAGCATGGCTAACATTTTGAAACGATCTTGTATTTGTCACGCGATAACACGCGTATTCGCCTATTTCGATGTAAGAAGGCATGTGGATAGTATACATCAACACCTCGACCAAGTTCGCTGGCCAGATTCATCAGCCATCTTGTTTCAAAATGGCGGCCATTAAATTAAAAATTATATATATATTTAAAGTGAGGTGCAAAAAAATTAGAAATTGAAAAAGGTTTCTTTCTTAAATATTTGATCTTGATATAAGGATTCAGGAGCATTTTTTGTTTGTCTTTACCTTAAAAAATGGCTCAGATATAGCAGTTTCAATTTCTATTGTGGGTGACATTTTGAAAAATCTGATTTTTTGCATGCGACAGCACTCCTATATATTAACCGATTCCGATGTGAGTGAGCATGTGCACAGCAATTACTAAGGTCTCGACCAAGTTTACTGCTTAGCCTCATCCACCATGTTGTCTTAAAATGACAGGCACTTTAAGAAATTGCCGAATTTGGCAGCCAAATATAAGTTACTTTAAAGAAAATCAGCTTGGATAAAGCTGACTAATTTCGCGAAATTCTCATTCATTATATTGATAAAAATTAGTATTGAATCTCCTATATTCGGTTTCCACTAAATTGAGCTTCGTGTGTTTGAATGATATAAGTTGGCTTTTTTTAAATAAGGATTATGAAAGCTACCTCTTCCTCCCGGCACTGGCCGGAAGGACTTTTGTTTTTTGCTACCGCCTATGCTATCGGCTTTTTGTTACGGCTGGCTTATAAAAGGTAACGTTATTTATTGGAGACAAAATAAGCTGGGAGAAAGAAATAGCATATCGGGGGCTAACAAGAAACAGAAAATTAAAACAAAGAAATGTTTTTCGCCAAACGCTCTTCCCGACAAGAAAAATGAAATTTATGCCGAATTCTCTGACCAATCAGATTACGAGATACAGTTTAGATGGCAAATCGTGGTTGGAAAAAATGTATGCATAAATTACTATTATTCAAAATGTAAAGATCATTAAATAACTTCCGTACTGAAATGGTAAAGATGCATATTGGTATTATCATATCACACAGTGTTGTTCTAATCACTATTATATTGCAGAAATCGTTTAGAGAATTTTTGGGATTGTTTTAACATCTTCTATATCAATCTAAATGCAACAAGTCATAAAACATATGATGAATGTTCGAATTTTGTGTTATTATTTTATTACAAATGATGTTACATTCAATATAGCTATTCACTGCATACAATATGTAAATTGTATGACAAGTATTTTTAAAGCGTATATCAGTGCCGTAAAGTCTTTTATTTTTTATATCAGCTATCAATATTTCCAAAGTATAAAATTCCTAGTACATTTTTTTAATACCTACAGAAGGAAGCTACTGCAAAGATTATATTTTGGAAATGATGTGGAAAATATTTAAAAAATACAACACGCTGCGACACCTGATACAATTTTAGAGGCAATAGATAAGGTTCTGTGTGAACAATCTAAACATCATAATAAAAGTCTTTGTTTCAGCCGATTAAATATTTGTCCGTATGAACGAATCTAATTGAAAATTAGTAATGTACAATATTTTTTTTCAGCTTAAACAGTTAAAACTTCTATTAAACATTTTTTAAACTTTCATAAGTCAATATTTATATTTTATGCATTTTGTTTCATCTTATTTCGAATAAAACTGTATTTTGCACAAATGAATGCAGATTAAAATAAAATAGTATATCCCCTTGAGGGGTGGTGGGCAATTTTGCATTTATAATGTAGGTGGAGAAAAAGCTTTTATTTAATTAGAAAAAAATGTTTGTAAATTCGAGTGGCAATGAATTATATAATCATTTTAGCAACTGATGATATTTGCCCCTGAAAAAGTTTAAAGGTTTAAGTGTTTCCATAAGTTGTGAAAATAAACTAGAAGCTAATACGGTAGATTATCTTAATATGTATCTGCTTTTCACCTGTGAAGAGATTGTATGCAAAGACTAAGTGTATTATTAAAATTTATTTTTTAATTTAAAAATTCCACTAGTCTTACAAATTTATTACGTAATCTTAATAATAAACTTCAATTCTGGACTAACCTTTTACGTCCGACAAAAAGTTGTTTATTTTGTAATATAAAAATTATTAACTATTTTTCGTAATTTATAATTTTACAAAAAAAAAAAAAAAAAAAAAAAAAAAATAGCAGACTTGGAAAGATCTAAAAAAAAACTAAAAGTTTAAAGGAAAGAAAACTTGTTACAAATTTTGAAAAAGTAATAATAACAAAGAGAAAAGAAAATGACAAAATGAGATCACCTAAAAACTTTCGGTTTGACGAATGATAATGAAAAACGAAAAAGAAAATGCCATTTATTGGCTGTAAGTTTAAAATTTAATTTTGAAACGCAAGGCTGAAAATAGAGTAAATGCACTTATCTAGCTTGGAGAATGTATTTACTCCATTAGTTTTTTGGAGTTATTCTTTTCTTTTGCTGAATAATTCAAACTGTCTAAAAAGCTTTTCTTGGAAAATAAAAGGGTCAAATTCTGTAAAAGTCAGCATAAGAAAATATATGTACGTTTAAAATGAAAATTTTATCAATTTTTTAAACGCATATATTGATAGATTTTGAACGCATATTCAAACAACAAATTATTAAAAAAATAAGAAAGAAAAATAAAGTAAACCAGCACATTTCAGATTATATATCATGAGTTAATAAAATCAATATATTCTCGTTAAATTAAAAACTAAATGTGTTTAAAGATAACAGTGGGTTTAAGTGTATGAAATGTACATATAAATCTATAGAATATAATACAATGTATATAACAGGTGTATACCCCTTAAAAACCCGACCTGCACAATTGTGCGTGTGACCCTAAAGTTTAAAAACAAAATCCTCTTTTTGTGTCATTTAATGTCGAGCCTGCACCACACAGTTACATTGCATAACCTGACATCGGGCATTTTTAAAAATATTTTTTAAATCAAATATGATGCTATTAATTACGGGAAACCAACAAAACTTTTCATTCCTACCAAGAATTTTCCGGTCTTAAATGGATACATTGAACATACTTTCCAACTTCCGATTAAATTTCCATAAAAGTTTAGTTATATTAAACCAGGTTAACCAGGTTAACCAGGAATTTTTTTAAACTGGAGCAGTAGACGTCCAATGAAATCAGAATCTGAAATCATTCAGCCGTGGCGTAAACGAATGAGATCAAACGTATGGAGTGGGTTATATTCGCCGAGAATGTTTTATTCTTATGGAATCGATTCTCAACTTAGTCTGTATGGTTGTGTTTGATGTTATTTTTGAATCCGAATCTGATGCCAACGATATCCGAATGACACCACTGAATTCAAAATCGCACCCTAAAAACAAGATTATATAGGCAAAGTAGACCCACTTCATATGTTTGACCTCCGTTATTTCCACTACCGCTGTTGCCTCTCTATTTCTTCCTCGATTCAACGCCTACTGTTTGTAACGCATCTATCATTCATATTTGAAACTAAGAGCGAGAATCACTGTAAAAAACAACTGATATCGTGCATTATTCTCCTGCAAGAATTTCTGTAACAGCTGGCATCGCTTACAAGTTATTGAATTTTAAAATCTGTCTGTGTAGTTTAAGATACCGGAATATATCGGTGCTCACAACTATAGTAGACCATGTCCATTTTGAAAAAAAAAATGAGGATTTAGGAGGTGTATAAAATCTGTTTTCTCCGCTCCCACAGTAAACCATGCCTGTAAACAGATGACAGACATGAGAAAGTATGCGAAAACAGACTTGGTCTACTATGGTTGTGAACCCCTCATATACAGGGTGAACCAAAATTCTTGATCTGATTATTATAATTCATTAAAAAAAACCTATTGTATAATGATGTAACTTGTTGTATCATTGGATGGGTCAGTTTAAGAAGTTTTTTGTGCAATAAATGGCGCGTTGCTCCAATGGAGCGACTCAGGGAAGGAGGACGTTGTAAGTAAGATATTTTCGGCCGAAATGGTGCCCATTCAAGATAAATCTCAATGTGTGCTTTGGTTTCACGAAACGAAATCGTCCATTAATTTTCGGCGAACATTTCAACGTTGTTATGGATGCAACCCTCCTGAAGCAAAAGCAATAAAGAGATGGTATGACAAGTTTAAAGAAAGAGGCAGAGTTTCTGATCTGCCCAGAAGAGGCAAGCCTAGTGTGAATGAAGCAATTGTAGAACGCGTTCGGCAATCGTTTTAGCGGAGTGCTACGTAATAAACTCGTGAACTTCAAATATCTGTTGCTAAAGCTACTGTGTGTAGTGCAACAGAAGACATGTTATGAACACTTGGCGAAACAAGAATACCGCTTAGACATTCTCCGAGCTACCAAAGGGTGCACATGTTGGAATTTACTGAGGTACGTGGTCTTATAAAAAAAATTATACCAGTACTTAACATGGTTCTACACAAACATATGTCTAATTAAAATAGTTTGAGCACAAGAAATATTTATAATCAGGGCAAGACTTTTGGTTCACCATGTATAATATGTGTGTAAATTCTCTGTATACATGTGTGTACATAAATATATAGAGAGAGTGCACAGAGAGTGCATCTGAATTTTAAATATTCTTTAGCCAAAGAAGTAAATAGTGATATGGATTGCTGTAATGTTATCAGGAAGTGAGATTTTTTTTCTTTTCAGTGAAACGTGAATTATAGTAAGGCCACCGATATGGAACAACCATCAATAATGCATCTTCCGGAAGTAAGTAGAATAGAATGATTCTGAAATAACTGACTTTTTGACAAATTGTTTATTCGATAAATCAGCAATTTAATAAATAACTGACTTTTCGACAAATTGTTTATTCGATAAATCAGCAATTTAATGCACATAAGAAGTTGGCGTTTTCGTAAAACATTCGATGTCGCTTCTAAGAAATGCATTTTTAAAATTTGCGTAGCCACTTGTTCTAGAACTACATATCAAATAAATAATTTAATCGAAGAAGGGATCCGACAAAAAGACAATTATTTTATAATCATACACCCCTCTCTGTTGAATTCTTATCAAGGATGTGGTGACTTTAGCGCCCTCTATCGGTGATACTTTGAAAGACGATTTTTTTTTTTTTTTTACTGTTAAAAAAATCCCATAGTTTATACATTTTCCGCCCACTTTGTATAATGTCATTTTACGTGTTTTGTTAATGTAGTATTTCTTTTCATTGGTGTACATTTAACTGAAGTCTATTTTTTTTATCTCTTTTTTATTCAAATTTTTAAATTGAAGATAAAATTCATGTATAAATATATGTTTGCTTTTCTAGAGGTAGGCGTTAACTCTAACAATAATTCTTCATATATTCGGACTGACCTTATAACACTAGTACCATCGTGAGCCGTCATTTTGACGGATACCATACGAATATTTTTCGGTTCAAACCAGAAATTTTATTATGAAATATGTTTGAAAAAAACAAAGAAGAAAACCTTTAAATAATAAAATTAAACTGTTTTAAATTAAAATTCTGGTGTGAAGCATTTTTATAAAACTTGCCTCAAATTTCTGGCAATTCTAGTATTAAAAGTTTCATTTATTTTTTGTATAATTAAGAATAAATTAACAATTCAAAAGCTGATAAAATTATCATTTCCTAAGTTTTAAAATAAAAATAATTCTATGATGATATTTCTTAACTATGAAAATCACCCCATTGAAATACACTTTTAAAAAATAAAACTGCAACGTTGAAAGGTAAGTAACACTTAATTAGGATTTATCGTCATTATCTCATAAGTTTTTCCTTTATAAATCAAGTTAAATTTTCCTGCTAATTAATGTCGGATAAAAAAGAGCAATTCTTTTTTAAAAAGACGCTGCTATAGACGTTAAAATAATAATTGTTTACACATCTTTCAAAAATGATTTTTTTTTTTTTTTTTACAACCAATCTTTTAGAAAAATCTTTTACGTTGTTTTTATATTGTTTAATATTCCCGCCGTTTATATTCATTCCTAGTACATTTATTAAAAATTGACTTTTTAAAAGTATTAAAATAACTGTAATTGCTGCTGCTTTTGCTTCTACAAAATCATGCATATTATTATACAACTGTTATTTATTTCCCACGTATTCGCAG